>CM061226.1:16757469-17357469 GCA_030844895.1 Ambrosia x helenae
GTTGTACCGCATTGTCACGGTAACGAATGCCAGACTAACCCTCCTCGACACTACTAGACCGACCCTGCCCGACATTATATGACGGACCCTGCTCGACATTATATGACAACCCCTCCTCGACATTATTATTATTATTAGAGTCGTAAGAATCACCGAAAATAAAGTCGTAATACGACATGTTATATATGTTGTAGACAAAGAATTGAAATCGAACGAGTTTATAATGAAACCTAATGAAATCGAATGAATTTATAGCCAAAATCTGATGGGACCAGGCACCTCGCTTAGGCCAAAGCGAGGCGCCTGGGTAATTAATTCGAGAGAGTATCAGGCTTAACGGTTAATCAGGGTTAATCAAACTCTCAGCCGCCTCGCTTAGGCCTAAGCGAGGCGTCTGGAATAATAGTTTTCAGAGGAATCTGAAGCTTTATGTCTAATCAGGCAGCCAGCCGCCTCGCTTTGGCCAAAGCGAGGCGCCTGACTGCCTGATTAGACATAAAGCTTCAGATTCCTCAAAACTATTATTCCAGACGCCTCGCTTAGGCCTAAGCGAGGCGGCTGGCTTAAAGGGTTTAATTAGAAGTTTGGAGGGTTTAATTAGAACGAACCATAAACAAATTATTCACTAGAAAAAGCTGATGGTCTTCAGTCGTAGTTATAAGATTGCTTCAATTATTAAAAACAGAGTGATAATTAATGGACTAATCCTTATTATTCTAATTGTTTATTCTTCTTTCTTTGTATGTTTTTGTACCCCAGTTAACAGACCAGATACTCAATATAGACTAAAAATGCTTCAGTTTTTAAATATATGCTTTTTTTATGAATTCAATGATTCTGAGGCATTGATTTCTTCAATTACAAAGGGAGTGATTATTTTTGATGAAATTACTAGAAGGGTCAAAAATGGAATATTTTTATAATATTTTACGAATTAAACAAGATTTCTATGAAAGAACCATTTTGCATAACGACAACTTTTAATTAAGTGTTATATAGTAGTACGTATGTTTAGCTAGTTTGATCTGAAGGGAGTCGTGGCGTGGTTTATGGCGTGGAAGGCCATTCAAGCCCCACACACCACCCTCTGGCGTGGAAATTGGGGCGTGGCCCTTTGGGCGAGATGTTCTTCACCGACGTGGGAGAGTGGTAGGGATGAGGTGGCACTATGCAATTGTTAAATAGACAATTAAATATAATTACGATTATTATTTAAATGTTTAATCAAATAAACATAACACCCACACACCACCTCCACCTTTGTCCGACCTCTCTCCTCCAGTTGAGTCGTTGCCATATAGCCCGACACTGACTTGCCACCGTCGCCTACTCACTATCGGCCGCACGCGCCTCCACACTTCGTTTCGGTCGAACCAAGATCATATCTCTCCATGCGTCGCCGTCAGTGCCTACACCGCCACCCATGCAGCGTCTGTCTCTTTTATCGTGCCAGATTTCCATGGTGATTTATGTTGATCAAAGTGTTGATTCGGATTTGGGAGTTCGCAAACTTGTCAACTAGCGTGACATTTGTCGGATGTATCGTGCGTTCTTTGGTTTTTCGGCAAGGTATAAACCTAAACAATCTATGGTTGGATTATTTGTAATTATTTAAAAGTGTTGTAACTGGATCACTGACATGATTAAATCGGATTTAACGATGGAAAATTGGATTGTAATAATCCCACCTTTATGTTGTTGGCGAATAATAATCCCACCTAAGTTTATTCTTCCCACCAGTCCAACCTTTTAATTTATTTTTTTTCATTGCAACCGCCGTTAAGTTACACTAACGTCGTTAGTTGAAACTCACAATTTTAGGCGATTGTTCACCGGATTTGAAAGAGAGAATCGAGACGATGATATTGGTATGTTCAATTGCCGAATGAGCATGGTTTGATGGTTTAATTGTCGGTTCCGGTCATCCCCTCCGACAAGAACATCAACCTGAAACCCATCAAACCATGCTCGTCTCTGCAATTGAACATACCAATATCATCGTCTTGATTCCCTCTTTCAGATTCGGTGAACAATCACCTAAAATTGTGAGTTTCAGCTAACTGTGTTAGTGTGAGTTAACGGCGGGAGCAATGAGAAAAATAAATTAAAAGGTGAGAATGGTGGGAAGTGTGTCACGTAAATTTTGAACATGCTCACCTGAAGTTTTACAAAGTGCTGCCTCAATGGCAAGCCAGATAGCACGGGCAGAGGTCAAACCAACGGTGACAGAGAGGGCTTCTTCAGTGAGACAGGCGTTGAGAAGGATGATGGCTTGTTGTTCTGCTTGAAGCCAAGTAAGATAATAGGGTTGGATATTTCTTTGTCATTAGCACTAATCAAAGAAGGAGGCGTCGAAGTGGTGCCATCGACATGGGATAAAAGTTGTTGACAAGTGAAGAGGGGAATCATTTGTGTCTTCCAATAAATATAATTTGCATATGATAGTTTTTTTTTTTTTTTTTTTTTTTTAAAGGTGTATATAAGAGTTCTATAACAATCATGGGTACAACGCCATTCATGAGAAGATTAACGGTATCATGAATAAATGTGTAATTGATTGATTAACTAGAATTAAGGGAATACAATATCTAGACACCAAATTCACATCTTTTTTTTTTTTTTTTTTTTTTGAAAGGCTAACTTCATTAGAAACACACAAGGATTATCTCCAAGCCGGAGATAACCACAAAAACCCACACATCAAGTTACATCAAAGTTACACCATTGTTTCCAATCTAGCCTATCCTTTTTCGATCTACTATTATACCAAAGAAAACTAATCGCCTTTACTTCCGAAAGCATCTTGGTAACATTCGCGCTACCTTGCCTGAAAACGATCTCGTTCCGGGTGACCCATATCTTCCAACACACAATAATAAGAACACCATAGATGATCTCTTTCCTTAAGCTGGACCCACTCGAGTACTCGACCATCCGCAAAATGTCTTGGACTGAAAAAAGAATCAGCGGAGGGAGCTTCAACCAAGACGCCACACCCAGCCACAAACCGTTGGAAATGAAACAAGAAGTGAAGATGTGTTCGGCAGACTCGACAACTTCTCCACAAAAACGACACAAACCCTCTCCAATATTGATATTCCTGCGTACCAAAGCGGAAGCCGTAGGGATCCTATCTAGGTTAGTCCGCCACATGAATACGTTGCACTTGCTAGGAACCCAGTTACACCACTTGTACACATTCGCATCCGATCCCCTTCATCTTGTCTAAACCAGTTTCGAGCATCCTTAACCGTATATAGAACATTAGAACCAGAATTCCATCTCCAAGAGTCCTTCCTATTACAAAGCCGGGTAGTCGCGATCATTCTATAACACTCAATCAAATCCATCATCTCACTGGCCGAGGACGGATATCGTTTCCAATCCCATTGAATGGCACCGCCACCATTAATACTACCAATGCGATCCGCAACTTTACACCACTTCTCTTTCTCTAACCGGAACAAACTCGGAAATAAATCTTTTAGAGGCGTATCATGAATCCAAGTATCCACCCAAAACCGAATATCCAGGCCGTTCCCAAGAGTACCACGGATCATACTCATGAAATTGACCCCATTCATTTTAGTCGCATACGCCACCTTGACCAACTTGCTCCATGGCCCACTAGCCTGTTTATTCCAAGGAACCATATCCCATCGCCGGTTCGAAACATGGAGAGCCTCTATAACCCTTTTCCATAAAGCATTATCTTCAATTTTGTATCGCCACACCCATTTGAAAAGCATAGCTAAATTACAATCTATCAAACGGCTTAAACCCAACCCACCTACTTGCTTAGTTCTCGCCACTTTATCCCACGCAACCCAGTGGATTTTACCAACTTCATCATTGCCTCCCCAAAGAAATCGCTTGACCAAGCTTTCCAACTTGTTGATGACAGCAACCGGAGCCTTATACATAGAAAAATAATACGTGGGGATACTCTCCAATACAGATTTAACAAGAACCAATCTACCCCCCATAGAAAGGATGCGAGCCTTCCACAGGGATAACCGCTTTTTGAACACCTGAACCACTGGCTCCCAACTGTTTATTCTAGACATATTACCGCCTACCAAGATAACCAAATACTTAAATGGAGTCTCTCCTGGACGGCAACCCAACCACATCGCTTTGTCATGAACTTCCACAAGCTCTTTCCCAATACCAAACAAAGTGGACTTATTAATGTTAATTCTCAGGCCTGAACATAAGTGGAATACACGCAACAGACGACGAAGCGCATTAAAATTAAATTGCGACCAATCACCCATAACCATAGCGTCATCGGCATATAACAAATGAGATAAAACTGGCCCATCATTGGGAAGGCGAACCCCCTCAAACAAACCAACACTGCAAGCTTTACGAATAATACTAGAAAACGCTTCCATCACAAATATAAATAAGAATGGAGAAATAGGGTCGCCTTGTCTAATACCTTTACTACAAGAAAACTCAAACGTGGGAGAACCGTTTACCAATACAGAAGAAGCGGCCGAGGAAAGAACACCAGAAATCCAATCGCACCATTTAGCCGGGAACCGCATTTGCTTCATAATAGACAACACAAAATCCCAATTGACATTGTCATGGGCTTTTTCGAAGTCTATTTTAAACATAAATAACTCTTTTCCCGTCCTTTTCGCCCAAGACATAACCTCACTAATGATCAATGGACCATCCAAAATGTATCTCCCCGACAAGAACGCCGATTGAGTCTCATGTGTAACCGACTCCATCACCATCTTCAGTCTATTAGCCAAAACCTTGGAGATGACCTTACTGATAACCCCTATAAGATTAATCGGTCTGTACTCACCTAACCCACCGGATTCTCCACCTTGGGCACCAAGGTAATAAAAGAAGACCCAACCCCACGGCTTATATACCCAGTATCGTGAAACTGCTGAAAAATCTTCATAAAATCATCTTCAAAAAGACTCCAAAACCTCTTGATAAAACGGAAATTGAAGCCATCTGGACCCGGAGCTTTGTCACTGCCACACTCAAAAACCGCCTCCTTGACTTCTTTGTTCGAAAAAGGTACCAATCAGCGACTCAGCTTCAACGTCCGATAACATCTTCAAGTCCTCACAAATCAGCTTTGGCCTTTCCACCATATCTTCAACAAATTTATTCCTGAAAAAACAGAAAACTTCACGTTTAACTAAGGAGGGTTTAGAAATCCAAACCCCGTTAACGTTGACACCCGGGATGCAATTAGAGACCCTCCTTTTATTAACCACCCCATGAAAGAAACTAGAGTTCTCATCCCCCTCCTTAGCCCACTTCACCCTCGCTTTTTGTTGCATATCCTTGTTTTTAAAACCTTCAATTTCTTTTAATCTTTTGTTTCCTTCGCACAACACCCACTGTTCGGCCTCCCTAAGATCCCGGATTTCCACCTCCCTATCAAGCTCCTCCAACTCCACTTGAATCGCCTGAAACTCCTCCTCCTCGTTTTTCAAATAGTTCTCCTTCCACTCTAAAATGGCAGCCCGAATGAATTTTAGTTTGTGGAGCAAACACACGTCAGGAACCGAATTCTCCGAGAATCGAAGCGCCGCGTCTTTGACCACCTCCTCAAACCCAACCCGGTTTAACCAAGAGTTATAGAACTTGAAAGGTTTTGGTCCATAATTCCGATACTCCACTTTAAGAACCAAAGGGCTATGGTCCGATTTACCCCTAGCCAACGCCCGGTACTCCGCACTAGGCCAATCATTAAGAAAATTCAGCGACACAAAAATTCTATCAATCCGGCTACACTTGTTACCCGAAACAAAAGTAAACTTTCGGCCCTTTAACCCGTATTCATGCAAATCCGCCCCATCTAAGAACTCGTTAAACTCATTAGCAGCCACATCATTAAATTTCGAGCTCTTCCTCTCAGTTCTATCACGAACACAATTGAAATCACCCGCAACAATCCAGTACGACGAATCCTGTTGAAGAACTCGAGTCAACTCTAACCAAACTGCCCTCTTTTGATCAATTTTTTGCGGAGCATAAACATTCACCACTCCCACTTTCAAACCACTACTCTTAATAATACCATGCACCACAAGAACATTTCGATGCTTATGAACCGAAAGCCTATGGAAAACTTTCTTATCCCACATAGAAACCATCCCCCTGATCTACCCGTGGCATCAACCCAATCCAAATCAAAGTCCCCTCTACCCCAGAACCTACCCAAATTCACACCTTCCATAGACATCAACTGAGACTCTTGAAACATAACGAAACCAATCTCATTTGCTACTCTAATATTAGAAATCCAATCCGCTTTGTCCACCCTACCCATACCTCTCATATTAATTGTCATAACATTCATTGGTCCACCACCTGAAGACTCTCTTCATTCACTGCCTTCACAAGTGGTTCCTCAAAACACTCCATGTTAGTAACACCAAGATCTCTAGCGAAGAGCAAAGTGTCATTCACCTCCCTACGAATCAGTTCCTCACGAGTAACAGAAGCATTCCCCACCGAATTATCCTCCCTGCTAGGTGTTTCTGTACCGTCAATACCCGTAGCAACCACATTTAAATCTGGTGTAGCAAACGGTTCCTCTGGTTCCTGCACAGTGACATTCGTACCTGCATCCGCCTGTACTGGGTTAGTAAAAATCAACCTGTCAATATCAAAAATATCATTATCTTCGCGAATCCTCTTCTTCGGTCTATCCTTGTCCAGTGGAGAAATCGATCTACGTAACGCTCCCTTCTTCTTAGAAAATCTCCCACCTTTTCTTTTACAACTCTTAGTCCCCGATACACCACCAACTGAATCATCAAATACCCCGTTTAAATGAGGTTGCACCATACCATCAACCTCCACCGGAACATTAGAAATAACCTGCTCTTTCCGTTGAAACACGTCCTCAACAGGTAACACCTGTTCCTCAACCGCATTCTGGACAACTTCCTCCACGATGACGGTCTCCTGAGCAACAGCTTCTTCCTCCTCTAAATCCACAATACAGTCTGGAACCCACTCCTCACAATCCTCTTCTACTTGAACCAAAACCGAGCTCTCTTTCCACACCACTTTACACTTCCCATTTAATCGTTCAAACGACTGAACTCAAACCCCAACCACAGCATACGATAGATTACCCTCTTCTGGAAATGCAGCCGGACTTATAACCTCCCCATACAAACTAGCCACATTATTAAATACCTCTACTACGGCAAGATTGATAGGCACCCCAAAGATCTTGACCCAAGCAATCCTGTCTACCTTCACAAATTGTCCCAACCAATTCTCAGCTGACACTAACCAATCCTTCCAACTTTCTTTAGCATCTAAAAAATTCTCCTTCTGTTCTCCATTATCAAAACTCAACAAAACAAAGAATCCCCCCAAATAATGAATGTTACATACTCCCTGAAAACAACCCTTTACCCTACTTTTCAGTGACATAAGCACATCTAAGGAGGATACTTCAACAACCAAACCCCTATCATAAAATTCTTGCATGTGTTTACCTTCTGACTGCACCACCAATTCAGGAATCGGTGAACTCACCTGCTTATTAAGGAGAGTATCTCTAAACGACCTCTGGTCAACCCCATCGTTCAGAGAAGTGTCAATCTGCATGGCCTCTCCTCCGTCCTGAACATTCACGTTACTGTCAGGCTTATTCTCATTCACTGGTTTCCAAACCCTCTCGCCATGCACGTTACGATCAATATCTTTCCCCTTATCAACTATTGGTTTCTGTCCATCTACAAATCTTGCCGGTACAATAAACAACTTATAAGAGCCTATCCAGACATCCTTGAGACTCTCTTCCAAATTCACATCTAAACACCTATACTAATAACAATGTACACAATATAAATACCATCTAACAAAGGTTATAAATTGTTATAATGATTGTTTCTTTATGGTAGCCAAAACCATTGCATGCATTTTTTTTATAAGTAATATAATAATTATCTTAAATTAAAGTATTTTATAAAGCATAACTTTTAAATTGTTTGCCCATAAAAGAGATGACCGTGTAATAAAATGAAAAGTAGTGAAGAAAAAAAGAAGTAAAAGAGAATAACTGTGTACCCAAAAGGACTACACATTCAAAAGGCGTTGTCAATTACTGAAAGATAAGCAATTTCCATTTTCAGATTAAAAAATAAAATAAAATAAAATAAGTTGAAAAGTTTCGAATTTATATGTTTAGTGAATTTACAAGGTACCACTGAACGAATTAATTACTATTTTTTTTCTGATAAACAAAAAAACCTTAATATTAAATTAGTAGTGTACAAATTAGAAAATTGTGGCTAATCACGTTAGACCATGTGTAATGGTTCAAGCCTAATAGGGGCGTTTTTCGCTATTTGGAAGCCACGTCAGCTTAAGCATTTTTAGCTAAAAAATGATGTAGTGGTTCAAGCCTTTCATGCTCTCTTCAATCATTACTTAATAATTTAATATTATAATTTTTTATTCGATTATTTGTAAAAGAAACATGAAAACGTTAAGGTATATTTTTTTAAAAAATGCATCGTCACATGATCAAAAAATCTGGATACATATTTAAAAAAATAATAGAATAAATGTTATGAAATATATAGAGAAACATGGATACAAATTTATGAAAATATAAAACTCCTTTTAACAAAAAAAAAAATAATAATATAAAATAATAAAAAGGAGGTTTTAAAGTGAGTTGTCAATCAATTTGCAATACGAAAAATATTAAAAAATAGGTTTAAAGTATCTTATATTTGTTTAAGTATCTTATCATTTTTGACAGTGCATATTCGAATCCTTTGCATAAATAGGGTATTTATCATTTTACAAATTACATTTGGGGGGTATTGAGGGAAAAAACTGAAATTGGTGATGCCTTGAATTCGATTGGGGGTATCAAATAAAAGAATTCTTGATGCCGCCAAACCATTTGGTGTGTTCAATGATGCCGCCAATTCACTTCATGTATTCCCACATGATGCCGCCAATTCAAAGTGAGGCATCATTTCTTATATAAGGAATCGACCAGCTTCCAATTCTCTCCATCCCATTTACAACACAAATATATTCTATCATTCCCACATATCTCAATCCCATTTACAACACCACATATCTCAATCCCATTTACAACACAATTGTAAAAAACTAAACAAAATACCAATATGAGATATAATACTTTTCCTGCAATTGTTCTGGAGGGTACGGTTTTTTATTGATATTGGGTCGATGTTACATTCACATGGAGTTTTAACTGTTTTCGGCGGGGATGAGTCATGCTTAACAGCATCGTCTGCCGTTTCATCCCCCGCTTGGCATCGCTTTTCTGGGGTCCAAAAAAGCGGTGTCTTTGGATCGGTGTTACATCCACATTAAACTACACCTCTCAATACATCTACACGTGGTATAACACGTGTAGAATGCAACATTGAGGGTTTAGTTTAAAATATTAGAGAGTTATGGATCGTTAGGGGGTATTGGGCCTCTAGTCTACCAAAGCTGGACATTCCAACGGGCTCTTTAGGCGGGTCTACTTTCCAGGCAAACCCACGCCATCCGGTGTTGATGAATCACATCACGTCATTAGCGACCTGTCCGGCAACGGATGATGCGATTCTTCACCGTACTACTTTCGTATGGCAGGCTGGTTTGAACATTGGGTACCTGTAGATTTGGTACACATATTCAACAGGTAGAACCATGTTCTCCTGGATCAAATTCAGATGGGTTTGAATCTGAATGCGGTCCTGAGTCCCCGCTGACTGGAAAAGAGAAGTTTCTGGGTGCACAACACAAGCTATTGTTGATTTCAACAAAGCAATTGTGATTGAAGGTGCGAAACAGAAACTTAATGAACTATGCAACAAGAAACGGTGCTAGAATATTGGAATAGGTGATCTCGGAAAATATATTGTCTTGTAAATCCGTAGATTGTATAGTTTGAGTGACTAGTTTTGAAAAACAGTTGTTAAATAAATTTGTAATATTTGTTTTAAATAAATCTATCAAATTTGTATTATTTGTTTGAGACATTCCAAAAATGGAAAGTCTGTGTGTTATTATTTGATTTAAATAAATCTATCCCTCCGAGCCGTTTTCGGGCCACCGGGATCAGGCCCCGGAGACCCGAAAACCGCCCGGACTTCATGCGACGCCCGTGTGTTACCCAAGGGCAACGCGTCCGTCAGTCCGGTTACCTGTCCGGCAGGCCCAGCCAGGCTGCACAGAGGCCCAAAGAGGGCAGCCTGGCCCGTTTTCAACATAGTGTGTGTTTTGAGAAAAACACCTCCGAGCCGTTTTCGGGCCACCGATAAATGATTACGTAATCTTGTTTTAGTGTTTAACGCTTTTATTTGGATTTTAATTTTATAAAGCAAATCAATGTTCGAATCACAGGTGGCTAAACGATTCATATATTCATATATTTATAAAGCAAATCAATAATTAATGTTATAAAGAAAATCAAAATGTTACAACAAGTAATTATGAACACACTTGAATTCGACAATGTTACGAGTTAAACCAGTCCATATCGTTCGAGGGTCCCTGATTCATAAGACGTTCAGATTGCCTCCTGGGTGGTTGGTTGGTGGGTGGTGCTCCTTCATTACCGTACTCATCATCAGGAAAGAGGTTTAAATTCAGCGTGGTCGATGGTCCTGGCCGGCTTGAAGGTCCTTCATCACACGAATTATGCGGGGCATGGTAACGAAAATCACTAAAAAGGTCGTGATCAAACCGTGCCAACCCCTGTCCAACCGGCGTCACGTAACCCGGTGATGAAGGAAACGCCCAACTATCTCCGATGCCAATTCCGCCTGCACGAAAGTTAGCTAGCGGACCCATCTCCCCGGTTGACTGCCACCGGACCCACCAACATCACCAGTTCCCTGTACGAATGATCCACCCAATCCAAATGGAGTTCCCATATGGTCCAATCCACTGTCCATGAATTGCGGGACATATCCCCCGGTCTGGTTCTGATTGTTGCTGGCCGCAACAGATGCACGAAACCCAGCGTCATTGTCAAAGTGACTTCCAGCAGCTTGGTCTTCATTTTCCGGCACGTTTTCCGGCACCTGACGGGGAGCGCGTCGCCGGCGCACCCTTTGAGGCCGTGCAGGTGCCGACAAGTCAACGGCGTCCCTGGTAAGATGCGTCGGATTTTGTAAGTGTCCGACATTGTGTGACATCATCATACTGTGAAACGCCATGTTTTGTATGTGCTCAAGCTGCGTGGAGAATGCCTGAGGATTATTAAATGCCTCCTGAGATGACCGGTAAATATCCCCCATGGCATCCCTCTGCAAACAAAATTTTTAGTTAGAAACACCAAATTGCGAAAATAATTAATGTATGAATTAGGCACGTAAAAATGCTTTACCATCAACTGGATTCTAGCACCGTCGTCTTGGAAACCGCCAGCTGGGGCCGGTGCTACACCCGGATTTCCAATAAATGCAACGTTACGCCCCATATACCATTGCATATAATCGGGCTCTGTTGAAGCTGTCCTTATGAGTTCAGAGCGGATAACCGTGTTACGACGGTTATTCCATGCATTGACATAGGCTTCATGCCTACTCATCCAGTCCGCCCCGTTGTGTCCTTGCCGCCCCAAAGCATGCAGTTTTTCAAGCTGAGCAGTGGGTACGGCTAAAGTTATCTGGGGAGGTATGTACTGGACCATGCCGAATTGCTTCAAAACCCGTTGAGGGTAATGATGCTCAACGATCTCGAAGCATATAAGCGGACAACAACTCCTCCAGCTTTCCATCCCGTTTGAGCACATGGCCAGTAGTCGGTCCAAAACCGAGTTGTAGGGGGTCCAGTTGAACTAAAAACAAACACTTAAGTCAGTAACAAAACACAATAAATGCATGATTAATACATACAAAAAACTAAAAATAATTACTAACATACCATGTCCTCGTCCAACGATTGTAGCTGCGAACGGTATGCCTTGAGGCAGTGTGTGGCCACCTCCTCGAAGTTTAACCGCCGGTCTCGCCACCTACAAAATTAACATGTTAAAAAACGTGTTCAGAAAAAAAAATACAAAGGGATGCCATGCAGGCAAGTATAATCAAACTGGGATTTACGATATATACCGAGCCGCTATCGGGCAAGTATAATCAAACCGGTTTGAGGGTGGTCGTGGCGCGAGACACCGAATCCTCTCCCATGCCCATACTTGAAGGAGCATCATGGGTCCGGTCACGGCTTTCCTATCCGGCTGGGTGGCATCACAAAGCCGCCTGTATAAACAAGCCAGAACCGCACTGCCCCAGCTATAAGATGCTGTACGGTTCAGGTCTCGTAAAAATCTTAAGTAAAAAACATTTATTCTATTATTATTATTATCAGGGAGTAAGGTGGAACCGATCAAAAAGAAAAGGATTAAACGAGCACGAAAAATGCACTCTTCATCCGTAGCCTCTGCTTCAACAAAGTCCTGCTTTAGTTTATTAGTAATAATAGTACCCAAAACGGACTTGCCGGACATTTGGGCCTCTGTAGGCGTAACACCTAACAATCGTCGGCACAACGCTATTGCGTCGGCAGTAGACAAATTATCATCTACCCCAGTCACAACAGCTCTCTCAATAGGTAACCCCCACAAGACGTTAACATCTTGTAAGGTGACAGTAGCTTCACCAAATGGAAGGTGGAACGTGTGAGTTTCGGGCCTCCATCGTTCCACCAAAGCTGTTGTCAAGGAGTGGTCAACGTATCGATAACCACAATCTATGAGGCCACCAAACCCTGCAGCATCGATAAGGTGACGAACCCGTCCTACAACAGGGTGGTCACGAAGTAACCTCCATATGGCTCTATCGCTACGCTTTACCATCATAGGTCTATTGAAGTTTTCCTCATATGTGAAAACGTGAAAGGCACGATGTCGATCACGCAGATACAACACATCGTCGTTTAGGGGAGCAGGGTGTAAGTTCATGTTTTGATTCATGGTGGGAGGAAATTGGTTGGTATGATTTTTTATAAATTTCAAAGGTTTCAGATGGAGATTGTAGTGTTGATGGTGTGTTCTTGGATGTGGGTGGTGCTCCTTCTTCACCTCAACCTCCATTTTATAACCTTCAAAGCCTGAATTCTTACACTCCCAAGAACACTATTTGCCTATCAAATCATCTGCAACTTACAAGACCATTGCATGCAATGCTAGAGACTTTGTGAGTGTGTCTTATAGGCTGCATGGTTTGCAGGTGAAGACTGATTTTCATTTGCTGGTTTTAATGCATGAAAATGGATTGCGGGATCATGACGACAATATTGAAGAACACACCAACTCAATTGGCGGCATCAATGACACCTCTAACTGGATTGGCGGCATCAAGAGGTGACCCCTCCATTTCATTTGGCGGCATCTAGCTATTTTATTTGATCCCTCTACTTCAATTGGCGGCATTAACCACACTGACAAAAGCCTAGTGATACCGCCATTTGGGTTGGCGGCATCAACATTTTTTTTATACCGCCAATCGAGTTGTATACATCACCAAATTCAGTTTTCCCCCACTACCCCCCAAATGTAATTTGTAAAATGATAAACCCCCTATTTATGCAAAGGATTCGTGCATATTCATCTTTTTCTTTTTCCCTCTGTAAATAGGGTTCGAGTTTGTTGCCGGAAAACGAAAAAAACCTGATCCTTATGTGTTTTTTTTTTCTAATTTATTGTCCTCAATCATATCAAACTGTAACAAACCTCGGAAGCAGCAAAATAGGAGGCGTTTAATATTACACGCCGAAGCCAATATTGTCTCGAAAATGCCCGGAGGGGCGGTGTATACCGCGTTTTCAGGCGTTTTGGGTCTTCACCACGCCCCATTACGGAGGGTCTTATTGTTTTTCATTATCTATACTTTCTTATAAAGCATTTCACAAGAACCTCTTATTTTTAAGTAATACAATTATAAATGCTTAAAGTACAACACATAATGCATGTAGTAACTACTTTTTAAGGGTATTTATGTCCTTTTAAGGGTAGTTACAGTTTGCCCCCTTTATCTGTCTATACTATATTATAATTTTATACAATACTTACATATTTGCCCCCTTCAACTTTACTCTTTAAATACTAATTACACTTTTGCATTGTTATTTTAACCAACTACCCCCACGATTTTTAAACGTTCATAACTTTTCGGACGATAATATTTCCTTAATATTATTACACCGTATAAAAGAGCATTCTATTCTCTTTAATTTGAGTATAGTATTGCTATAGTTTTTTAATTTTTAAAAAATTATAATTTAGGGTTAAGCAATAACCGAAACAAAAACAAAAGAAAAAAATGAAAATGAACTTAAATCATCTAAAATTTATTATAATACATTTCCCATTAATGTCTTAAAATTCAAGTTGTACATGTATAATTGCTTAGAGTAAAACACACAATACACATGTTAACTACTTACACGATACTTACACATTTGTCTCCTCAACTATACTCAATTCCTTTTATTTAACTAATAATTACAGTTTTCACCCTTATTTTAACCAACTACCACACGATTTTTAAATGTCCATAACTTTTTCACACGTTAATATTTTCTTAATATTATTACACTGTATAAACGAGCGTTTTTTCTTTTTAATTTGAGTATAGTATTGCTATAGTTTTTTATTTAATTTAAAAAATGATATGTTGGGTTTATGTAATAACCAATCTATACTATCTATATTATATTATAATACATTTCCCAATTAACTCTTAATATTTAAGTTTTACAATTATAATTGCTTAGAGTACAACACACCGTATGTTTTTTATACAATACTTACACATTTATCCCTTCAACTTTACTCAAATTTTATTTATTTAAATAGTAATTACATTTTCGCACCCTTATTTTAACTAACTACCCCCACGATTTTTAAACGTCCATAATTTTTTTCATTCTTAATATTTTCTTAGTATTATTACACCGTATAGCATTGCAGTCTCTTTAATTTGAATATAGTATTGTTATAGTGTTTTCAATTAAAAAAATAAGTTAGGGTTAGGTAATAATTGAAACGAAAACGACCTAAAATCAACTAACGTATCTGTCTTTTATAAACGTTGAATTAACATTGTTTCACAATTTTAGGTTAGATTATGTATTTTCGGACAATCACCAGTGTGTTTACAATTAGGGTTTGTCGTTATGTGTGTAACTTCCCAGTTTCTCATGATCACCCTAATTTTTTGCTTAGCGTTTCTCACAATTATTGCTATGTATATATTCATGTGCTTGCACTTCCTCTAGCACATAGGATTTGAATGTTTCGATTGTGGTTAATGCAGTTCAAGCTCCGCTAATGATTTTGCAACACACCAAAACCAATATTTTGGTTAATTGATCATGGCTTAACGGAACCGTTATAAATGTTGTTTCCCGCCGCAACGCACGGGCACCCCACTAGTGTGAAATCAAAGTGTATAATATGCTTTCTCATAAAGTTACAATATTGCTCCCTCAAATTTAAGTACACTTATAATTTACTAATTCAATTTTTTTTCTAACCACATTTTGACACTTGGCCTCATTCAAAGTGTATACGTTCTTTAAGTACATGATTATATACAAGTGTTTAGACTACACGGTGTGGTCATGTTTTTTAGAAGGGTATGAACCGATATATGGCATTCATCTCATTTTTTGTGAAATTGTCCTCCAGGCCAAAAACGCACGGGGTAATAATGATGTGGACGGTGGGTCAATGGCTTCCAAGTCACAGTTTGATTTTATTATTTTTTAATTTAGATCAACATTTAGCATTTAATTTAAATCATTAGATTACAAAAAAATAAAATAAAAATAAACACTTAAAATGCATAAAATAACATTTAGATTACTACATATTATATTTTAGCCTTATTTGGGTTCATCTCTTCATGCATTTCTCGACTAGGACCATCAAGGTGATCGATTTTCATTGCTAGAAATTTCATATCCTGGCATCGTTCTTTTATAGCCTCCTTCTACTGTTTTAAACCCAATTGTTGTTCAAAAATGGCCCGAAGATTTATTTATTCCTCGATCTTTTGTTTTTTGAATGTCATTAAACGTATTCCAATCTTGATAGATGTTGGAATCAGGGACTAGGATTCGAGGGAGTCGCCTCGCTCATATGGGTGGTTTAGGTCGTATTCACGGTTGTTGGAATTCATGTTCGGTTGGCAATTTTAAAGAAATAGAAGTGGGAAGAAGGGGAGCTATGTATTAAAAATAAACAAAATGTTAGAATATATATATATACACAAATCAAATTAAATATTTTAGTTGAAATTTAGTTTTTTAATTGTTGGGTAACGACTTTTCTAATCGTTGGGTAGCAACTATTTTCAAACGGAAATAAAATTGTAGGATCGGATTCGGAAAAGAAACGAGTATCACGCACGTATCGGATTAAAGGCAGAATTAATAATCCGGTTAGTTGTTATAGGTGAGTGTTAGTGAAAAGGATAATAATATGAAGAGCACACACACTTAAGGGCTGCACTTATATTAAAATGGTAAAAGTTTTTTCAATGTTTACAAGGTATGGGGGTATTTATAGGAACACACTTCATACGCCTACATGCTTAGGCGTATGAGTCCATACGTGTTACACAAGCCAGGTGTATGAACCTTTCATGCGCCTGATGACATTCTCAAATACCTAAAATACCCCCAAACACTACAAATGCTACCTAAACATCTAAAACGCTATACAATCATGCCTACGACTAATATCAACCTATCACTAGCTGAGGACATACAGGAAGTGCACTAACATTCTCCCCCTTGTACCTAGCTAGTGATTTGTAGACTTAACAAGTCACTAAGCTAGGGCTGTATGGAAAAGCGTTCACAGACTCCCCCTAAGGTCTAGCTAATGATCTTTAGTCTTCAAGTCTTCAAATCTTCATATCTGGCAATCTTCAACTTGGGAATATACACCGCAGTGCACTAACAATCTCCACCTGAACAGTGGCGGATCCAGGAATTTTTATTAGGGGTTTCACTTTTTTAGATGGTCTAATTCCATATGACCGAACATAAAAAAAATTCGGGTCGGTTTGACAGTTCAGGTCGAGTCAGATAATGTTTATTACATAATACAAATTTCGAGTCGATTTGACGGTTCGGATTAGGTAAGGTTGAACACATTAAAAAAGATTACTAGAAATTGACATTGCTAATCACTTAATCATACTTTAAAGCCTACTTACAACAAATTGGAAATTAACATGATAAATTGATAACATCAACAAGAACATTCTAAAGCCTATCGAAAAATTGATAACATTAATAAGAATACTCATAGTTAAAAGTCCATTCAAACACACAAACTTAAAGCCTAAGAATATGGTTATTAACTCATTCAAACAAGAAAATAAATCAATAGAAAGATAAATGGCTTTGTGTTAAGAAATCTGGTCACCTGAAACTGAGAGACCGAGAGATTGAGAGTGTGAGACGGTAGACCCAAGACGGAGAGGGGAGTCAGGCTGTTGGAGTCAGAGACGAGTGCGGAGGGTTGTAGAAGAGTTGATACCTGTCACCTGTGGGTTGTGGGCCGGCGGTTAGGGTTGTAGAAGAGGAGGAGGGCGGTTGGGGCGGCTGTGGGTCTGTGAAATGAGTTTGAATTGGTGAGTGGTGGCTGACTTGTGATGTTTGAGTTAAACAAACAAAAAAACCCTAAATTTTATATTAAAAAAAATCAGGAAAAAAAAATAAAGAAAAAAGGGCTGGAGGGGATTCGAACCTCAGATCTGAATGTTAGAAGGAAGGAGAATTACCATTATAGTATCTCTTTCAAATGGTTAAGGGCTCCTCTATAAAATATTTAGGGGTTCCTACCCAATTTTCTATATATAATAACACTAAAAATTTCGAACCGAATGGGTTCCTGGGAACCCCATACCGAAGCGTAGATCCGCCCCCGCACCTGAAGACTTGAATACTTGCTAATTTGAGTTTTGGTCGCGGTTTCATGAGATCTCGTCTTGGTCTTCGATTAGCTTCGATAACTTGGGAGGAATCAAGAAGTCTTGGCTGTTTTGGTTGACAATTCTGTGACGAAGACGTAGATCAATATCATCTGCACTTTCGTTTCCTCGATTCTCATCTTCTTCAGCTTTTGATGCTGGAATACTAGGTTCTTGTTGTTCTAGATGATGTTGTAGTTCAGGTTCGGGTCTTGTCAGCTTCAAGCTTTGTCGTTTGAATCATGATGAGCACACTGGTTGTGTTTGATCCTGCAGATAAATTAATAAAACTGCACACAAACTACAACTTGTATTAGATACGACAAATAATCTAGACTCAATCGAATTCTTGAAGTTGATCATTTGATAAACTTTCAAGATTTGTCCATTTTGACCACCATTTGGAGAAACAAAGTGTTCTCCCCCGTGAACATTTGAATCTTTTCAAATTTCACCCTAATCTTTCAAATTTGTCAATTTCGGCTTCGAATCTCAGATTCCAATTGAAGAATTTAGTATTCCAACATCGGTTAATCGAAAATAAAATCTCTTTGTATTTCTCATAAATTTAAGATAAAACACACCTATTTTTTTTTAATATCTAAGAACTTTAAAGCAAATAACTAATATTCACAGACAATATTTTTGTGAGTTTTCCGGACAGAGAATCATATCAGTTTATAGACATGTCATGATAACCTTGGTTTAAATAATTCAATTAGGATAATCAATAAACAAGCGATTACCAATATACTTGTCCACTTAAACCTAAAAAATCAGGATTACTCGTCGGCACTTTAGATACGTTAAGGTAAGATTTATACTTGCGGTCAATGGTCCCAAAGAACACGACACATTCCCGTATCAGGAATTGCACAAAGCTTCATCGTAACGGGTGAGTAAGCCATGACCATCTATTTACAAGACACGAGACTGATTGAGTCTCGGTCAGGGTGGGGGCTGATAACTCACAAAATTAACATATAAAACAAGCATAAACAGTCTCATAATAGGGTACAATTAGGCTTATATTAGTGATATTTGGTGCTTAATTCATTCCTATTTGTATTTCTCAGGAAACTGGAGCTCCAAGCTGGAAACAGAGGATTTTTCAGGCAAAAACAAGCCAAAACTGGAGATTCCTGAAGATACGAGACTTGCAGCATATTCACTGTATGTTTGAAGACCATCCTGGGACTTAAACAGTGATAAAACCGGTGGAGAAGTGACCAAACACGCCCATGCACGGAGGCTCTGCACGCTAGAAGACAACGCAGCAAACTTGGAGAGCAAGAAAACATGCTGAGCAGAACATGCACGCCCATGCTTGTGCACATGGCACGGCCGTGCCAAAGACAAAAAGTACCAATAGAGCAGAACTACAGCCACAGAACGTACGTGTGACAGTAAGCAGGCCCCTGCCAACCCTTGGCACGGCCGTGCTGCCCCTGGAACTCTATAAATAGCAAGCTAACCCCCACCATTTGATCATCCCTTCTAGTGCTTGATTTGGCCGACTACCAAGAGTCTTCCAGAGATCTTGGGGTCCTTTGGGAGGCCTTAGGGCCCCCTTATCATCCCTCAATTGTTAGGCCTCGACCTACCTTAATTAACTTGGCCAAGCACGGGATTGTAGAGTAGTTATGCAATGAAACATCGAGGGTCGTGAGGATGATGCTAGATACATGTCACTTGGAGATGGAGAGCTTGTCTATGAGCAGCCATGTTCATGTGTTGATCATTCGATATGGTTGTATCTTTATATTATTCCCGAATCGGCTTCGATTTGTTGACTTTATTATTATTAATAGTAGTAGTTTATTTTTAGTTACTTGTCGTGTTATCTTTTTCTAATCCTTTTTTGTTTATCTTGTGGCAAGTTTAAATGATGATTAACTTAATAACTTAAATTACTTGAACTTTATTTAATAACTAGAGGTTTAAGTAGCTTCTGGTAGCCCCGAGCTAGATCAAGGGCGAGGAAACCGGTAGTGAGATAGATCCTTCGGGCTTCTGATATCAAAACCGGGTTCTAAGCAATGGCTTCTGAAGTGGACCAGATCTGAGTGACACATTTCTGGTACTTACGAGATGACTGAATGATCTTCTTGGTAAATGACGGATTACCTACAGGTGCACCAGTGATCTTCGTATTGCACACCTTTAGGATTATGTTCCACCTTTGTCAAGGATTTCATTCGGCTCGGGAGGTTATGGGTTGGGTTTATTAAGTCATCATTCATTTAACCAACTTTATATTTAATTGATCACTAAATATTAAAGTGTCACTTTAAAGATAAATAAATTAAAGATTCTATTTCTAGGTCTCGTTAGTACAAAGCCATTAACCAATGGGGATACGAGTCGCCTGAGTCAACTATAAGAGAGATCCTTCAGTCTTCATGATCGTTAACCTACTTAGGGATACGAGGTTGCCGGGATTGACCCTAAGGAGAGATCCTTCGGTACGAAAAGCGAGAGCTAAGGGAGGTGTATGGTGTTCCAGGTCGAAAGTTAAACCTCCAATTCAAGAAGACGATAAGTTCGAGGACCAGAGACTTGACCGCGGTTTGAGGAGCCCGCTATATGCGAGGCCCTGGCGGAGTACCTTCATGCGGGCCCGCATTGGAATGTTGTGCATTCTACTTAGTAGTGGCCCCTAGACATGCACAAACCGGTTTTTTTGGCCAAACCGTTCCGGTTTATAAACCAGGTCGGTTTTTTTATGATGATAAAACCGGTTTTTATCCAAACCGGTCCGGTTTTGGAACGAGTTTTTAGCACCAAACACTACCATCTATTGGAATCGATTAGGACCGGGTTTAAAACCGTTTTTTTGCCAAACCGGTCCTCCAATATCCAAAATACCTTGCTTATACCGGTTTTTTTCTCAAAAACCGGTTTTTTCCCCAAACCAGTTCTTCTCTCAAACCGGTTTTCAAACCAAACCGATCCACGAAACCGCAAACCGCTCATAGGACTGTTGTATAGGGTCGGGTTCGGACCGGTTTCTCTCCAAACCGCTTCTCTATCAAGGAGTCAACACTTCAAGATCCCTCTCGTCTTTCTCACATTTAATTAATTTAAATTATTAATTTAATAATAAACTTAACTATTTATACGGAGGGCCCCAAGATGTGCATATTAGTCTACTCTACTATTTTATCCTTTTTATTTTATAAAACCAAAACCTTTACAAAAACTATTTTCTTATAAGAACCCCTCCGTTTTATTTTTCTTTTTAAAACCCGATCAGTTATTTGATGAAAGGTTGAGTATGGGAAAGTGTGTTCTTTGGAATACGATACTCGGTATTTACCCTAGCAAGCTATACTATACACGTCAGGTTCTCTTCCTATGTGTTGGTTTTAGTTTCTAAAGTAATTATCGTTTACTTTATCAATTTAAAACTTTGTAAAAAGGTTTAGTAAAAATCAGTCATTTCCCCCAAATTAATGTTTTGGGATTGACACATCAAGTTTTTGGCATCGGGGAAATTGACATCTTTTTAACTACTAAAACCATACGCATCAGGGGCAGATACTGAAAACCTTTTTGAGGGATACTTTCCTTAGAGGGCGTACATAATCCGAGTCACTATCCCAGTGCACAGTCGCCATAAGGTCCGTATTTATTCGATATAGTATGTTGTGGCTGAATTAAGAAACTTGGCTTAGTGGGTGTGTTCAATCCAGGTCACTATCCTAGTGAGCAATCACCATAAGCTTCAGAATTATATATAGTATACTCCACAACACACAATGGTTTATCGGTACGAGTAGCTGAAGACGAAAGGTGCTCGCAATTCGCAGCTAGAATTCTCTTATTGTTTGTATGAGAATTAGGGTTTGGATATTGATGGATCTTTTTATCACGTCATAAGAATGCCTGATCAACTCAATCGGCTTTGTGATAAATCCGACATTTGATTAGTTGTTCCCAGATTTATAACGGGCTTAAAGACTCGAAACCTCAGATTTTGGAAACCCATCAATCGAGATTTCGGTACTAAGACCATATGCCAATGAGGCAGAAAACCACTCGACTTTAAGTCGTTAAAGTTTATATCACTGTGCCAATTTTGAAATGATTTTCAGGCCTACCGGTATATCACTTGTAAGAATGATTATCATTTGCAATTTAGATTTTGGGAAATCAGATAGTCCACCGATGTGCTATCATTTTCTCTTTTTTTTTACATCAAAAAACTCTTTTTTGATTTTTTTTATGTCTTTGTGTTTTTCTAGAATTTTCTCCCCTCTAAAATTCAAAAAGCTTAAAGAAATTTAAATCTTTTTGGATTTTCTAATAGAAAAACGGTTAAACAAAAACTGATTCTCCAATGTGGTTTACTCAGATTTTCCCAAAATGCCTTTTACCTTTTAAAGATAGTCAAATTTGGATTTGTCAAATGATTTGGCAAAAATTTTGGCAATTTGGTAGTCAGTGTGGACTATAGTAATTGATGTCGTGTGAGTTAGGTCTTTTTAAACGTCATTTCAAAAACCAATACTTTCCCGAAAGAAGTATCAAGACTCGGTGAAAAGGGGTAATTAAACAAGACCTTTAAATTAAAACACTTATCTAAGTTTTAAATTTATAAAAGTAAAACGATATCTGCTGACTACTCTGAACCCAAACGATAGGCAAGTGGACCTATCGGGCGTAGTATAGCCTATAGCAAGTATCGAGTATCGAACCCTAAGATACGATTTCCCCTACTCAGTCCTAAGCTACTGTAAAAGAAAGATAAAGTAAAATAAAATAAAGAAAGAGAGCGAGGGTGGCCAAAGTAAAAATCAATACCAAACGAAATGCTGCTTCGGGATCCGACTTATTTTTGGGATGGATTAATAGTAGTTACTTAATTAAGTGGTGTAAATAAGTGCGCACTTTTACTGAACTTGGAGTTGCTACAACATTCTCCAGTGGTGTTTGTTTTCGCAATACGACTCGTGTTCTTGTTTTAAAATGAGGGTCTCCCGACCTGGTAAGATCACCTCTCAACTATGACAGACGGACAACTCAAGACTGTGTATACCCAACCCCAAATGATCCAACTCCCAAAGCTGCAATAATGACATCTAATCACTCGAAACCTTGACGTGCTTGTCGTGGTACACGTAAAATTTCCCAATTACAACTAATGTATAGTGGTAAAAAGGTATCGAACACAGGGAGTTTGTGGAAAATGTGTAAATTCTAGTTTTGTTGAATGTCTACAATTAAACTACTTAAATAAAAAGTAAACGATTAAGATTTTGATTGTTTTGATTTTTAACTAAAATAACGACTAATTATTGATTCAAACTTAAAAGCGTTTCTTCAAATTATGGAATAATGATCATTCAAGGATCCGGTTTCTTTAAACACATGTGTGAATTTCCACTAGAAAGAGTTACATAGACATAACTCATGTAAAAGCAATTGTTGTGGTAAAAAGGAACAAAGTACTCGGATTATATTAACGCGAGGTTGTTTCCCGATGACCAATTAATCAATAACCAACCCCAATCCTTCCCGTGATATCTCGGTTGTTAGCAACACCAAGAACGAACGATAAAGACTAAAAATTGGTAAATTAATCAACACACTACAATCAATTGTTCAAACATCATAATAATCAAGCAAGAATACTAAATTATCATCCTAGAAATTCAAGGAAACACACACAAGAGTTTGAGAAAAACCTTCACCAAGAATGATCACCAAAGGTTTTAGCCTAGCATGGTGTGGTGAATCATTATAACCTTCAAGTAATTGTTCATAGGAATCAAAAACACAAACCAAAGGATTAGAATTGTTCTCCAATGCTTTCTTGCAGCCAAAATCGCCCAAAGTATGATAAGAAACGTCCCAAGTGAGAAGTGGTAATGATAAGTCTCCAATAATTGCCCTTTTAAAGAAGGAGTTACAAAATTTCTGCAGGTCCACCGTACCCCTACGGTCCCACCGTAAGGGTACGGTGGTCTTCAAATCTTGACTGTGCTTCAGGACTGCCATACGGTGGAAAATTCTTGTCTGCTGCCACCGTAGGCCTACGCCCTTGCCGTAAGGGTACGGTGGGCTTGGGCCAAAATTCCATTTTTCTTTTGTTTTGTTCCATCTTGTTCCAATGACTTCCGGTTCATTTCCAAAGCCCGTTTTCCGTCATTTTGGCTCCTTTATCATACCTGCATCCATAATACTCGTAGTCACCCAACTCCAAGCAATATCATGATTAAATGTGATTAATATAGGCGTTTTAACAATATAAAGGGTTGTTCCTTGAACCACCCGTCACATCCCCACACTTAACCATTGCTTGTCCCAAGCAATCTACCAAAACTCTATTTCTCACAAAAACGATCATTTTAAAGTCAAGTTAGATGTGCAATCCTCGTACTAACCCATCCTCAACACCCCAATCAACACACCCCTCACAATATCTCTCCTCTCGGTATCAAATAAGCTCTAGCAAAAATACGCTAGACACACAAAAAGCAAACGAGTAGTTGTACAACCATAAGCTTGTACCTAAATCAATAATCCTCCTAACATGAACATGAATATAAATCAAAGGGACTTAACGGTTGTAACTTGGCTAGGTGTGAAGGTAGGGAATAGGATATATATAAGTAGCGCAAACTTTACCCGGTCTTTTTATTACAACACAAACACACGCGAACAAAGGAACACTACTATATACAAACACAAACATAACTTAACTTGCTTTTTTTTTTTCTATTTTTTTTCTCTTTTGTTTTTCTTTTCATCATTTTTCTCAATATCTTCTTCTTTTTCTTTTTTTCAATACATCAAAAAAAACACTAATACATACACATACGAACACACTCAACTAAAACTTCAACTTGTAATACTAAAATAACACACTAACACTCTAATTAAACACACAAGACCGGGTCAAGTTGGGTATTGATTTAGGGAACTAGCTAAAGGGTTAACAATCGATAGGCTTTTAGGCTCAAAGATGGGCAACTAAATGTCCAAACCCCCGCCCCTCTCGCTACCTTGCTCATATTTGTAATGTATGAGGTCCAACCCCCCAAACCCACACTCGCACTCACATGATGAGGCTACCTACTGCCCTTATCATTTTTACACTCATGTTCAATCAAGGATTCAAGTTGTATTCAAGCACAAGTTCTAGTGCACCCCCACCCGTTGCCACTCTCACAAAGGAAGAATTTATTTATTTACATGTGTGGCTTCAACTCTCACCAAGAAAAAGAAACGGGTATTAAGGGTTGCCGATGTGTCTAATGGGGGTTAAATCAAGGTGTTCCAATTTTTGCAACATTGCACTTGACCTCAAAATTTTTTTTTTTTAAGTTCTCCAAAAATTTCCTCCCATCCCCACACTTGGGATGCATTGTCCCACTGCATGGCTTTGGAAAGAAATGCTCGTATACTCAAACCACAAATTTCTTTTTGTATATTTTTATTTTGTAATTTTTTTTAGATTTTTCATTTTTTTTAAACACAAACACACATCCAACTTCCACAACCCAAACTCACCAACAATTCACATGATTCAATACACCACCCAACCACCCAAAACCCAAGGTAAAAACACAAGCATAAACAAACAGAATATAAAACTATGTACAAGAAGCACGACCTGATCAATAGTAGCGCGGCTGCGGCGGCCCGAACACCGAAGTGAACAAATCATTCCATTCGCCAAAGCCGAATGCTCCATCACTGCTTCCTCCTTGATCTGTGGGTTGCTGTTGCTGCTGAGGATTGACCCATTGGGAATGGTGGATTGGTGGAGTCGGATAGGAGATGCTTCCATCATACGGCGGTAAAGACCCATAATCCACCGGTGGTGGATTTGCGACTACGGGCCTCCCCGCGTGCCAATCATCATTCATTCTCCTGTTCTGATCATCAATGTATCTGTGATTAATCTCCACTTGCTGAGCGTAAGCGTGTCCACGGTTCCATAATTCTTGACGATCGAACCCTTGTTGCATTCTTCGCTCCATGCTAGCTCCCATCATCGTTTGATGATCAAATAATGTTCGCTCCGACCCCGACCAAGTATCAAACACCGAGGCTGGGGGGCGTTGACTTTCAATCACCTCATTCATCGATCCCCCAAAGGCCCAACCATCCACAAATGCCCTCTCGGTAAAATCATAAAATCCTCCACCATGATATCCACTCGAACTCCCTTGGCCAATATCCAAATGTCCACCCGCCGGATTGTCTTCATATTCTTCATCATCACTTGGTGGCGCTTCAGCTCCACTTTCGGGGTCATCCTCCTCACCGGGCAAAAGTGCCCGTGCATCTTTCTTTAACATCCTCCACTTTTGACCTCCACTTTTCAATTTATGATACCTTTCAGATTCAGAATACACCCAACCAGAACCCATTATTGCCAGATCAATAGGTTTAAACTTTTTCCTCTTTCTTCCTTCATCTTCATCAGTGATTGCACCTTGTTGCTTCAATAATCCGGTAATTATTCGACAGTAAGGAATGATTGTCCTCTCTGGTGAATTTCTACATATCCACACATGATTCCAGACCAAGTACCGAAAAGAGAATTTTGGACCACCGTGCATCAACGCATATAAAATAGGAACCTCAGAAAAGCGCACTTGTTCCTTATCAGCGCGTCTCGGTAATATGTTCAAGATGGTGAAATTCAGCAATAGTTTAGGCTCTATCTTCAAATTTCTTCGATATAAAGTACCATGATAAGTACCCGGCAAAAATAAATCACTCAACATGTCCATCCAACGTGGATGTTTGTCCGGATTAAGCAACAACTCGTCAATGCTCGGATTCTTATATTCCTTCGCCGGTAAACTGTCAAACTTTGCAAGCCTTCGTAATGTCTCGTAAGACATTTCCACCTCTATTCCATTTACCTCACCAATCAGCTTCATCTTTGAAGGTGAATCAAATTTCGGACATCGTAGTGTGGCCATCCATTCTTCTACCTCGTCCAAGAATACCCTTCTTTCTTCTTGATCATAGCAATAAAGTGCAGCTTCCCATCCTAGCGCTTTAAACCTATCAAAAACCCCAAATGGCTCGAAATCTTTTCTGCTCACCTCCCTTTCATAGATGAAAGCCCCTGGCCTATCTGACAGCTTTTTGAGTTGATCATGAAATAACGTAGCTTGCCAGATTCTTGGTTTTGCATTCAATGGCCCAGTCTTCCATTCCGGCTTCTCAGCCGGGTCTAACCTTGGTGGCTCTGGTGCCTGTGCCATTTCTACATCCGACTCGGTATTGTGAGGAACATACTTTCTTCTTTTGTACTGCTGAGCCGGTTGCTTTCCCTTAGCTTTTGCAGCAGACGAGCTTGAACCAGCGGCTTCTCCCGTGCGTGCCATTTCCTATACAAGACACAACAAACAAACAAACCAAAAACAAGCAAAACAAAACCATTAGCTAACATGACCAAACATCCCCACACTTGCTTGTTACTATGGTAGTAGATATTATTAATCATACAAGTCCTCTTTGATTTGACAAAATTTGGGCATGATGCCTCTACAATCATAACATTACTAAAACTCATATTTTCCATCTCAACAACATATCTACTACCACAATATTATCAAACAACCTATTTACATACTATAACATTAACAAGCAAGTGGGTATAAACTAAGGAAGAACAAAAACCTAAAAAATCTTACAATGTAGCATAAAAATTCACAAATATGATACATACCTTAGATTAGAAGATGCTAGAACACAAGAAAACAAGAAAACAAGAAAAAATCCCCAAACTTGCGATTTCTAGGGTTTGAAATCCGACCCCAAAAACGTGTTTATCTTCCACTATTCTCCCACAAATCGACTTCCTTGTAAAATTTTATGCAAAATAGGCTCAAGAACCAAGTGATTTGGTTACGAATTGAAGGTTTTATGGATGAATTAAGGTGAAGAAGTTGTGGGTGTTCTTGAAGGTTTGTGAAGAAGAAAGAAGAAATTAGGTGAAAAGGATAAAGGTGGGCCGGTTTTGTTGTTTCAAATACCCCCAATTTTTTTTTTTTTTAAACTAGTAATTTTACAAACATGGAAATTACCCTACCCCCTCGAAAATCCCGTGTTGTCCTCAACACAGTGCTAGAACCGTTTCATGACCGGTACGTCCCCACACTTGTTTCAAACACGGATTTCGAACACACACAAACAAAAAATAAAATAAAATAAAATAAACGCTAACTATTTACACTACCAAACCTGGCCTTTCATGGTTGCACCTCTTCCACCGGGCTTAAGAAGTAGCCCGCTTTATCCATCTCCAAAGCATTGATGTCACTTCCATCCAAGTATGGCTTCAATCGGTGTCCATTCACCGTTTGTTGCTTGTTGGTGCTTTCATCTAATATTTCGACTTCACCGAATTTACCAATCCTGCAAACGATGTATGGACCCATCCATTTACTTTTCAGCTTACCTGCAAACATCTTCAGTCTCGAGTTGTACAACCACACCTTTTGACCCACTTCAAAGGTCTTCCTTCTCAACTTTGCATCATGCACTTTCTTCAACTTGTCTTTATACGCCGATGCACTTTCATAAGCCTCATCCCTTATTTCCTCCAATTCACTTAGTTGCAATTTTCTCGTTCGACCCGCTTCATCATAATCTGCATTTACCGTGGTGATTGCCCAATGTGCTCGGTGTGCCAACTCCATTGGCAAATGACAACCTTTCCCATACACCATTCGGTACGGTGTCGTGCCAATCGGAGTTTTGTAAGCCGTACGATATGCCCACAAAGCATCATCCAACTTTCCCGACCAATCTTTCCTATCAACTCGAACCGTCTTCATGAGAATTTCTTTAATTTGACGGTTAGAAACTTCCACTTGTCCACTTGTTTGTGGATGGTACGGGGTGGCAATCCGGTGATTTACTCCATATCTCTTCAACAATTTGCCAAAATTGAAATTCTTAAAATGGGATCCACCGTCACTAATGATCACTCTAGGAATACCAAAACGAGAGAAAATGTTGGATTGCACAAACTTGCAAACCACTGAATGATCATTAGTGCTTGTAGCAATTGCTTCGATCCACTTCGAAACATAATCAACCGCTACCAAGATATACAAAAACCCATTAGAATTTGGAAAGGGACCCATGAAGTCAATGCCCCAAACATCAAATATTTCTACAATCAAGATTGGTTGTAGAGGCATTTCATCCCTCTTGGAGATACTTCCCATCTTTTGACAATTAATGCAATTTCGGGCAAATTCACAAGCATCTTTAAATATGGTGGGCCAATAAAACCCACATGATAGAACCCGGTAACCAGTCTTGTGCCCACTAAAATGCCCCCCACAAGCGGATGAATGAGCATGTGTAAGAATATCTTTCACTTCCGATTCAGGCACACATCTTCTAATCACTTGATCGGGTCCAACTTTGAAGAGATCTGGTTCATCCCAAATGTATTGCTTTACTTGGACCATAAATTGTTGTCTTCGCTTCTTGGTCCAATGATCCGGAATGACCCCTGTGGCTAAATAGTTAACATAATGAGCAAACCACGGTGCATGACTAGTAGATGTCGCCATCAATTGCTCATCGGGAAACCTCTCATTTATTTCCCCAAAATCATCATTCTTATCCACCGGAATCCGAGACAAATGATCCGCCACTACATTTTCGCTTCCTTTCTTGTCCCGGATTTCCACATCAAACTCTTGCAACAATAAAACCCACCGAATCAAGTGTGGTTTGGCATCTTTCTTTTCCATCAAATAACGAACCGCACTATGATCCAAGTATACCACCACTTTGCTTCCCCAAATATACGAACGAAACTTATCCAAAGCATACACCACCGCTAATAATTCTTTTTCGGTTGTGGTGTAATTCAGTTGCGCTTCGGATAAAGTTTTGCTCGCATAGTAAATCACCACCGGCTTTTTATCAACTCTTTGGCCCAAAACCGCTCCAATTGTCGTTTCACTAGCATCACACATAATCTCAAATGGCTTCGACCAATCCGGTGGTTGCAAAATAGGAGCCTTGACCAAGTGTTCCTTCAAAACAGTGAAAGCTTGCAAACATTCATTAGTAAAATCAAATGGAACATCTTTCAAAAGCAAATTACATAAAGGTTTGGTAATGACACTAAAACCTTTAATAAACCGTCTATAAAAACCCGCGTGTCCCAAGAATGACCTTACACCTTTCACATTCTTTGGTGGTGGCAAAGATGAAATAACCCGGATTTTTGCCTTATCCACCTCCATACCTCTCTCCGAAATCACGTGACCCAACACAATTCCCTCTTGCACCATGAAATGACTTTTCTCCCAACTAAGCACTAAAATTTTCTCAACACATCTTTTTAAAACTTTTTGTAACTCGTTGAGACAAGATTCAAAGCTAGTGCCAAATATTGAGAAATCATCCATAAACACTTCAAGCGACTCTCCAACCATGTCCGAGAAAATACTCATCATACATCGTTGAAAAGTAGCCGGTGCATTACACAAGCCAAATGGCATCCACCTAAAGGCAAAAGTACCATAGGGACAAGTGAATGTGGTCTTGTGTTGGTCATCCGGGTGAATTGCAATTTGGTTGTACCCCGAATACCCATCTAAAAAGCAATAGTATTTTTGACCCGATAATTTTTCAATAATTTGGTCAATAAAAGGAAGTGGGAAATGATCCTTAGAAGTGGCGGCATTTAATTTGCGGTAGTCAATACACACTCGCCACCCGGTTACGGGTCGAGTGGCTATTTGTTCACCACTTTCATCTTTGACTACTTGAATGCCGGACTTCTTAGGTACCACTTGAGTAGGACTTACCCAAGAGCTATCCGAAATTGGATAAATTATTCCCGCATCTAACCACTTAATTACCTCCTTTTTAACTACCTCCCTTAAGTTAGGATTCAACCGTCTTTGCGCTTCTCTTGTGGGCTTTGCATCTTCATTGGTGATAATCTTGTGCATCACAATGGATGGACTAATTCCTTTGAGATCGGCAATCGTCCACCCAATAGCCCCCTTGTTCTCCTTAAACACTTCCAACAAAGCTTGCTCTTGAGCCATCTCCAAATTAGAGGCAATAATGACCGGTAATGTGTCATTATCCCCTAGAAAAGCATACTTCAAATGGCTTGGCAAGTCTTTCAGCTCCAACTTTGGTGGCACTTCTAATGAGGGTTTGGTGCCAGAATCAATCTCCACTGGCAAACTATCAAACTGGTGGGACCATGGTGGTCGACCCTCCTTCAATGCTAGCACATCTTGCTTTTCTTCTTCACTTTCCAAATCAAAAGCATGTACCTGTTCAGAAAAATTACAAGCACACAGTTCCATTCCATCTTTCTCATACTCACATGGATTTCATCCCTCAATGACATCTGCCATAAAACATTCTTCAACACCGGAATCATTAGTATTGTTAGTAAAAACATTTAAACGCATTTTCCGGTTTCCAAATGTCATGTCGACCGTGCCAAATCTACAATCAATTACCGCATGTGCGGTGTTCAAAAATGGTCGACCCAATATGACATTTTGTTGTTGTTTTGACTCGGCGGATGAATAATCCAATACCAAAAAGTCAACCGGGTAATAAAATTCATCAATTTTTACAATGACATTTTGAACCATCCCCCGGGGTAACTTATGGGACAAATCGGCTAAAACAACCGTTGTCTCCACCCTAGCTAATGGACCAAAGTCATATTGATCATACAACCCACCCGGTAAAATACTCACCCCGGCTCCAAGATCTAGCAACGCCTTTGCCATTTGAAAATTACCAACTTGAGTGTTTATTAATGGCGTGCCCGGATCTTGAAGCTTAGGAGGAAGCTCCCCGTTTAAAACTGCACTCACTTGACCCGTAACATTTACCCGCTTAGGCATTTTTTTCTTTTGTTGCCTCTTTTGCGTACACAATTCTTTCAAAAATTTAGCGTATGCGGGTACTTGTTTTATTGCATCAAGTAAAGGAAGATTTATTTTTACTTGTTTAAACATGTCCCACATTTCTTCTTTTTGGGGACCTCTTGATGCAATAAAATTTTTCTTACCCGGGTCAAGTAGAGCCGATGGAAATGGAACTTGATTCGGCTCATTTTCAGTTTTCTCACTCTCCCTCACTTCCGGTTTTTTAACATTTATTTCTTTTTGTAAAACCGGTGAAACTTCATCATTGTCACTTTCCTCACCCGTGACATCTTCAACCACCCCCTCGACAAAACTTGGTGACAAGTCCGCTTTAAATTCTTTCCCACTTCTTAAAACACTTACATGATTAACATTAACATTGTTACCTCGTGGCGAGCCATGTGACGGATTTACCTGCGTATCGCTAGGAAGTTTGCCTTTACCTTTCTTCAACTCCGCCACATCGGTTGCTAATTGACCCATTTGAGTTGTTAATGCTTGAATGCTTTTATCACGAACTTCATCCTTTTGTATTCGTGCTTCATCAAGTTGGTTTCGCCTTTGCATAGCTTTAAGCATCTCCATGACCTCATTTCCGCTTGACGAATCATGACCCGAATTTCGTTGTCCAGTTTGAGCTTGCCCTTGATAGCCACTATTGTATCCGCCTCTATAATTCCCTTGGTTGTATTGTTGACGAGGCACAAAGTTACCTTGAGCAGCTTGAAAATTCGGGTTGGCTTGATTAGAAGCATTCCCATATCTAAAGTTAGGATGATTTCGTAACCCGGGGTGGTAAGTGTTGGAGTTCATGTCATAGTTTCTCCCACCCCCTTGAATAGCATTCACTTCTTCACTTGGTGCTTCTTGCACACCCACTCCACAAACCTCCGCCGTGTGACCTATCTCTTGACAAGTGCTGCAAACATTATACAATTGGTTAGTATTTTGCACATTACCACCTTCGACCGCATGTACCTGTGGTCTTTGAATCACATGTCTTGCCCTTCTTGAAGATTGGGCCTTCCTTTTTGAAGTCACCGCCATTTGCTCTAAATATGCCCAATCATCTTGTTCAAAATTTGTACCAAAAGTACCATTTGTGATGGACATAAGATCCCGTGCATCCTCCGATGTCAAACCTTCATGAAAAGCATTTAACAATTCCCATAGTTGGATACCATGGTGAGGGCAATTTCGTAGCATCATGTTAAACCTCTCAAATGCTTCATGGAACAACTCTCCCGACTGTTGTTGAAAGCTTCTCAACCCCCTCCTTGCATCATTGGTCTTTTGCGAACTATAGAATTCATCCAAAAAGATTTGTTGCATATCGGCCCATGTGAAAATTGATGTGGATGGTAGAGTGTGAAACCATCTCTTTGCTTTATCTTCCAATGAGAATTGGAAAAGTACCAACTTGACATCATCCAGAGTAAATCCTTGGCCCCCAATAGTGTTGCAAATTGAATCATACGTTTCCAGATGAAAATAAGGCTCTTCCGTTGCTAGCCCCTTGAATTTTGGTAGACTTTGAAGTGCGGTTGTTCTAACTTCAAAAGTTCTTCCATTTGCATTTTGTGGAATCACTATGGGTGATGGATTATTAGTGATGATAGGCCGAAAATGTGCCTCAATTCCCCGTACAACATCACGGTGGAGTCTTCTAGGTGCTCCCAATGGCGCTCTTGGTTGACCCATTTGCCCTTGCATTGCACCTTGTGGTGCAAATTGTTGTTGATGTTGATTCGGATGCATAGGTTGTTGTTGGTGATTTGGCCTTTGATGTTGAGCTTGCATATTTGGGGGCCGCATTTGATTGAGTGGCGTGGGACGCTGAAACTGCAATCCTTGTGGTCTAACATGTTGCACACCAACCGGTAGTCTTGACGGGTCTTGAAATTGTAAAAGTGGTTGACTTACTTGACCAGTTTGAGCTTGCGAACCCACATATGCACCTTCTCCTCCATAGTAATAACCCTCTTCATTGTACCCACTAAACTCCTCATCATCATACCCCTCGTCATACACATCTCTTTGAAATCTTGAATTTAGACCACCTTGAAAAGATGAATGGTAAAAACCCGATTGATTAGGTGGTTGATAAGAAGATGTGGTGTGGACAATTGTTGAACCTTGTCCTTGTGGGTGTGGAATGGTAGAAGATGATTGACCCGTAGTTGGAAAAAAATGGGAAAATGGTGGAATGGTACATGATGGATTAAAGTTAAGGTTTGGATCAAATTGGGTGGAACTCGGTTGGGTGGTATGGCTTGGTGTTTCAGGATTAGTGGACAAGTTAGGTAATGTGGTGTTGGGTGAAATGTGTGAAGAAGTAGGCATGAATGGTGAGGTCGTTTGACCCGTTGTTGGTATGTGAGGGTCTTGCATTATGTTTCTTGGGTGAACGGTGAAGTAGGTGAATCAATGACTTTGTTTCTTCGAATCAAAACTCGGTTCTTTCTCAATGTTCTTTCAATCTCCGGATCAAACAAAAGTGGTGATGACTCGTGAGAGCCCCTAGTATGCATACACCTGAAGTACCTGCACACTAAACACAACCCGTGTAAACCCGAAAATAACAAATAAAACTAAAAGCTTAACACACGTTGCGCACTACTCCCCGGCAGCGGCGCCAAAATTTGACGTGCTTGTCATGGTACACGTAAAATTTCCCAATTACAACTAATGTATAGTGGTAAAAAGGTATCGAACACAGGGAGTTTGTGGAAAATGTGTAAATTCTAGTTTTGTTGAATGTCTACAATTAAACTACTTAAATAAAAAGTAAACGATTAAGATTTTGATTGTTTTGATTTTTAACTAAAATAACAACTAATTATTGATTCAAACTTAAAAGCGTTTCTTCAAATTATGGAATAATGATCATTCAAGGATCCGGTTTCTTTAAACACATGTGTGAATTTCCACTAGAAAGAGTTACATAGACATAACTCATGTAAAAGCAATTGTTTTGGTAAAAAGGAACAAAGTACTCGGATTATATTAACGCGGGGTTGTTTCCCGATGACCAATTAATCAATAACCAACCCCAATCCTTCCCGTGATATCTCGGTTGTTAGCAACACCAAGAACGAACGATAAAGACTAAAAATTGGTAAATTAATCAACACACTACAATCAATTGTTCAAACATCATAATAATCAAGCAAGAATACTAAATTATCATCCTAGAAATTCAAGGAAACACACACAAGAGTTTGAGAAAAACCTTCACCAAGAATGATCACCAAAGGTTTTAGCCTAGCATGGTGTGGTGAATCATTATAACCTTCAAGTAATTGTTCATAGGAATCAAAAACACAAACCAAAGGATTAGAATTGTTCTCCAATGCTTTCTTGCAGCCAAAATCGCCCAAAGTATGATAAGAAACGTCCCAAGTGAGAAGTGGTAATGATAAGTCTCCAATAATTGCCCTTTTAAAGAAGGAGTTACAAAATTTCTGCAGGTCCACCGTACCCCTACGGTCCCACCGTAAGGGTACGGTGGTCTTCAAATCTTGACTGTGCTTCAGGACTGCCATACGGTGGAAAATTCTTGTCTGCTGCCACCGTAGGCCTACGCCCTTGCCGTAAGGGTACGGTGGGCTTGGGCCAAAATTCCATTTTTCTTTTGTTTTGTTCCATCTTGTTCCAATGCCTTCCGGTCCATTTCCAAAGCCCGTTTTCCGTCATTTTGGCTCCTTTATCATACCTGCATCCATAATACTCGTAGTCACCCAACTCCAAGCAATATCATGATTAAATGTGATTAATATAGGCGTTTTAACAATATAAAGGGTTGTTCCTTGAACCACCCGTCAAACCTCTATGGACAACTTGCCGGTGGCCGGAGCATGACTGAACAAGAAACCACTTGATATCATAAAGGAGTCGTGACCAACCGGCACACGTGCATCCTTTACTTGACCCAATTAACTATTTTAAAAAATGAGTGGTCTATCGATAACTGTGCGGCAGTATAAAGATGAGGGGAAATAAAGACCGTTTTCTCTCAACGTGGGTTCATCAAACCTTAGCTTGCGTTATAGCTTTCACATAGACAATGAAGCTGAGTCGCACAACCAAGACTTGACTTATCACTAGGACCGAATATAAAGACCGTACCGACCCTAAATGAGATCTTGATAGTAGAGGATTAAGTCTCAAATTGTGTGTATTTCTACCCACAAATGGACTAATCACTAGTCATGGGATTAGGATAGCTTAAGAGTGCATGGGTTGTTACACACCATGGGTACACCGTTAAGTCCTACCACTTCCTATCAAGACACCCACAAGACCAAAGACTAGTTAACTAGTTAATTAGTTCATCAAACAAGGTTTTAAGTAAAAAAAAATTAACAAGAACACAACATGTAACACCCCAACCGATGGCGGAAACATCGGGATGTCACGTATTGATGATTGTTTCAGTAGCACATGGTATAAATTGAAATTTTAAATAATTTATTCATAACATAAATATCCAAAATGAAATGATGTCTAGAAATCCAAATACATGATATCAAATAATGCAACAACTTCAAATAACTTCAAACAAAAACTTCATGATAATTCCTCATGCATACTCAAGCCTCAGCTTCATTGTTACCTGGAACATGTTAATTTTGAAAATATTTTTGGGTCAACAAAAGTTGGTGAGAATTACATAGGTTTTGATAATCGAATAAAGCTTGTACAATTCAAGTGTCATGGCAAGTCTAGTCCATATGTGAAAACATACTAGAAGTAAATCGAGTGCATAATCAACCCTTGTGACTGTTATATTGTGGTCCATCCCATACGCTCATGGTTCACTCGATTATGTTATGCGATAACAATCACCCACGCTACCTATGTAGGAGGCACGTATCCGGGTGGGATTGTCAGTCCAATAGATCTATCATTGTATACCGTTGGCTGATCAATGTTAATGATTATGCTAGAATATTGTGCTTACCCTAGTCATGTTTAAGACATAATGCAACATAGAAAAACACATAGACACTTTATGATTGAATTGCATATAGAATGTTGTAACACTAGATTTTTGCCCGCGTGTACACGCGGTTCACCAACGTACATCTATTTAGGGAATTATAACGTATAAGAAAAATACAGTAAAAATATTGTATTAAAGTATAAAACAACGAATACAAATTTTATTCAAATATCACTAAATATTTCTTTATACACCACGTTTTTTTGTTGTAGTCTTGACATTCCAATCACCATCAAGTATAAGTAATTTCACCCATGTGATACACGGGATTAAACAGATGATGGAAATGCTAAACACCCTTTGTAGCTTATATTATTGGCTATGTCTCATTAACCCATTAACATCTACAAAATACAAGACTAAAAAATGCAAGACCCATTAGACATTAACAGTTGTTCACAATGTTTTAATGCTCAAATCATCTAAAAAAAATGCAAGACTTTAAAGATCATTGAATACAAAGAGCTTCAATACATGATTAATTATCATGAAGAAATACACAAACAGTTCAGAAATCATATTAAAAGTTGTAATTTATATTATTAGTTCTAAAACAATAAGATAATACACCAAATTCTAGATCAACAGTTGAAAGCCAACCACTGTTATAAACAATGTTGTAGAACAAAATTAATATACATATACAGTTAGAATAAAGAACAATGTTGTAGAACAAATGTTATAAACAAATATAGAATAAAGTACTCAAAAGGTAGAGGTCTCTGAAGGATAGATTAAATTATAATTATTGCTATAAAAATGCCATGGTTTTAACCTCTTCAATTCCTTTTCTCAATGACGTACATAAATTTCAGAGTACTATGCATTTGGTAGACCTCAAGTATATCACTTGATACCTTTCCAGAAATTTCTTGTAATGACATCCGGTACTCACGAATTAGGCATTGATCAAGAGCCTGAAACCGGCCTTCTCGTGTCTGAATACAAAGTTTTATATTTTTATCTGTCTTTGACATAATTTTTTTATTCGACTCAGGTACAATGCTAAGCGCATGCATTGGCGCAGAACCAAGCTTGGATTCTAAGTTGTTTTTGTAGTTGGGTCAATTCAACCAAGGATGGGAGTTATTTGTTTTCTAGTTTTATTGTAATTTGAAGTTAATGACTTCAATGTTGGCAAATTATGGCCTCTTTTTTAGTTATGCAACTGATGAATTGTTGTTTATGATTAAATGTTGTTTATGATCTTTAAACAGTTTGTGTGCCTCAGCTCACATACTCAAGTATTTATCAAGTGCGAAAGTGATTCTTGTTAAATCTTTTTTTTTTGACCAAAAAATAAAAAAAACACTGATAACAAAATATAAAAAAAAAGAAAAGAAAAACACCAACCTTCCATGGCCATCATCATCATCCAAAGGAGAAGCAAAATCAACCTCAGGATTGAATGCAACCGAAACCGTAGCAGCTTTAGCAAAATGTTGAGCCCCTACTATCTTTCCGTTACAAAAACGATCTTTCCTAGAAACTGTGGCGTGTGTGTCATAACTTTCCTCACCTTCCAATCTCTATCAACTGACTTCACACCGTGGGCTATCGGTGGTCTACAAAATCCCCAAAAAAAAAAGAACGGATGTCATTTGCATTCGTTGACAAATAGTTGCTACCTTACACAGGTAATGAAAAAGGCAATTAGAATACGCACCGCCAATACCTACTCATAACATAAAGTACTTACAAAACCGCCAAACAATTAGTAACTGGTTTTTGTTGAGCTTCATGAGTTTGACATTTAACTTTAGCGTCAAATTCGCTTTTCACATTTAGTTGCGAGTACTGGTGGGAAATTACAACATGTTTACTTGGGAATGGGTTGGTTTAGGTTGTGCTTTATCTCAAACGGGTCAATAAACCTTTTTTTTTATAGCTAAAATGGGTTTAAACTTTAAACTCTAAAGTCACCCCAGTCTATATCTTAACACATATAACAATTATACAAAGAAATCTAACTTACTGCAGCTATAATATATTTATGGCAAAGCATATTTAGCGCACTAATTCTTGATTAATTTTAGGAAAACAGAAATTGCGCAAAAAGTGTTTTAGGTCAACCCACACAACCTTTTTGAACCCTTTGGCAAGTTACCCAACCTGCCTCACCGACCCATTTTGCCACCTCGAATATTCATATGATTTTCTTAAACGCTATACAAAACTTTCAAAATGCACATCTAAACACTCTCGAAAGAGGAGAATGAACTTACTTGTCTCTAGAAAGTCATCAGCAGGACTTTTGCCATTATTAGATGGCGAAACCTCATCAAAGGAGACTGGTTCATTAATCCGAGATATATCTTCCTTAATTTCATCATCCAGACGTTTAACTTCATCTATCTCACGTGTTGCAACGGTCGCAGCATCATTGTGTACATCAGAAAATTCAAAATGCGAATCGGACTTCAAATGAACCTCAGGAACAATATCATAAACCGAGAGTTCTAGTTCCAACTCATTGCCGGAATTAACATCATCTTTCAGACATTCAACCTCTGATGACCGAGCGGTTAGATTCTTTTCAATATGAATAGATTTACAGGATTCCAAAGACTCATCCACAAAAATATTCTTTTCATTCTTGACATCCTCATCGTCGGTAATCAAAGATTCCGAAACATGAGAATGTATTAAATTATTAGGAAGCAGGTTTTTCACATCATCTCTTGATACACATTCTTCATTACAACAAAAACATATTCTTGAACCCGAAGACTCATGATTTAGTAACGGGCCAGAACACATTTTTCCAACCAATAATCGCGAAGTTTCATCACTGAACCGGTTCTTCGCTAGACAATTTTCACATATTCCATTAACATGGGACATAACCAGAGAAGAAATCTCAGACTTGTGATGATTACATATAGAATCCCAGTAAATTCCTGTTTTGTCCTTAGCAAGAACATGATCATATCTTGAGCACAATACACATGGACCTTGAAGTTGACAGTAGGATGCAAATTTCGCAATAAAGTATGTGAAACATGCATCAATGAATAATAAAAACATGAGCAGCCATTCAGAGACTGCAAACTGTAAAGCCTTTGAAAGCCTATGGAAATAGTTTGGTGACTGAAAAGATGAGTTTTTTTTCTGACCCATTTCAGAATATATTAATTTCCAGCCAAATAACAGATCAAGAATCCTGAAAAAACAATTCAAGATTATTATAAAACTCTTGATATCAACAGATTTAGAAGTTTGGACAAAAGGGTATTAAAAAAAGTCAAACTTGACAAGATTTAGCAACTACACAAACTATTTAAAAGCAGATCAAACCTGATAAATACAAGAGAGTGAAGATTTGAAGTTGAAGCAGAACTGTGGTGGATCAAATGGAATTACTTTCAAGATTAATAAAAATATGAGCAGATTCCAAAACCTTGTTTCTCAGCTATTTTTCTTGCCTTGGGGCTGCAACTTTATAACTAAAACTGCTCAGTAAAGGTTTCTGCTGGTTACCTCATTTGGCATAATAGGTTGTGTCTAACATGTAACATACCTCAGTTAACCCAACCATGTTGATTTCAAGATGACTAAAACATTCTGTTGGGATGCTCAGATGATTTAGCACATGATCTTTCCCAGAAACTATGATTATGTGCCAGGAGAGTACCTGTGACGGGCTTATCAACAGAAATTGTTGGTCCACAATAGTAAGAGAATCAATTATATATGATGTAAAACAACAATTTAAAGGACCAAAGCAACACGGTTGACAGAAACATTAAACGCGATACGAAGAAAGTTGTCAATTAAGACAATGAGCAGATGCAGATGCAAAATGGAAAACCAATCGGCTACACAGTAGTAGCGGCGTCATAATCGACTACCACATCGTATAAGCTGACAACATAGCAAATACGCGCCATAGTTAACAAAATCAAGCGACTCAGGCGCACAACGGGGAGTCAATCGGTTGCGTTGGAGTAGCGCCATCACAATCGACAACCACATCGTAGACGGTAACATCATAGTCACCTATCATTTCAAAGTAAAAGACGCTGAATAAAGCTGACCCATTCGATAACCGATAGGGGCTATCGCTACAAAACACAGAATAAATAGATAAAGGCAGGAAACAACTTGCTAGTTATAATCAACAATGGGAGAAGGCGTCCCATCATAGTCAAGAAACATAACAATCTGTTTCCCTTTCGACGCATTCATAATTTCACCAAACATGTCCAAGGCGATTCGGATGCCGGTCCTGTTTCACCCAAACACAATTTTAAATAATAAATCTCAACAAAATCATAACAGAATAAATAAAACCATCATAATCACTAACCATCGACGTCATCTGATCTTGACCAACTCTTCAATTCGATGTCGGAGAAGAAGCCCTCATCAATTCCACCCACGTGTTAATCCTTGTTCCACCGTTTATTTCAATCAAAACAGAGACCAAAAAACCTTTAATCGACTAACAAATCAGTAAACAAAATGATGTATCATATAAACCCTAAAATAATAATCGAACATCACGTATCATAAGAAAATAATTGAAATCAATCAAAAACAGACATAAAAAACATTAATCGACAAAGAATCAGCAACAAAGACGAAAATTAGGAGATGAAGAATAAGAGGCTAGGATCGAAGAGATAATACCTTGATAGGAGATGAAGAAGAAGACGGTATTTGGACTGAAATCGGCGATCGCCTCTCTGCTAGGGTTTGGTCAAGGATGCAACAATTGGGATAGTGTGTAGCGTGTTATGTCCGCATCCTTTTGTTTAGGTTATATATTTTCTGTTTTTTTTTTAAATCAAAAAGTTTATTAAATCCCACAATGAGACACTTGGCACAATATGATTGGCTACACAATTGAGGATGAATGTGGGAGTGCCAAGTGTACTCATGGACTTTTGTTTATTAGGTATATAGATGTTTCACCCCAAAAATAGTGAAAAATAGAAAAGGGGCTATGTAAAACTCACCTTAGCAAAATGTTATGTCTCGTGAAAATAGAATATGTGTTGCCCAACAATGCCAAGTATTACCCTATAATTAAGGTAATAAATATGTCTAAGTCTTTCTAGTCTACAAATATATTCTAGGGCTTCGAATTGGGGATAAGTGCTCGTTTGATTAATAAATAAAATGTTTAATAAATAAGAGAAATTTGATAAATAAATAAACAAAGTCTTTTTGTAAATTTTAAATTAAAGACGGTCACAATATAAAGTTTTAAGTATGAAAATAATTTTTATAAAATTATTTTCTTAAAAATAGAATATTAAATCTATTTATTACAAATTGTCAAAATATAACTTTAACATTTAAAAATATTAAAATTACAGAATTAATAAATTAAAAATTGTATTTCTGTTCCTAATTAATAGAAATAATTTATATAAAATTTTGGTGCAAAAATATTGAAAAATGAATTTATTAAGATTTATTTATGATTAAAACTAACAAAAATTGATTAAAAATATAAAATAAATGATTTTTCAGAAATAAAAATCATTTCAGAAAAGCTTATTGTTATAAAAACTCAGAATAATTTTTGTGGAAATTTATATAATTGTTTGATATTTTTATAGAATTTTATAAATAAAATAGAATATACTTGAATTATTTATTATATATATTAAATAAATAAATTTTTTAAAACTAAAAATTGTATGTTAAACTTTTCCACTAGATTAACATAAAATAATTTTTGTAGAATTTATAAAAGAGTTTTAGTATTTTAAAATGTATTTTTAAAAATACAAGGAAATATATATGTATGTACTTAACTAAAAAATGTTTGTTGATGCCATGGTTCGAACCCGGGCCCTTGGCCGGTTCGTTGGTTTTAAATCACAAGCCCAGACCAACTGGTCTGGACCCTGAGAACGTTTAGTTTCTGATTATTTTAATTATATGATATAAGAGAAACTGATTTATATATACTTTAAAAGAAAAGAATAAAAACCGTTTGCATGGGACTCGAACCCGCGTGTGTAGACAAACAAACATCAGACACAACCACTTGATCTAGATCAGTGGTTGTGTTTGATTCCAGTTTATTTAAAATATAAGACTACATGCTGAATTGTGTTCTTCCCCAAAAATCACGATCGAGCCCTATAATTTTCAATTGTTTGATTCACACAACAATAACCCAATTAATCAGAGGGTTATTGTTGTGTGAATGCCGAATAACAAAACCCATAAGAAATACATCACTTACAAACACGAATCGTATACGATTTGTCCAATCAACCAGAAAGTCAAACTTCGAACAAAAACGCTTGAACAGCTGAATTAAACAAGAAATTGGTGATTGAGAGAGTGTTATCGGCGAGTTGGGAAGGATTTGTGAGGTCCAATTTATAGTGAGAAGGTTTGGATGAACGATTGGTAAGTTTGACCTTGTATTGAATGTATTAACGCGTAATTGGGTATAATTGGCATTATTTGGCCATCAAGCTAGCGTGTAAGGGACGCGTAATCAACCAGTCAGTCACCAATCATTCCTAATTTTGATATAAACGCGTTTGATTTGGGTAATTAAGGTAGATTGACATCACAGTTGACTTTCCTAGTCAACTGTGAAGAACTAAACTCGCTATTTAATAATTATATGTGGGGATTTATAACAAGTGTGTGTGTAGACCAGATGGTTGAGCTTGTTGTGATGGTTGACCCGGCTTGGGCGCGGGTTCGATTCCCGGCCCAAGCACTTTATTTTTTGACAATTTACTATATATATATGTATATTATATATAAATAATATAGTATTAGGGTTCCAAATACGTCTCAATAATAATTAAAAGCGAATAATAAAAATGAAACTTGACGTTTTTATTCAAAATGGTAGTAACGTACAAGTATTAATGCGTAATGTTACACAACACCACTTAACAAATAATAACTATATAATCCATGCCAAAATAAGTCTTCACCCTAGCAACACTCAAGTAATCTAGCCCAACATTGGCTCTACAACTAGCACACTATCCATGGTGTTTAAGGAACACATAGTGGTGAGTGTAATGTGGATTAAAGAGGGTGGTTTGGATGAGTTTTAATGATCTCTCTCTCTACTCTCAATCTCCAAGTCTTTATGGAGTGATCCCAAGATCCAAAGGTCACTTGCAAGACCCCAGAGATGGCTAAAGTGTGAGTAAAACTCGGGTAAAATGGGATGCCCAAAATGTGGAGTGAAGGCCTCTATTTATAGGCAAAACAACCCTTGCACGCCCTTGACAGCTTCTGGCACGCCCATGCTCGACAACGCGTACTGTTGCAGAGTCCTTTCATGTAGAGACGTCTGTACCAGGTCTGGCACGCCCGTGCCTGTTGAAATGGCACGCCCGTGCATGTTGTTGGGAGTAACCGTTTTGTCAGTCTGTGTCAGTTTGAGCCTTGGAGAACACGCTGCAATAAAGCACGTCCGTTCCACAAGGTGGGGCACGCCCGTGCACATTAGAAAACCTCAATTTTGCCTCCTGTTGACTTGAAATGTTGACTAGTAGACCTGGGATAAGTGCACGGCCGTGCACTGGCATGAGCACGGTCGTGCTTCATCTGGATCGTCCCCGAAAGTCTTCAAATCCTTGTCTTTTACGCCGGTTTTTACTTCTTTTCACTTTCCACCTTCAATACCTGCAATTATCATCAAAAGAGAACAAACCGTGACAATGCCAAGATAAATGCATAAAATTAGGTGATAATTAGGTGAAAATATGCATATAAAACTTGCTAATTTTGGGACTCATCGGTAATCACTGGATTCTTAGTGATTGCTATGAAAGTTACACTATCAATAAGAAAATGGAGGTGATAAGAAAATGCAAACCGTAGTCACGCATGTGTGTTGATGGATTCATTGAAGGGCCTAGAAACCATAGCTCGATGCAGCTACCTGATTCAGCTTCACATATTGCAGGATACACATGTGACGACCTCCCATGAACTGATATCCACTCATTGTGGATCCAGCTTCAGCATTGTAACTACCATTGACAAAATCACCAAAGTCAACGAGATCCAGCTTATCACCATTAGGGTACTATAGACCTTCGGTCGATAACCCTTTAGATAATGAAGGAACCGTTCTACAACAATCACCCAGTCCACTCTTATTCATTACTGACACCGGTTGTTAAGTCGATAACCCTTTAGGTTACATATCCTCCAAAGATGTTCTGATCAAGTTATCGGAGCGATATGTCACCTATTGTGTGCTAAGATGCCCCACTGTCAAAAATCAAATGATTACTGATAGTTCCTCCTGGAACACCCTGCACGCTCGTTCAAAGATAAGTTCTGCAGGGGGCCAGGCCTTGATGGTCGTTCGTCAGCCTAGATCATCAATCATTGGTAGATCCATCTATCTACCGTGAGGAGTTGGAGTAGGATCACCTAATGATGAACCCTGAGATGAATTTACTGATTTAGGTCTTCAAACCTGCTTAATGTTATATTTGAAAGCTTTTGATTTTGCAGGTTTGGGTTTGGGTTTGGCTTAGGTCTTTTGGGTTTCTATTTGGACTTGTCTTGGGCCTTGAGACATTAGGTTTTACAACATTCTCAGTTTTTGGCTTTGGTTTTTCAACAACAATTCTTTGTTTTCTTTTAAAGGGGTTTGGTCTCTCATTTGGATAATAATTACCATAAAAATTTTGGTGTGGAGAGCCAAAGTGATTGTTGTTGTTGTTGTTTCTCGGGGGTTCACAAGTCCTAGCCTTTATCTTTCTCAGATAAGGACAATGAGATCTAATGTGTCCTACCTCATTTCATTCAAAGCATGACCTCCACTCTTCATAGTTTTGAGGTTCATACTGGAATATCCCGAGCTACACTGAGATAATCTCGGGCTAGAGCTTCCAAATCTAGTGGTGCTTGAGGATGCTTCATGATCATGAGATCTAGTTGCATTAAATCGTTGATCTTTTTGTTCAAAATAAGCAACATTCGAATGATTTTCGAAATATTGCACCTGATCCGTACCCCTAGATTTGACAGACTTAATTTCTTTAGTCTTGGGAACAAGCTTGTTCTTCCCATACTTTTTCTTTGGAACCCAATTGATTTTCTTAGAGTGATTTTGTTGGTTCTGTTGATTCTAATGAGTTTTTTGAGGAGTAGCTTATGGTTTTACCTGTTGAGGTTTACCATTATGCTTTTTGAATTTGGGTTTAGGATCACATTCGATGTGATTTTTAAGTGGAATAGCTGGTTTTAATCCTAAACTCGGCCTCTCAGATTCCTTATCAAAATCAAAATCAAGATCACATGCAATGTAATTTTCTAGTGGGAACCTGTTCTTATGACCAAGCCCTAGTTTTCTTTCCTCCTCATCACTTACCTCATAATCAGTTTTAACTAAAAAATAGTTGTCATCTTTAACAACTTTTGTTTTCTTGATTTCAGCTGGATCAGCAACAAAAGGTGTTGTGACCTGAACCGAGTGATTTCAGTTTCCTGTGGTGACTTTGAGTAATTGGCACGCAGAGGTGGAGGAACAACTTTATAACCCAAGCCATTAACACTTTTCTCAATTATCTGACTCTCATTTATGTGATCTAGCACATATTTGGAGTTGGAGTAACTGTCAAGCTTCTTCTTTATGGCATCATAGTCACACTGTGTTGCTGCTAATGCTTTCTTGGTTTGTTGCAAATCGGTGATGTGGTTGTTAATGTCATGTTGTTTGTTTACAACTGTTCGTTTAATCTCACTAACATCTTTCTTTAACAAAAAAACCGTTTCTTTAAATTCTTTTTCAGTGCTGCATTAGCATCAGTACATGACCTCAAATCACACACCAGACTTGTGTTATGTTCTTTAAGAGTCTCAAGCCTACCTTCTAGATCTAATAATTTGCACAAATATGTTTAGAAGGGTTAGAACTTACTTGAGTATGCTGCTCAGTCTGATTTTCAGTTGACTGAATTAGAGTGTCAGCATCTCTCTCTTCTATCTTTTCTTCCTCTGAATCATCCTTTCCAGATCTTGAACACCCTACATCTGTGCTGCTGGTTGACTTAGAACTTCGTTCATCAGTAGATGATTCACTCTCTTCACCCGACCCGTCTTCAAAAGTCATTGAGCTTAAACCGAAGCTTTGACTTTCCTCACTTGAGCTTTCATATGCTCCACTGCTTTATTCTTCTGCACTCTGAGCACTGTCTGAGGATTCTTCATCATCCCGACCCCTTGTCATCCCTTTATCTGCATGTTCAACCGATGCTTTGAGTAAAACTGTATTTGCCGAATCCTTGTTACGGCTTCCAGTTTCCTTCTCGCTCACATGGATCCTTTGGTCGCTATGCGACTTATTTGCGAACGTGACGAATGCCCATGGATCTATCATGTTGACCTTTTGTTGATGTGAAGTTTGAAAGAATGGATCACATTTTCTAATCGATCGTATGTCTTCAGCCCAGATGATTTGGGTCAAATAGTTCAAAGATTTATTTGGATACGCCATTTTAGAGATTTTCGAAAAAAAATTACACCTAAAATTTTCAAAATTTTGACTAACACTGAAGTTCACACGTATGAAGGATTAACACATGTATGTGAAGCCTTTAACACACATATGTGGATAACAAGTATGACACACACGTATGATAGGTACAAGTGTAACATTTCGCATTAAATTCTATGTACGTTACGACAACTATTAATAAAACGTCGAATTTTATCATTATCGTCCCTTTTAAAAAAATTTCGTGACACATTTGGACTCCTAGAACAATGCTATAATAATATATTATTATTATTAAAGAGGTAAATTTAATGTCAAAAAAATAATTGCCTGGGCCGGGGTTCGAACCCGTGCCCTAGGCCGGTTCAATTACACACTCACAGCATAACCAGCTGGTCTACAGCTTCAATTTGGTATAACTCTGATTTATATAATATTTATATTATGATTAGAACTGCAGTTGACTTACAAGAAGTCAATCTGCGAACCAATCATCCATAATTAGCTTATCAATCCGCGTTTATAATCCCTTTAAGGCATGAATGTTGATTGATAAGATTGATTCCCGTCTTATTCACGCCAATTAGCAGTTATAACCTTCCTAATTAGAGTCTAATCACGCGTCATTGTCTTTAAACGGGTCAACCTTACCAATTCGAAACACACGAACATTGCACTATAAATTGGACCCTCATTCTTCATCTACACTCGCCGATTAACCTTTCCCCTCTCTAATTTTTCTGCTAAAAATCCCTCTACAATCCTCAACCATTCGCGTTTTTGACTTTGCGTTTGACCAAACAATTCGTCATAAAAAACAGTTGTAAGTCCAATCTTTTTGATGGGTTTTGTTGATCGGCTATAGAGCAGCAATAACCCCATGTATAATCGGGTTATTGCTTGCTCATTTGGATTATTGTAAAACCTAGGGTTCATACGTTTCAATTTGGGGATAATATGATCTGCTGGCATCACTATTTATTTAAAACAGAACGACATATATCACCAACTGATCAGTAGATCAGTTGGTGTGGTCTCTTTTCGTAAGACACGAACCGGCCTGATGGCCCGGGTTTGAGTCCCGCCTTACACGTTCTTTTCTTTTCTTTTTCTTTTAAAATAATTATATAACTGTTTCGGTATACCTATATAATTAATTTTGAACCAAGATTATTCGTTCTCAGGGTCCAGACCAACTGGTCTGGGCTTGTGATTTAAAAACTCTGACCCGGGTTTGACGCGGGTTCGAGCCATAGCACACACAAACCTTTTTTTTTAAAACCTTTATAACTTATATATTCTTTATTATTTTAAAAATGGTTTTAAAATACTAAAATTTCTTTATAAATTCTACAAAAATTATTTTATGATGTTCTAATAGAAAAGTTCATCATACAATTTTTAGTTTTCCAAAAATTATTTATTTATTATATATAATAAATATTTCAAGTTTATTCTTTTATAATTATAAAATTCTATAAAAATATCAAAACGATTTTATAAATTTCCACAAAAATTATTCTGAGTTTATAAAACAATAAACATTCCAGAAAAGATTTTTATTTTTGAAAAATCATTTATTTAATATTTTTAATCGATTTTTGTTATTTTAATAATAAATAAATCATAATAAATTCATTTTTAAATATTTTTGCACCAAAATTTTATATAAATTATTTCTGTCCATTTAGAACAGAAATACAAATTTTAATCTAAAAATTCTTTAATTTTAATATTTTTAGATATTAAAGTTATATTTTAATAAATAGAAATAAATAGACTAAATATTCTATTTTTAAGAAAATAATTTTATAAAAATTATTTTCATAGTCAAATCCTTATAATGTGATCATTCCTAATCAAAAACCTACAAAAAGACTTTTGTTTATTTATTTTTCGAATTTCTTTTATTTATTTAACAATTTATTTAATAATTAAACAAATACTTGTCCCCAAATTAGGAACCCTAGAAAATACTTGTAGACTAGAAAGACTTAGACTTATTTATTACCTTAAACATAGGGTAATACTTGGCAACGTTGGGCTACACATATTCTATTTCACGAGAGTTAACACTTTGCTAAGGTGAGTTTACGTAACCTTGTTTATGCAATTCTTTATACTTGAAACTTTATACTTAAGCAATTCTACATACATGTCTAGTTGTAAACTTTAATGCCTCATGACTTAGACAAAGACTATTAGACTTAAACTTAAACTTACATAATCATTAGCTATGGCCAAGCCGGCGATACTCAATGATAGATCTATTGGATTGACAATCCCACCTAGATTCGTTGACCATCTTTGATGGGGAGCGCGGGTGATTGTTATCGTTTCAACGTGATATTAAGGTGAACCATGGATGACGGGATGGACCTAAACTTGTCGGAGGTTTGATTATGTGCATACTATACTTCATGTTTATTCATGCAGACTTAAACTTACGATAGACATATGAATTGCTAAACTTTATTTATTCTAAAACTTAATTGCTTGACATGGCTTATGTATTCTCACCAACTTCTAGTTGACCCCCCCCCCCCTCCCATTTTTACAAACTCAACAGGAAATAATGATGCTTGAAGTCTAGAGCTAGCAGGAGGAGATAATTGAAGTTATGCTTTGTTTGATTGTTTGATGTACTAGAATTTCATTCAAGACTTTGTTATGTATTTTCAAATTTTGGATATTTTACTTTAAATAAATTTCAATTAAAACTTGAATACCATGTGCTACTGAATACTCATTCTTACGTGACACCTCGATGTTTCCACCATCGGTTGGGGTGTTACAGATTGGTATCAGAGCCTTGGTTATAGGGAATTAGGTTATTAGAAAAATAATCTAGACTATAACCTTAGGGATTTAAAACAGTACTTGCTTCTCTTACTTGTAACCCTAATTGCTTCCTTAATCTTATCCCTATCCTACACCTTATACAACCCTAAGCCTTTACAAGTTGACTGCTCTTATTCGTCTGCTGCAATCCTGATCCACCAATAGATTAATAGGACAAAATCCTCAGGTTTAGCCTGAACCACCTTGAGATCTCGTCGAAGTTCTAGATTTTAATAACGAACACGTGCAATCTGGAAGGGTGAACGCCTGTATTCTGAGTCTTCTGTCTAGGCTGGCATTGCGCATATATCCCAATCAGACGAGGGACCCGGATGCCTACCTGGGAATTCTCGAGATCAGTGTTCACTTATAGGCTAAAGCATGTCTTCACTATGTTATTAGAATCTAGAATCTTTGATAAGTCAACGTTTTCGTTTATTCGTTTTAATTAATGGATAAATGATTACATTCCTTATATTACCTCATTCATTTCATTGTGTCTCTTACAGATCATGCCTCCACGTCGCAGCACTCGCAATAACAGTGGTGGAAATCATGAGGAAGGGAGCAGCAACCACAACCATAACCACGACACTAACCAAAACAATAGAGGTGATGCCCAACTGGCTGCAATCATTTCTCAACAAATGGCGCAACAGCTCGCAACCCTGGTTCCTATCTTACTGGCTCAAGTCATCCAAATGAATGGGAACAGCAATGGAAATGGAAACGGCAGTGGAAATGGAAACGGCAATGGAAACCACAATGGGAACGGGAATGGAAACGGGAATGGTCTCCCAGCCTGCACTCTCAAACACTTTAATACCTGTAATCCTCCTAAGTTCAGTGGAGATGAAGGAGCTACTGGTCTTCTACAATGGTTCGAGGGTATTGAGAATACCTTCATTAACAGTGAGTGTCCCGATAACTTTAAGGTCCGTTATGCCATGAGTGTTCTTCACAAACAAGCACTCACTTGGTGGAATGAGGAAAAGCGCACCCGCGGAGCTGAAGTTGCACTTGCTATGACCTGGGATCAAGTCAAGGAGATAATGAAAGCTGAGTTTTGTCCCCGTAAAGAGGTTAAGAAACTGGAGGATGAGTTCCATACCCTTGCTCAGGATAGTGGGGAAAACCTTGCTTATAATACCCGCTTTCACGGGCTCAGTTTGTTGTTGCCCCATAAGGTCACTCCCCTATCAGTAGCCATCGAGAAGTATATCGGTGGTCTACCTATGCAAATTCAGGACACGGTATGGGGAAGGAATCCTGCTACCTTGGAGGAAGCCAAACGCCTTGCGGCTACTCTAACCGATAATCATGTGAAAAACGGTACTCTTTTTCGCAAGGACACCAAGAAGGCTGCTGCAAAGGAAACTCCTCAGCCCGCTATTGAGGTTAAGCCTGAGACCTCAACCAACAGGAAGCGCAGGGCTAAGAACTACATGGTTGCTACCACCCCACCCGCAGTGCAAGCCCCAGCCAAGAAACCGTATGTTGGAAACCACCCTCTTTGTAACACTTGCCAATATCACCATGCTGCTAACAGACCATGCCGCCAATGTAATAACTGCAAGCGGTATGGACACTTTGCTAATACTTGCCAAGCCCCTGCCACTCAAAACAACCCTGCCAGAAATAATCCAGCTCCCAATGCTCAAAATGGTAGGCCTGTTCGTGGCCAGTGCTTTGAATATGGTAGTACGGAACATTATAGGGATGCTTGCCCTAGACTTGGAAACCAGAACCAGAACCAAAACCGCAATCAAAACCAGAACTGCAACCAGAACCAAGGTGCTCCAGGTCGCGCATACAACCTCAATGCTAATCAGGCCCGCGACAACAACGAGGTGGTTAATGGTACGTTTCTCGTTAATAACCACTATGCTTCTATATTATTTGATTCGGGTGCTAATAAGTCATTTGTATCACTAAAGTTTGAACCCTTACTTAACTTACCCCAAACTAACCTAGAGGAACCCTTAGTGGTAGAGGTAGCTAATGGGAAGTCTATCTCGATCGATTCTATTATACGTAACTGTGTGTTGAACCTTGATGAGCATACTTTCTCTATCGATCTCATTCCTATGCATCTTGGAAGCTTTGATGTCATAGTAGGCATGGATTGGTTGTCAACCCATCGTGCTGAAATCCTATGCTTTGAGAAAGTTATTTGCATTCCTCTCGAATCTGGTGATATTATGAAGATCTATGGTGAGAAGCCTTGTGGTGAGCTTAAACTCATGTCTTGTACTACTGCTCAAAAATACTTACGAAAGGGGTATATGGCTTTCTTGGCTAACGTGATAGAAAAGAAAGACAAGGGAAAAAGTATCCAAGACATCCCAATCATTCGGGACTATCCTGAAGTCTTTCCAGAGGATTTACCTGGTTTGCCTCCTGCTCGACAAGTTGAATTTAGGATCGATCTTGTTCCTGGTGCAAATCCTGTCGCCAAAGCTCCTTATCGTCTTGCACCCTCTGAAATGCAAAAACTTGCCAGTCAACTACAGGAACTTTCTGATAAAGGTTCCATTCGCCCCAGTTCTTCTCCATGGGGAGCCCCTGTTTTGTTCGTTAAGAAGAAAGATGGATCTCTCGGGATGTGTATCGACTATCGTGAACTCAACAAACTCACCATCAAGAATCGTTATTCCTTGCCTAGGATTGACGATCTTTTCGATCAACTTCAAGGAGCAACCCACTTCTCGAAGATTGATCTTCATTCTGGTTATCATCAGCTTAGAGTCCACGAAGAAGATATTCCCAAGACAGCCTTTCGTACACGTTATGGTTATTACGAATTCATGGTCATGCCGTTTGGATTGACCAACACTCCCACAGTGTTTATGGATCTAATGAATCGGGTTTGTAGACCCTACCTTGACAAATTCGTGATCGTCTTTATCGACGAAATTTTGATTTACTCGAAATCAAAATCCGATCACGAACAACATCTTCACTTAATTTTGGGTCTCCTAAAGAAAGAACAACTGTATGCCAAGTTCTCGAAATGTGAATTTCGGCTTAAGGAAGTTCAATTTTTGGGACACGTCATTGATGAGAACGGAATTTATGTTGATCCCGCGAAGATCGAAGCTGTCAAAGATTGGAGTGTTCCTAAAACTCCAACAGAAGTCCGTTCCTTCCTTGGTTTGGCTGGTTATTATCGTCGATTCATTGCCAACTTCTCCAAGATCATTGTTCCTCTCACTGCCTTAACTCTCAAGGGTAAACCTTACGAGTGGGGACCAAAACAAGAGGAAGCATTTGAGACTCTTAAACTGAAACTCTGTGAAGCTCCTATCCTGTCTCTACCTGATGGTAATGATGACTTCGTGGTCTATTGTGATGCATCAAACCAAGGTCTTGGTTGTGTTCTCATGCAACGAGGCAAGGTTATTGCTTATGCGTCTAGACAGCTCAAGACCCACGAAAAGAATTATACCACCCATGATCTTGAATTGGGCGCAGTCGTCTTTGCTCTTAAGATTTGGAGACATTATCTTTATTGAACCAAATGTGTGGTTTTCATGGACCACAAAAGTCTCCAACATGTCTTCGACCAGAAAAATCTTAACATGAGGCAACGACGTTGGGTTGAGTTACTTAATGACTATGATTGCGAGATTCGCTACCATCCTGGCAAAGCGAATGTTGTAGCTGACGCACTCAGTCGTAAAGAGCGCATCAAACTTCATTGTGCGAGAGTTCGTACTGATCTTCAGGATCGTATCCTCCAGGCTCAACATACTTCAGTCACCCAAGGTAACATGTACGAGGAAATGTCTTGTGGTGCTGAGACTCAACTTGAAACCAAACCTGATGGTCTACTTTATTTTCTCAATCGACTTTGGATTCCTGACCGTGATGATCTTCGTACCTTCCTTATGAACGAGGCTCATAAGTCTCGTTATTCTATTCATCCTGGAGCTGTCAAGATGTACCAAGATCTTCGTTATTCGTATTGGTGGCCTGGTATGAAGAAAGATATCGCTCTTTTCGTTGCAAAATGCCTTACTTGTTCAAAGGTCAAGGCTGAACATCAACGACCATCTGGTATGCTTGAACAACCAGAAATTCCTGTATGGAAATGGGAGAGCATAGCAATGGACTTCATCACTAAACTCCCTCGTACACCCAAATGTTTTGACAGCATTTGGGTAATCGTTGACCGTCTAACCAAGTCAGCCCATTTCTTACCTATTCGTGAGAAATATTCTGTGGAAAGGTTAGCGAAGATGTACGTGAGTGAAATTGTATGTCGCCATGGTATACCTTTGGACATTATCTCTGATCGTGATGGTCGTTTCACCTCTCACTTTTGGGATTCTTTACAAGACGCTTTGGGTACCAAGCTAAACCTGAAAACTGCTTATCACCCTCAGACAGATGGTCAGACCGAACGAACCATCCAGACACTTGAGGATATGCTCAGGGCATGTGTCATCGATTTTGGTGGCGCATGGGATTCTCATCTTCCCTTGGTCGAGTTTTCATACAACAACAGTTATCATGCCAGCATTAACATGGCTCCTTTCGAAGGCTTATGAGTTTATACGTGTTCAAGGATCGCACGTATGGGTTCATACAGGTTCAAGTTTAGGTGTATGGTAGCAGGTACGCTTATGAGTGTTCTTCATATTGAGATCAATTTTTTTTGGTGATATTAGGTATTTTGATGATCTGATGATTAGGTTTTGTGTATGGAATGATTTCTAACAAGTTTGCAAAGCCCAAATCAATCCATAAACACCAATTATAATAAAAAATTCACAAAAACCATGATGAACAACAAACTTATGGTTTTTAATAAAGAAAATCTTAGATTTGGATCAATTCAATGTTGTTTATCACTTGAATTTGATTCAATTAGTTTCTAAAACACTTTTGTATGATGATTCAATAATCAGATCTTCAAAAAACATTCCATGTTCATGATTTAACTCCAAAATCCATAATATTCATGAACTTGAAATTTTTCTCAAAAAACTTTAGATCTGATTCGTTTGGATCGAAATCTGATTGGTTTTGTATAAAATCAATTTCTAAACATGAATCTATAATCAAATCACAAATCCAAACATCATACACACCCCAAAATCAATGAAAACCATGTTTTATGCAATAAAGGGGTCAAAATCAATTTTCTTTGAACAATTGCCTAGAACTTTCAGATCTGATGCAAAACCCCTATAACAACACGCATGATATGAGCCGTAGCTCTGATACCACTTGTAGGATCGGATTCGGACAAGAAACGAGTATCACGCGTGTATCGGATTAAAGGCGGAATCAATAATCCGGTTAGTTGTTATAGGTGAGTGTTAGTGAAAAGGATATAATATGGAGAGCACACACACAAAAACACACACTTAAGGGTTGCACTTGTAATAGAATGTCAAAAGTTTTTTCAATGTTTACAAGGCATGGGGGTATTTATAGGAACATACTTCATACGCCTACATGCTTAGGCGTATGGGTCCATATGTGTTACACAAGCCATGCGTATGAACCTTTCATATGCCTGATGACATTCTCAGATACCTAAAATACCCCCAAACTCTACAAATGCTACCCAAACATCTAAAACACTATACAATCATGCATACGACTAATATCGACCTATCACTAGTTAGGGACATACACAAAGTGCACTAACAATACACTTGTAGGATCGGATTCGGACAAGAAACGAGTATCACACGCATATCGGATTAAATGCGGAATCAATAATCCGATTAGTTTTTATAGGTGAGTATTAGTGAAAAGGATAATAATATGGAGAGCACACACACAAAAACACACACTTAAGTGTTGCACTTGTATTAAAATGGCAAAAGTTTTTTCAATGTTTACAAGGCATGGGGGTATTTATAGGAACACACTTCATACGCCTACATGCTTAGGCGTATGAGTCCATACGTGTTACACAAGCCAGGCGTATGAATCTTTCATATGCCTAATGACATTCTCAAATACCTAAAATACCCCCGAACACTACAAATGCTACCCAAACATCAAAAACGCTATACAATCGTGCCTAAGACTAATATCGACCTATCACTAGCTGGGGACATACATGAAGTGCATTAACAAAAATCATTACCGTTGACGAATCACAATGGTCCACATTAGGTAAAGCTTTTTCCCACGCCAGTGGAAATTCTTTTCTGATGTACCTAGCACCCTGCTCCACGTTGGCCACGGTGTGATGGGCTGGCGTGGAAGGGCTCCACGACCCATTTACACACCACCACACCGTGTAGCCTTAAAGGTTAAAGGATGTTCATCTTAGAATTACAATATGCTTTTTTTACAAAGTGATGCGTGTGGTTTTAGTGTCTTAAAAATCCTTTTCCGAAAAATAACAAGTCCTTGGTAAATGTGCCAAAAACTTAATAATGAAGGATTTTAAACCCACTTTCAAGTTTTAAATTTATAAAGTAAAATGATTGTTGCGTAACATTCTAAAACCCACATAATAGACAAGTATACATATCTAGCGTAGTATAGAAATGAGCAAGTACTGAGTATCGATTCCAAGGACACGATTTTTACTACAAACTTTAAGTTGCTAAAATTAAACTAAAGATAAATAAAAGTAAAAGATAACCAAAGTGACCGAGAAGATAACCAATAACCAAATGGAAGTGCTGCCCGGGATCCGACTTGTCTTGCTATAGACTAATAGTAAATGCTTAATTGAGTGATGTGTTCCAAGTCATGCATACCGCAATAACTTTAAAAACGATTTGTGTTTTCAGTTGTTATTGTGAGGGTCTACCTACCCCGATAAGCTCACCTTTCAACTGTGAGGGGAGGATCACCCAATATTATGTATACCCAGCCCTGAAGAACACACCTCCCAAAGTTGTGATATTGGCATCTAACGACTCTATTCTTTTATGAATAACTTGCCAACGGCCCTAGCATGGCAAACAAGCTACCACTTGACATGGCAAAGGCGACGTAGCCTCCCGCGTATGCTCATCCCCTACTTGAATTATTTAACTTCTCAAAAAGTGATTGGTTTATTATTAATTGTGCGACAATATAATACTAGAAGCAAATAAAGACCGTTTGCTTCTAACATGAGTTCACCAATTCTTGGTTTGCGCCAAAGCTATCACATAGATCATGTAGCTAAGTCGCTCAACCAAGTCCTGGCTTATCACTAGGACCAAGTATATAGACCGTACCGACCCTAAGTGAAGTTTTGATAGTTGTGGATCAAACCTCCAAGTGCAAAATTTGACGTGTTTGTCGTGGTACACGTAAAATTTCCCAATTACAACTATTGTATAGTGGCAAAAAGGTATCGAACACAGGGAGTTTGTGGAAAATGTGTAATTTCTAGCTTTGTTAATTAACTAAAATTAAACTACTCAACAAAAAGTAAATGATTATGATTTTTGATTGTTTTGGTTTCAACTAAATTAACGACTAATTTTCAATTCATACTTAGAAGCGTTTCTTCAAATTATGGAATAATGATCATTCAAGGATCCGGTTTTTCTAAACACATGTGTGAATTCCCACTAGAAAGAGTTACATAGACATAACTCATGTAAAAGCAATTGTTGTGGTAAAAGGGAACAAAGTACTCGGATTATATTAACGCGAGGTTGTTTCCCGATGACCAATTAATCAATAACTAACCCCAATCCTTCCCGTGATATCTCGGTTGTTAGCAACACCAAGAACGAACGATAAAGACTAAAAATTAGCAAATTAACCAACACACTACAAACAATTGTTCATACACCATAATAATCAAGCAAAGTACCAAATTATTATTCTAGAAATATAAGAAAAACACACACAAGAGTTGTAGAAAAACCTTCACCACGAATGATCACCAATTGTTTAGCCTCGCATGACTTGGTGAATCATCAAAACAAACATAATAGTGTTCATATGAATCAAAAACACGAACTAAAAGATTAGAATTGTTCTTCAATACTTTCTTGCAGCCAAAATCGCCCAAAAAAATGATATGAAACGTCCCAAGTGAGAAGTGTAGTGATAAGTCTCCAATTATTGCACTTTTAAAGAGGGAGTTACACAAGAATGCAGGTGCCACCGTACCCCTACTGTCCCACCGTAGGGGTACGGTGGGCTAGAAAAGCTGACGGTGATTCTACGCTGCCCTACGGTGGAAAACTTGTGCTGAAGCCACCGTAGGCCTACGCCCCCACCGTAGGGGTACGGTGGGCCTGGCCTAAAATCCACTTTTTCTTTTGTTTGTTCCATCTTGTTCCCATACCTTTCGGTTCGTTCCAAAAGCCCGTTTTCCGCCATTTTAGCTCCTTTATCATACCTGCATCAATAACAACCGTAGTTATCCAACTCCAAGCAATATCCTGATTAATTGTGATTAATATATGCGTTTTAACACTATAACGGGTTGTTCCTTGAACCACCCGTCACTTATCACTAGGACCAAGTATATAGACCGTACCGACCCTAAGTGAAGTTTTGATAGTTGTGGATCAAACCTCCAAGTGCGAATATTTCTATCCACAAATGGGCTAATCTTTACACGTGGAGTTAGGTTAGCTTACAAGTGTGCGGTTTTTTACATGCCACAGGTACACTCATAAGTCCCTCCACTTCTTATTAAAACACCCACAAGACCAAATACTAAGTTGATTGATTAATTAGTTCGTCAAACAAAGAAAGAGTAGAAAGAATTACCGAGAACACAAAAGATCACTCAAAATAAACATACACTATATAAATTCATACCAAGATAGTCTTCACCCTAGCAACACTCTAAGAATCCTAGCCAAATAATGGCATTAAAACATGCTCACTAAGATTTATTTTATGTGAAATCATGGTGAGGATTGATAGAGGATTTGGAGAGTATTTAGGTGATTGTATGTGGTTTCTCTCAAGGGTCACTTGATCTAAGTATTTATGGAGTGATCCCAAGCTCCAAATGTCACTCACAAGACCCTAAAACAACAGAAATGTAGGAGAGAATCAGGTGGAATATGATAACAAAATGAAGAGTGAAGGTCTCCTTTTATAGAGCTGCCAGGAGGAGCATGCCCGTGCTTAGGGTGGTGCTCACCCGTGCTTAACTGGCAGGTACTGTCTGTTGATACTGAAAGTCCTTCAGATCAGATCTTGTCTTGAGCACGCCCGTGCTTACTGTTGAGAACGTCTGTGCTTGGCCACGTGGCATAACTGCATGTCAGTCTTGGTCGGTTGGAGCCTTGTAGTGCACGTCTGGATAAGCACGGGTGTGCCTAGTGAGGAGCACGCCCATGCACGTTGACTTCTTCATGTGATTGACTTGAAAATGTTGACTGGTTGACCTTGGGCAGGAGCACAAACGTGCACCATCTGCTACAGTCTGCAAAGTCTTCAATTTCCTTCCCTTTGTGCCAGTTTCCGCTTCTTTTTGCTTGTTGCTTCCAAATACCTGCATTTATCTCTTAGGAACAATTTAGCTCTGTTTTGTAAGGGTAAAAGCATAAATATGTGTAAATGTGTAAAAAGGATGATAAATACATATGTAAAACATGTGTAAATGATGACACATCGCAAAATTACAATATTGCCCCCTCAAATTGAAGTAAACTTACAATTAAAACTAATTCGTTTTTTTGTCTAACCACATTTTGACACTTTAAATGTGACGTTTTCTAAAAATTCCTAACAGATCGTTGTGATATGTTACTTTTATCTACATTATGGTGTACACCTTATTCTAAGTCGAGTTGTGTGTGAGAATACACAAGTCATTGAAGCATAAACATGCAACTCATCAAAGTTGCTTTGAAGTTTCGTTTTTTACTGTTTTTTCTCTTGCAAGCTTTAAATTATGAGGTTTTATAACCTTCTGGATTTGTCGTTACGGCATACTTATACCTAAGCAGTTAATATCGGCGATATATCGGTTATATCGGTCCGATATATCGGTTATCGGTGGTTTAGGTATGTATCGGTCAGAAATCTCGGACATAATATCGGAGCCGATAATATCGGCCGATATGACTGATATTTCGGCCGATATAGACATAAAAAATATCGGTTGTCCAACCGAGATATCGTTTTGAGCTTTTTTTGGCCCATTTTATATAACTTCTACAGACTAACTAAACTTACAGAAGAGTAGAGCAGCAGAGGAGAGGCTGATATAGGTTCCATTGATGTGCAAAAGAGCAAACGAGCAGAGGAGAGGCTGAGAAGGGGTCGATTGTTGCTTCAAGTCTTGCTCTTGCTCTTCTCAAAAGTTAGGGTTTTGTAACTTACATATACATGACGACTTTATGTTTTATATGGTTATGGGTTATTAGGAGTTTAGGGTTTCTATTGGGCCAAAAAACCCATCTGAATTTAATTGTTTTTATTAGGCTTCTTAACTATTAGTATTATTACTATATAAGTTTAAGTGTTGTACATTATATATATACACAAATATATATACACACACAATATAAAACTACCGATATCTCACCGCAAAAACCGATATATCAAATATCGGTCCTTGACCGATAACCGATATTTTACCGAATTAACTGCTTAGACTTATACTTATCAATATTTCCACGTGAAATATGTTAGCAAGCTTAATATATACTAATGTACGAATTGTCAAAAATTACAACACATCTGCTGCAACGTGCGTGTTTCATCCAACTATTTATAGCAATTGGAAACAACTTTTATTAACAAATGGAAGCAAATAGTGTAAACAAAATGTAATCCACTCTGAATCTTTACAATTTCACTTCGAGACATTAAAATCGTCAATAATATCAATTGAAACACAGGTATGGTGTATGTTTAGCAAAACTAGCTGATGGCTGGTAGCTAGAAGTTGGAAGTTTTTAAATATATTTTGATGTTTGACAGAGTAGATGGAGCTTTTAATAAAATATATAAAATGACCAAAATTGGCATAATTAAAAGCTTGTAAAGAATGTTTTTATTTTATTTTTAAAATAGAATGGGTATTTGTATCATTTACTAATTAAAAGCTTGTAGCTAGTAGAGTTTCTTCTTCAACCCTAGTACTAGTAGCTTTTCACTATAGAGTTTTTTCTCCTAACCTAAAAGCTTCCAGCTCTTTCAACCAAACGAGTTTTTTATTGAGTAGGAGTTTTTTCTTAAAAGTTTGAAGCTCCTAAAAACTTCTTGCCAAACATACCCGTAGTCATCCTAAAATGTAAGACTAGCTCACTACAATCGGAAGTAATGCCCAATTTGGGCACGGTGTAGAATTTTAGGGTTTGATTTATATAATAAACAAACAACACAAACAATACATACACAAACTCAGAAAACACAAAGATGTAGGCGACAAAACAAGGTGACCAAGATCTTATTTAACCAACCCAAAAAGTACCCCCCCAATCCCCAATATGATCTCAGCAAATACTGAGATCTAAACCAAACATACAATACACTAAGATCTGCTGATTGTTAAGATCAGCAGATCAAAGATGATGAAAAATACAGGGAAATGAAGTAGTACAGACTTACAGAAACAAACCCTAAACGGAAGAGAAAGACTACACAAAAGTAAAATGAATGAAAAGTATCAACTCGTACACAGAGAGCCCCTTATATATTGAGCTCGAGTTCCCAGCCACTTGCACATCCAACGATCAGGAATGATTTAATCCAACAGCTACAACAATAGCCACGTCAACGATCTGTGTGAGAAAACACACTTAACAAACACAATTAAACAATTGAACCGGTTCAACGAATAAGTCCAACAATCAACTTCCAGTCCAACCGTCTTAACAACCATCAAGCCCAAAATTGTTACTGGACTAAAATAATTAACTAAAGCTGAGCCCAGGTCCAATATCTGGTAATTGAATTAGAGAGCCCAAACTTTCCACACATTATTTTAACATCCCCCCTTAATTCAATTACCAAACATATTAGAAAGCCCAAGTTTAGTACACACAATCCTTTAGTAAGTATATCAGCAACTTGCTGATCAGATGATACCTTCAGAGCACTAACAAACCCTGAACTTATTTTTTCTCTTAAGAAATGCCAATCTAACTCAAAATGCTTAGTCCTGTCATGAAAGACAGGATTCTCTGCTATAGAGATAGCAGATTTGCTATCACAAAACAATGATATAGGTAGTTTAACTTCAACACCTAATTCTTTTAACAAGTTTGATATCCAAACAAGTTCACAAGTGGTAGAGCACATTGCTCGGTACTCAGCCTCTGCTGAAGAACGAGCAACAGTGTTCTGTTTTTTACTCTTCCATGACACAAGGTTACTACCAATAAATATGCAGAATCCAGTGACGGATTTCCGGGTAACAAGGCACTTAGCCCAGTCAGCATCAGAAAATGCAGTTAGAGCAAGACCACTACCCTTTTTGAACATGATTCCCTTTCCTGGAGACAACTTAAGATATCTAAGTAGTCTCAAAGCTATTCTTTGCACATTTTGAGTTCGTTTATGCATAAACTGACTCAAGAATTGCACTGCATAGCTTATATCAGGACGGGTCAAAGATAAGTAAATCAGTTTACCTATAAGCTTTTGAAAACCTGTTATATCTTCCAGGTATTTTTCATCTTTGTCATTTTTAATAGACAAATTATAGTTTTGTTCAATTGGAACACTAACTGGTTTACATCCTAGATAACCATACTCACTTAACAAATCTAGACAGTATTTTCTTTGGTTAAGACAAACACCTTCATCAGAATATAAGACTTCTATGCCAAGGAAGTATTTCAACTTCCCTAAGTCTTTTATTTGAAAACTCTCTTTTAATAGTGTTTTAACATGATCTATTTCAGTTTTACTATTTCCAGTAATCGCTATATCATCAACATACACTAACAACACAATAAAAACATCCTTAGATGACTTAACAAACATGGAATGATCACACACACTCTGAATGAAACCAATAGCTTTTAACACTTCAACAAGTTTCTCATTCCACTTCCTAGGAGCTTGTTTTAATCCATATAAGGATTTAACAAGCTTGCAAACCTTAGACTCATTTCCAGAAGCATAACCTTCTGGTAAATGCATATATACATCTTCAGTTATAGACCCATACAAAAAGGCATTGTTTATGTCTAACTGAAATAGAGTCCAATTATTATGAACAGCCAAACTGATAACTGTTCTCACAGTTACCATTTTGACCACAGGAGAAAATGTCTCCCCAAAATCCAACCCTTCTCTTTGGTTGTAACCCTTAGCAACTAACCTAGCTTTGTATCTATCAATTTCACCATTTGACTTATACTAAATTTTGTATACCCATTTACACCCAATAGCTTTTCTACCAGGGGCAGATCAGAAACAATCCAGGTATTGTTTCTGTATAAAGCTTCCATCTCAGCATTCATAGCTTCTATCCAATGAGGATCTTTAGAAGCTTGAATGTAAGATGTGGGTTCCAAAGACTTATTAATATTAGATACAAGGCACATATTTTCAAAAGACAAATGAGAGTAATTAACAACTTTCTCAACACCATATTTCACTTTACCATCTAAAACATAATCACTAAATTTTCTAGGTAACACAGACTCCCTACCAGACTGTCTAACAGATCTACTTCCCTCAGGAGTCCTTAACTCATCATATGATCCCTCTAACCCAGTGCAATCAGTCCCTCTTCCTGAGGAACAACTAGGTTGCTGATCACAAGTGTTACCCTGATCTACATCACTAGTGTTCCTGGGAGAGTCATCTAATTGTCTCCTAGGTGAGTGATCATGAGTATCAGCATGTTCCCCTTCATCATTGGGAAGGTTTTTAAAAAATTGTTTTTGTTCATCACTTGAAGAAATTTCATTTTCAAAATTATCAAAGAAATTTAGATGATTAACTTTTTCACAAACAAGTTGTTTATGTTCAGTTTTAAAAGGATAAATGTTTTCATAAAATTTAATATCCCTTGAAAACTCAAATTTTTTTGTTTCTAAATCCAAAATTTTATAACCTTTTTTAACAAAAGAGTAACCTATCATAACACTTTATTAGCCCTACTACAAAGTTTATCTGGATCATCTAAATTTGTTTTAAAACATAAACATCCGAAATTTCTCAAGTGATTAAGTTCGGGGGGGAACCCATGTATTAACTCATAGGGACTCTTACCATTTAAAACAGATGAAGGTATCCTGTTAATCAAATAAGCAGCAGTAAGCACACAATCAGACCAAAAACTCAAAGGAACACTACTCTGAAACAGTAGAGCCCTAGCTGTGTTTAAAAGATGCATGTGTTTTCTCTCCACAACACCATTTTGTTGTGGAGTGTAAGCACGGGATGTATGATGTAGAATACCATTTTGATTACAGAAATTACTAACTTGTTTATTTATGAACTCGGTTCCATTATCACTCCTAAACACCTTAATTCTTTTAGTAAACTGAGTTTTAACAAGTTCATAGAAACTAACAAGATTTTCAAACACTTCAGACTTAGACTTCAACAAATAAACCCAAACAGACCTTGAATAATCATCAACCACAGTAAGAAAGAACCTAAAACCTTCCCTACTAGTGACCTTATAGGGTCCCCATACATCAAGATGTACAAGATCTCCTATATCTTTTGACTTATGATCACTAAGAGGGAAAGGTACCCTAACTTGTTTAGCCTTGTGACATACCTCACAAGGCTCAGAATCAGACTCTCCAACATTCAAACTATCTTTTAAGACAGCTAAGACTTGACTGGATGGATGTCCAAGTCTACTGTGCCAAAGACTGTGCTCAGTAACACTATTAAAGCAAACATTACTAAAATTAACATCTTTACCAACAAAATATAGAACATCATGCTGTCTACCAGTCACCAGGACTTTCCTTGACTTGGAATCCTGAACAAAGCACTTATGTTCATTAAACAACACATCTAGTTTATTATCTTTTGCAAGTTTATGTATAGACACCAGGTTTACACAATAATCAGGAATAAAGAGAACATCATGCAGAATGACACCATTAGCTAGTTTAATATCACCAATTTTAGTTACCCTAGCATTAGTACCATTAGGATGTTTAACTTCCATATTGTACTTAGTTACATCTATACTATTAATCAAATATTCATCACTCCCTACCATGTGCTGGTTGGCACCAGAATCCATTATCCATCCAAAAAATAGAGCCAACTTTATCATACTAGAACAATTAGAGAAGTTTTTGAACAGTTTAGCAATTTTTGACAAAACAGTCATACTAGAGAAACCATTAACAACCACTGACTCACCTCCTACTTTAGAACTCTGAGGGTCTCCTTCAGACTTCTCACTTATCAGACTCATCAACTTAGAGATCTGTTCAGAAGTAAAAGGTGAACCAGAAAAGACATTTGCACTCACATTGTTACTAGCATTGGACACATTAGTTTTCCAACTGGTTTGAGTTCTATTATTACTGTTTCTATTATTAAACTGACTTCCAGTTTGATTACCAGTCCTTTTTTGATTATTTGTTGGGTATCCAACAATTTCAAAACACCTTTCAATAGTGTGTCCAATCCTATTACAGTGAGTGCATTTAAGATTAGGATTGGGTCCCCTTGTGAACCCTTTCCTATTATCAGATGCTTGATTAGACCTAGATACAAAAGAAACATTTGTTGACTTTGATCCACTACTTGAGCCTCTATGAGACTCTTCCCTGGATACAACAGCAAAGGCAGTCTTTACTGAGGGTAGTGGATCACTGGTCAACAGTGTAGTTCTAACAGGTTGATAAATCTCATCAAGTCCCATCAGAAACTGCATGAGCTTAATGAGACAATTAAACTCATTGAATTCCTTAGAGGCTTGACAAGTACAAACAGGCAATTGAACAATAGAATCAAATTGCTTCCACATAGTGTTTAACTTGTTATAATACTCAGACACAGAACTACCACTCTGAGTTATACCATTTATTTTTTGATGTAAGTTAAACATAACACAACCATCAATTCTATCATAAGTTTCTCTTAGGTCAAGCCAAACATCCCTAGCACTATCAGAAAAAACTTGTCCTAAATACAGCTCTTCACACATAGAATTAATCAACCAAGATAAAACCACAGAATTACATCTATCCCATTAACTAGCTAAGACCTCATTATCAGTAGATTTAACACATGTACCATCAATAAAACCCAACTTATTTTTACCCTGTAAAGCAAGTTTCATAGATTTAGACCATACAGAATAATTTTCTGAACCTTTTAGTTTAATACTGATTATAGACAAACTAGAAGTATCACTAGGGTGAAGAAATAATGGATCACTAATTTCCAATTTACTAACAAGAGTTCCACCAGGAACATCACCACCAGGAGGATTAGATCCTCCTGATGGATGACCAACAACACCATCAACCATATTGAAACCAGACAAAAGGAACACAGAACACTATCACTAAAGAACAAAGATCACAAAACAAGATAGATGAACAATATAACCCTAATAGGACGAAGCTGTGTCAGGGGTCAGATAGTGGATTCATCACTCATTGATGTCCACCCAGATCTTAACACATGAGTCCCTTATTATCTATATATAATACTTATATAGACACAATATAAAAGAAAACACAGAACAATCAAGAAAACCAAACAAGACACCAAGTAGTCGGCTCAAATACCGGTCCACCTAACCCGATCAGCTGCCTCTAGACACAACAAGAAAAAAAAAATTAAAACAGAACAATCTCACAGTGAGGGGGAACCCAAGTTAGGGTTTCGCCAATACCCACAACCAACACCTTCACTTAGGGTGTTGGATTATGGGTGCAATTGAAGCAATAAATTCCAATCCAACAGCACCAACGAACTCCCTTTGCCAACAATGGTTGACCTAGAACACCTGTTCAACAAAGAATCCCCAAGAACAAAAAAATAATAGACCAGATCTATTGTCAAGACCAGATCTACTATCTAAGACAATCAAAAGACCAGATCTATTATTTTAGACCAGATCTTTAAACACAAGACACCAAAGACAACAGCGGAAGACGAAAGACACCAAGATCAAGAGCCTGAGGCTCTAATACCATGTAGAATTTTAGGGTTTGATTTATATAATAAACAAACAACACAAACAATACATACACAAACTCAGAAACACAAAGATGTAGGCGACAAAACAAGGTGACCAAGATCTTATTTAACCAACCCAAAAAGTACCCCCTAATCCCCAATATGATCTCAGCAAATGCTGAGATCTAAACCAAACATACAATACACTAAGATCTGCTGATTGTTAAGATCAGCAGATCAAAGATGATGAAAAATACAGGGAAATGAAGTAGTACAGACTTACAGAAACAAACCCTAAACGGAAGAGAAAGACTACACAAAAGTAAAATGAATGAAAAGTATCAACTCGTACACAGAGAGCCCCTTATATACTGAGCTCGAGTTCCCAGCCACTTGCACATCCAACGATCAGGAATGATTTAATCCAACAGCTACAAAAATAGCCACGTCAACGATCTGTGTGAGAAAACACACTTAACAAACACAATTAAACAATTGAACCGGTTCAACGAATAAGTCCAACAATCAACTTCCAGTCCAACCGTCTTAACAACCATCAAGCCCAAAATTATTACTGGACTAAAATAATTAACTAAAGCTGAGCCCAGGCCTAATATCTGGTGATTGAATTAGAGAGCCCAAACTTTCCACACATTATTTTAACACACGGTGGTCTAAAATATTTATTTAAAAAGTAACCAACCAACTACACTTTCTAATATTTAGTCTCCAATTGTGTCAAGCAAAGCATGGTTGCAAGGTTTATTGTGCCTCTTGCTCTAAGCCGGCGGCTTCCTTAGCCGATAACATATCTCTCTACTGGCCTTGGTCCGTGCCTAGTCCAATTAGCCAGCCTTCTCTCGACTTCAGCGCAGCTAAGAGCACTCACAACCCATCCACCAAATGTATGTGAGTGTGTCCACCAAATTATATGGAGTGAGTATAAGTGGTTGTGAGTGGAGGAGAGAGAAAATATTTGGTGGAAGCACTGTTCCACCCTAAATATGAAAAGCTACTATTCACCCCTATATATATTTTAATATTTTTGTAAGTAGTTGTGAGTGAGAGAGAGAAAATGTAATGATAAAAGTATGATTATTTTAATTAAGAGAGAGAAGATTTAAGGGTGAAGTAGTAATTTTTAGTGTAATTTGATAGAAGAGATTTGATGGATGGGTTGTGAATGCTCTAAGAGATGCATTGCTAACCGTGTCCCCATAAAATCCAGCATGTCTCTTTTATTTATTTTTTCTTGTTTCTAACTGCTAACCCATCAAGCCCATTTAGCAAGATAAACAACTGGCCCAAATTCGATGATTTCTTTTGGTGGGCTGCAACTTAGTTAAATTAATGGATATGCAAATGAACTCATTCCATTTAGATCTTCTTAGGGCTACATCTGAATGGTTCATAGCATCTTAATGGTTAACATATAATCATAAGTCTGAACAATTAATAGTTAACATCTTAATGGTTGCCTTTTAACCATTCAGACTTAAGGTTACCTCTTAACCATTCAAATGTTATGGACCATTAAGAGGTAGTCTCTAAATGGTCATTAAAACGCTTATAGCAAATAAACCAAAGCTCCACTAATTTTGTAACTTGAAGTCTTATTTTTTACTAGTGCGAAACCCGCGCGTTGCGGCGGGACCGCTGAACCGAACAAAAAATAAGTGAGAATTTTGTATAGCACAAATTATCAAATAATACTTATCTATCAAATATCCAGAGTTATTTTATTAATAATCATTCAACTATATTATAACGTATTAAAATCATCATAACAATTCAATAACAAATTTTTGCATATTACAATATGTGAAATACTTTTTATAGAAGAAAATTCACAACTAATCTAATTTAATATTACAATATGATGCATATTACAACTAATCTAATTTAATCATGATTAGTTGATGTAATTACGTGAAACCTTTGTTTGAAATTCATTATAAGCAGAAACTTTTTTATCTGGTCATAGAATCTGGTGACGTAGAGTTAAGACCAGATTAGGCATGTTTACGTGTATGAATATAACGTAATAATTTCAAAATGCAAAGCGTTACCCCATGATTAAAAACACAGCTTTCATTATTGATTTCTCAATTTCTTACAATATTATCAATTTTATAAAACGCTAACTTTTATAAAGTATCTAATTCTATATAAAATATTATAACAAAACATGTAGCATTATGTATTTTTTATATTTTTCTATTTAATGTGTTCATTCAAAGTAATTGTAAAATTAAATGTCATGAGCTCTCATAAAAATCACTTAACTTTTGAATTCAATGTGATTAAATATGGTGTTCTAAAACAAAATTGCCCTTTAAAAGTAGTTATTATATGCATTAGGTGTTGTACCATAAACAATTGAACTTGTACCTCTTAAATTTTAAGACTATAAATAAAAAAACATGCGTGATTGATTCAACACTTTAAATAAAAAAACATGCGTGATTGATTTGTTAGGGTCTAGGGGCCATTTTTCAACTTGTACAAGACACATAAATCCTGAGGACCGACTCTATGTATGAGTATAACGTAATAATTTCATAAATCAAACCATTACCTAATGATTAAAAACACAACTTTCATTATTGATTTCTCAATTTCTATAAAGTATTATCAAGTTTATAAAACTTTAACTTTCTAATTACCTAATTTTATATAAGAGAAAGTATATAATAAAACATAGAATTATGAATTGTTTTTTAGGTTTTCTATTTAATGTGTTCAAAGTTATTATAAAATTGAATGTCATCATCTCTCATAAACTCTTTTGACTCTTGAGTTCCTTTTGATTAAATATGGTGTTGTAAAGACAACTTTGCCCCCAAAAAATAGTTAATGTACGCATTGTGTGTTGTATCATAAGTAATTAAATTTGTACCTCTTAAGTTTTAAGAAGTCCTTGGGAAATGCTTTATAGATAGATATAGATAAAATATAAACCAATACAAGATCAGTTTTTTTTTTCATATTAAAACTCAATATTGGTTTCCATCCGCGCTTCGAGACGGGGCAACCCAATTTTTAATAAAACTGAAAGGGAAACGTAAGATATTGGTTTTACAGGTTTACAAAAACCAAAATAAAGAATGTTAAAACGGTAATTTTCTATCATTCATACTGTCCATTTAGAGGCTTTGGTTTATTATGTGTTATAATAAACATCAAACTTCAATATAAAAACAAAATTTAGTATGCAGTTTACACTTTAGAAAACATAAGAGGCGCAGGTGAAAAAGGGAGAAAGTTAAATCAAACTCAACGATTCATAGGTGCCTACTTCACAATCTCAAACCATAATCGCTTGTTGACTAATACTAATTTAGTTCATGACAACATCAGCTTGAAAATGATTATGGTAGTTTGAGATTGCAAGATAGGAGGCAAGATAACTAAAAAATGACTCAAATGTCTATGTGCCAGTTTTAGTAGGTGTCGGAAATGGCAGACCAAAAACACTTCTTGTGCCCATTAACATTGTTTTCATATATAATGGTTGTTATAATTATGATTAAATAAACCCTTTTATAGCAAAAAGTAGTAAATAATTTGACATGTTTTGAGACACAAAAACATATAACTAAACCGGCATGTTCATAACTAAATAGGTTAAAGTTGCCACTACTTACAGTGATTTCTCGAACTGGTTGCCCTTTTACCCATTTGCATCCTACCATAACAGCTTAAGTAAAAAACATACCAAGATAAGTTATAGTTTAGACTTATCATACCTTAAGAAAAAGTAATATCAATCTTTGCTTTATAATTACAAGAATAACTATTAACCAGGTACATATATGATCTAGAATATGCAAGAATTAAAAACTATAAACCCAGAAAAGTAATATTACATTGTTGGAATTTGGAAGCACTATCAAAAACAAATTTGAAAGTAACATTGTCAAGATCTTACTAACCCAATAATAAAAACTTCAAAAGATCCGTGCAATACAAAAAAGAATCTAATTACAAATAGTATGATTGTTCCGGCTATAAGCAAATACCTTACCAACTACAACTTCATTCAAGATATATTTATTTTATAAATTAAATGTATAAATTGCCACTCTTGTATGGCCTCAACTTCAACTTCATCTTCGCCTCTTCCATGTGCTTGGAGTTACAAAAGGCATAGCAACGATCTGGATGCCATATCTAAAAATAGTTAAATTAAATAAAGCAACATATCTAAAAGACACAAGTCATTTCAGAATGTTGGCATATATAAGATAAAAATTATTACCAGTGCAATCTTCTTGTAAGCCTTAGTGCTTCCTTGTTATGTTGCCATTATATACATGAGTGTGTGTATGATTTATCTAATTTGAGGAATCCACATCAATAAATACTAAAAGCCATACACGTCCCTCTCTGAGTATGTATTGCAGGCATTGAATTCATTTATTGTGTTTGAGGGAAAATCCCATAAAGTCTTACATAAATGTCTTTAATTGAATTATTCAAATTAAATTTCTTGGGGTTACAAATTGGTGATTCATTGGTAAGTATGTAGTACACACATATACAATGGGCATTGCATATTGTACACAAGGGCATGAATGGAATAAAATGACCAAAGATTACACTTTTGTGAAGAGCCTCTTCATATGCCATCTTAAAAGGGAGGAGAAATTACTTTTCTAGACATGTCTCCTCCTTAATAAGGTAACATAGATTATCGTTATTTTAATTTATGATTCTAACTCTTTTTTTTTTCTCGAACCGGTAGCTATAGACAAAACAAGTAACGAGTTTTTTTAACAGCATAAGAACATTTAATAAACAATAGTATGCAATAAAGCCTATGTAAATGCACCGAACATTAGGGGATAATAGCTTTTGCCTCTTAGTGAGCTAGCTCACTTGGTAGTGGTATTTTTTAGAGGGAGGTCTTGGGTAGAGGTGCACAAAACCGGGTTTTTTAATACCTGGGTTTGGTTACGAACCTGAGTTTGGGTATGATTGGGTAGGGTATAACCAGGTATTACGAAATAATCAGGCCGGGTTTGGGTAGGGTATTTTCGTGAAAAGCTATACCTTATATACCAGGTTCAGGTCAGGTTCGGGTTCGGGATTTCAATACCCGGTTTCGGGTACGCCCACCCGAAGGTACTAGATACCTATTTTCGAGTATAAAAAACCCTATCCGACACCACCTGAACCTAACACGAAATTAGCGGGTTTAGGTTTAGTCTAAATGGGTTCGGGTCGGGTTCGGGTCAACCCGGGCGGGTTGACCCGTTTAACCTATTTATACTATATATTGCTTTTTTACAATATGTTTTATGTTATAAATTAAATTGGTTAGGTATTTTATGCTACACTTATAACTTAAAATAGAAATTGGTATTAGATTTTATAAATAAAACATAAATGTTTTATATATATTTGTGTTTTTTTGTAGTAAAATTTTAATTTTAATACATTAGTTTGCGAAAAAAAAATCAGGTTGAATGGGTCGGGTCAACCCAAGAATATTCAGGTCGCGTTCGGGTTCATATGTATGTCACAACTTTCGGGTTCGGGTTCATGTAAAAATTTCAGGTTCGGGTCGGGTTGGACCCACCAACCTGCGAACCCGACCCGTTAAGCACCCCTAATTACAAGTGATAAAAAAAACATAGATAGTTAAGTCTCCGTTGATAATGGGGTAATTCATCGTCTTTATTTAACGCATTCGTTTGATAATAAATACCCGGGTTTTAAAATACCCTACGGGTATGGTCGGGTTCGGGTATTAAATACCCAGGTTTTAAAATACCCGGGTTCAGGTATTTTTTTGGATTCGAGTTCGGGTATTTTGTGCACCTCTAGTCTTGGGTTCAACCTAAGCAATAAGTAGTTTAGTATTCATTTGGTGTAATTTAATCATTAAAAAATTAGTTTTTCAATTATAGATAGGGGTATAACAATCATTTCTAAAATAGTTTTGACGTGAGCACATCTTAGAGTGCGCGGAGTGGGGCGGGAATGGGGGCGGGAAGAGGGGTAACACCGCCGCCATCGACGGCGTGGAAGGGGCGGGGGCATTTGGCCTGGTGTGGGGCACTTAGTGGGGACACGTGGCGTGGAATCATTGGCCCATCTTATATTATTTGACCGTTTAAAAAAAAAATTTAAAAGTTACTGTTGGGTAACGGTTTAAAAAAAATAATTTTTATTATATATATATATATAACAATACCCTCTTCTACACAAACACACCCTCTTTTTTTTTCATAAAATCCTCTCCAAACTATCATATTTTTTTTAAAAAAAATTGCAAGATGTCGGACGACTCTTCGAGTTCAGATGATATGTTTGATCAACTCGCTTTGGATGACTTGGGCGAAGGTGCCGCAGAGTTGTTAATGGCGAGCGTTCAGAAAGTTGTTCAAGCTATAGCGGACGACAAAGGGACCTCCGAACCACCCAAGCGTAGAAAGTATATAGTTCGTGAACGACAAACCGCAAATGAGTCATTGGTACGTGATTACATCTCACCCAAATCAACATACGATGAAAAATGTTTTAGGCGGCGTTTTCGTATGAATCGTAATTTATTTTTAAGAATAACAAATGATTTAGAAAATAATTATGAATATTTCAAACAAAGGCCCGATGCACGTGGTCAGATGGGATTTACCGCGATGCAAAAGGTCACAGCCGCGCTTAGATACTTGGCTTACGGAACCAGTTCCGACCACTACTAGAAAATACCCCTTTCTTGACGCGCATTGCGCGTCATAAAAGGGTGTTTATGACACACAACAAAGTGTCAAGGAAGAACATGTCAAGAAAAGTTTATGACATGCAGGCGCGTGTCATCTTTTAATGACGCACGTTCATGACACGCATTTATGACACGTTTTCATGACACTCTTTAATGACACTCTTTAATGACATACATTCTTGACACACCTTTGTGACACTCATTTTGCGTGTCATGGTTTTTTTTTACCTAAAAAAAAAATTCTGCAAAATGACTAATATCCCTGGATTTATATTTAAATTTATAATTACAAAATCAATAAATTACATAATAAAACTGCATTTGTTATATATACGACCAAAAAATCCTACCACAATATAAGCATTTATCGAATCCTACCACAAGTATTAACGGTTACAAAAATATTGTGTCAATACATTATGTTAGTCTATACATTATGTTAGTCTATACCTAAATGGTACATGCGCATCAACACTTCAGGTTCGGATTTATACCACTATGGGTCCTCTGCTTCTATTATTGACGAAAGCTGACCCGTCTCATATCTGTTGAACATACTTGGTTGAGTAGGGACAATAAACCTTTAAAAGTAAAAAGTTAATCAAGAAAACCAATTGAATTATAATAAAGTTTACCTTATTAGAAATAATCTCTATGAGGCAATCAAACAAATAACAGCCACTTCTGATCATAATCTATTATAGCAGTTATGGAAAAAAATCATAAAAAAAATTAAGATCCATAATCTTAAATGGACTAATAACACGTTAACCTGTTTACTAAAAATTTAACCTGAAAAGGCCTCTTAAACAGGTAATATTGGCCCATCCCTTACCACAACAACCACCAAGCTATCCATCAATGTACCAGTCAATAGATTAAAACTTTGCACTGCACTACTAAAAAGAACCAATACCAACAATGCAAGGTAAAGAAACATGAAAGTTGTACATATACATATATTGCTACAGCTAATTTTCTGCCTAGGCTTATATTATTGTTGATGTGACGACCATTTAGTTCAAGAATTGCAACATTATATGGCATGATTTTAGGAAGCTATGAGTCAAATTAATAAGTATAGTAAGTCGAACCTGTAAGCATGTGAGATTCTGCGCGTTCTGGTAGGTCGTCGTAGGAAGCAAATCGACTACATCTTAGTAGTGGTGTAGCATGGCCATGTCGATTCCGGGATAGGAGCAGCTTGATGCAGTCGTCACCGGAAAAAACAAAAAAATACCAATTAAAAATGCCTATTTTAAAGTAAAGATTTGCTATCTAAGAAATTACTTAATTACCTTAGCAATTCCCTCTTCTTCATTTTCAGCAAGGGCATGAGTGTTTGCACTAAAGCTAGTGTTGCCAATACAGATTTCAAAACCTTCTTTCTCAGCTATTTCTCTTGCCTGGGGCTGCAAGTTTATAAATAAACTACGCGGCGGGACCGTAATTATATGTAGCTTTCTAATATTACTCACAACTCGATTTTGAAATGAGATTAAGGGCCAAAAATGTAAAAAAGGAATATGAACCTAATAGGACTGAGATGTAGGTGCAAAGGCGTGTTGATAACCGTTGCTACTCCTACTTTCGTCAAGCTTCTGCAGTTCCGGCGAGCTATACCACAGGCGCAAATGGTGTGCCAAATATTATCCTGAATAAACACTTGTTTAAATATAATTCATATCAATCAGGTTAGATAATTGCAAAAGCTCCAATAGAATCCTACATGTGAGAAAACAAATATTATCCTGAATAAACTCAAAAGTCAATTTCATCGAAGATTTGACCAGCAAAACATTGAAAGACAAACCAGAACCAATTCCCAAAATTAATAATAATAATAATAATATTAAAAACAATAACAAAAAAAAAGAAGATAAATACAACAAGAATTACCTATGAGCATGAAGATCTTCAACTGTACGTGGTAGCTTCAAGGATTTAAGTAAAGCGTAGAAGTTGATTTAAATGGTTTGATTTTGAAACTGAAGAAGTAACGGAATTGTAATGGACGTTGCTTCAATACCGAAGTGAAACCAAGCGAAACCCATGATGTGTCGCAAACAGTGCAGAAATTCAACTGAAACATTGCAAAAACCTGACCCATAAATGTGCAGGATTTTTAATCCAAAACAGGCTAAGGATCACAGGAAAATTATCAGTCACAATAAAAGGTACAGTATCATAAACAAACAAACTAAAACCAGTAAAAAAATGGAATTAGGGTAGGAAGCGGGCAAACGGAAGATGTGGTCGTGACTATACCTGTGAGTCGAGACGAAACTGGAACAACTCTCCAACTAATATCATTCGCTTTGTAGCTACGCCTTGGATTTGAGTCAACCAGATAACAGTTCTGCCGATGTAGCTACGCCTTGGATTTGAGTCATATAATGAATTTTGAGTTTAATGGTTCGGAATTTCAAGCTAACGGTTCTGCTGATGTAGCTACGCCTTGGATTTGAGTCAACCAAATAAATTAATGTTGAAGCAGTATAAAAATTGGTTTCCATACCTGCACGGTTTCACGTTTAAATTTCAATATGGATAACAATAGGCAAACTAAAAGGGCATTCCACATTAACTACTAAATCTGCACAGATGGAAGTTTTTTTAGAATAGTTATCAATAGATTTAAAAGAAAGTAATAATTATCTCTATATGATTTTAGAAGCATGGTAAATAGTGTCAGCTTGATATATAAGTATTGTTTGTTCTCGTGCTACCAGTTGCATTGGTGTTGTTTACCGTACCTCACTTCCGCGGGTCCGCTGACACGTTTTCTTCCTTCGTTTCAAGAACCATGTGACAAACCAGAGGAACTGTGATGGATAAAACACAAAAAATCAAGTTAAATAACGTGCACATTTCCAAACGGTTTTACTTCAAAATCCCACATTTAAAGCCAACCAGAAGAGCAAAGGCTTATCGAAAGTCTTTGGTACAACTTCAGTATACAGAACAGAAGTTTTTATATTCAAAGATGACGCTGAAAATCTATTCTAATAAATAACAATGAAGGCGAAGTATCTTTTCAGAATTGCATTTCAAGATATAATAACAGAGTATTGTGCTCTTAACTGGCTTATAGTGACTTTCTACATTCATGTGTTGGAGTTTCGTTTACCGGAAAGGATACAAGGGACATGGTGTGGTAATAAGGTGCCTCACATCTATCCTACAGGTGGAGGGCATGTATAGTTATTAGTTAGCCACTCAAACAACAAAGAACTATATTAATAGTGGGCCGCTATCTCCGCTTTAAGAGCAAAAGGGAAACTAAACTACAACATGCTTTCAACAATAATAAACACAAATGTCATTATTAACTTTATAATAAAAAAAAACACAAGTAGACTAAATATTTGTAACCCAAGACTTAAGTTATGGTTTTGGTATATACATGCATTGCTCGATCTGGTAGAGAATTTCCCCCAGTTGCTTACCAACATTGCTCATTAGATATTACCAAGTGACACTTCAATTTTTATACATTTTGGTTACCTGTTATTGTCGTTATGCGTTTTATACTGAATCAGGATCCCCGCCACAATGCGGTTCATAACATTGGGTCACCGCCGCAATGCACAACTGGGAAAAAAAACTAGTTTTACATAATATATGAAATAGTTAGTTCAATACTTAAATAGTTTGAGTGAGCGTTTTATACCTCTCGTACTCTCGTTGGCTTGGGTTAATTCCCGTGACTGGTTGACCCGTCTAGCTGGGTTCTGTTCTGTTGACCGAGACAACTAAGTTGACTCGGCTCTTGACCCGTAACCATCCTCTACAATCTCTACTGTCGTCACTGGCCATCACCAAATAAACATTATCAGTCATCTTCACAATTTTTGCCTCTATCTCACTTGTGACCATTAACCAATCCTTAGAACAAACCTGACCTGAACAATAATTGTTGATACTCCCTTGAAACTCTAGCCGCCGTCGTCACCTGCGATAACCAATAACCATCTCGCACCACTGTTCATCTCTACCACAATTCCTCACAATTTCCCCAACATTAATTAGTGAGCTCTAAATCTGTAACATCTACCACTGTGGTTAGTCCCAGTCACCTTCAGTTAATATTGACCAGAAATGAAACAAGAAAAGTTAAAAAAACTTACCAAGTTTGTCGGAACCCTAGCCTACCACCGCCACTTAAAAAACTTACCAACTTTGAGCAAATAAACACCACAACTCGTGCCGGATTCAAGCTTTTTGACCCTTCCGGTTGTTGGTTGAGTGCAGGTCCCGACTCTTTTGGACTGGAGGTAACGATTGGTGTTCCGTTGTCTCTTTCACCAGAGACTGTGTTTGAGCAGATCAACAATTGGGTTTTTGTCGAAGGTAAAGGTTTTTTAGCAGATCGATGATTTGGTAAACGATTGGGTTTTTGTGTGAGTGTTTGAGAGGGAGTTGAACTGTGGAAGATAGTTTGAAAGGGAGTTCTGGAAGAGGGTTTTTGTGGGAGAGGGAGAGAGATTGAAAACATATATATGGGAGGAAGATTTAGAGTTTTTAAAAAATTATATAATGACCAAAGATGACATGCAATTCTTTATATGTCGTCTTTTATATTTAATAGACACTAAATTCTTGACACACAAAAATGTGTGTCATTGATTAACTAGATTTTATAAACCATGACAATTTTTTTATGACACGCGCTTTTGAGTGTCATAAATGAGTGCGTGTCATAAAATGTGTGTCAAGATAGGGGTATTTTTCTAGTAGTGGACATAATGGATGACTATCTAAAGATGGCCGAGCGAACGTCTAGAGAAAGTACTTAGTTTTTTTGTGCGGGTGTCGTTGAATTATATTTAAAAAGATATTTGAGAAAACCTATATTTAGTGACGTGCACCAACTTTTAGAGTTTCACGAAGAAAAACATGGTTTTCCCAGTATGCTCGGTAGTTTAGATTGTATGAAATGGGAGTGGGAACTTTGTCCAACAGAGTGGCAAGGCCAACACGCGAGCGAGTTTCATAAAAAGCCGTGTATGATGCTTGAAGCGGTTGTGTCACAAGATCTTTGGATTTGGCATGCGTTTTTTGGTGTGCCCGGTTCGTTGAACGATAGAAATATTCTTAATCAATCCCCAATCTTCAACGATCTTGTAAACGATGTTGCACCAAAAGGAACTTTTTTTTAAACGGGGTAGAATATAAGTACGTGTATCTTCTAAAAGATGGAATTTACCCTGATTGGGTCGTGTTCGTAAAATCGTTTACACGGAGGACTACGTTAGACCCTAAGAGAAAAAAGTTTAACAAAGCTCAAATGGCTGCACGGAAAGATGTTGAGCGTGCTTTTGGTGTGTTGCAAAAAAGATGGCGCATTTTGTCCATGCCATGTAGACTGTATGAAAAACCCCAAATAAGAAATGTGATGTACGCATGCATTATTTTACATAACATGATTTTGGAGGATGAAGGACGTGCAATATGCGAGTACTTTGGTGAGGAAACGCAACAAAGTCAAGAAAACATTACTGATAAAGAAAGAAACGTCAACAACTCTGAAATCAAGAATAGCCAAACACATCACAACCTTCGAGCGGATCTGGTTGATCATATTTGGAGTATACCAAGAGATTACCCATCTGACGATAACGATAGCGATAACTAAAACCATTTTCGGTTCATGTATTTTTTTTAAAGTGCCTTTATGTTTTTTTAATTTTCATGTATTTTTTGTTAGTTCGTGTATTTTTTTTATTTACTTTGTAGTTTATTAAATGAATTTATATTTATGTTTTTTATAAAATTGTGTTTTTTTATTTATTAAAAAAGAAAATAAAAAACAAAATAAAAAATGTAAAAGCAAGTGCCACATGTCACTCCCCCCCCCCCCCCTTCCACTCCCCACAATCCCCCCCCCCCCACAATGGTCCCACAAGTGCCACATGGCGCTTCATCCTCCTCTTTCCCCCACCACTCCGAGTAGTCTTACAAATAGAAAGTTCTCCAAATTATACTATATTAGTTTACCAATTGATTTGAACAGTATTAATAATATTATTTTATTTTGATGACATATTTGTAATTTCCATATCTTTTATTAACATTTGATTATCTTTCTCATTTGGTTCACCTTACCACCGCCATATACACCGCTCTGTTTGTTTGCAGAGAGAAAGGGATTCCGCCTTCCGTCACCGTCACCGCCACGCTTCCGTTGGTATCCACACCACCATCCCGTCACCGCCACCGATTACGCATGGCTCTCCCCTGACATGTCCGACCTATCTTTTCTTTTTTGCTTATCCGATGGAACACCGTCTTCATCACAACGCTGAACATCTCCAGCAAACATGCACGTGTTTTTACATTATGTGTATTTTTCATATGATTTCCATCTTCGTTGTAGCTAACAATTTTTGCTGGTTTTTGCATATAACAGGGCCATTAGGCGTTGTCGAAGGCTGAACCGGGATCGGAGATATTGAATCCATGGTTCACTGATTATCTGAGAAGCCTTTGATCACCAACGACGACTTTCAATTGGAGTGTTTTGGTTGTCACCGGATAGGTGAGAAAGACATAGATACCACTCTTATTTTCTTTTTTGTTCTTTTTAATATGTTTTATTTTCTTTCAATTATTTAAATTTAAAAAGACATAAAATAAAATTAAGATATATTCAAAATTGCTTACACCTTTTTTTTGCGTTTGATATATTATTTTCTTTGCATCAGCTTTAGATAGGCCATTGCAAAATTGGGTTTTTCGAATTGGTATTGTTTGCATTTAGTTCCCAGTCAAAATTCACACGTGTTTGTGCGTACCTTGTAGACTTCACTTGAATCAATTAACGCATGGGTTTTGTATTCTCATTTAAGTTTGTATCGTTTCAGATCCAAAGGTTTCTATTCTTGATTTTTTTTCGGTTGTGATAAAGTTTATCATGTGCGCGATTGCTCTTTGACCCGTTAAGGTGTGCGGCATAGCGCTAAGATGAGGTTTATCATGCGGGCAATCGCTCTTCACCCCGTCAAGGTGTGCGGCATAGCGCTAAGATGAGGTTTATCATGTGAGCGATTGCTCTTCACCCCGTCAAAGTGTGCGCCATGGTGCTAAAAAGGTTGTTCATTACAATGCAAACTGATTTCTCACTAATTTCTCGAAAGAAAATCTTCGAGAAGATATATTGCCAAATTAGTATCTTATGAATGTCAGTTTTACATGGCAGCACATCATTCCTGCTTGTAGCTAACAAAAGTTCACTTTCGGTTATAATTTGTTTTTCAGGCAATGCAACATGTGACAGATGGAGATAAGATTGAGTCCTATGTCTCATCATCCGTCAAAAGTGCATTTTTAAGGGTAAGAGGTGTTCCATATGACCATGGTGAATAGGAAACTGAAGATTGATTTTTAATCACTTATACTTAAGTTGAGTAGACGTGTCAGTTTTGTAAAAAGGTTTGAATGTAATAAATCGATGCGTCTTTTTTACTTCAGTTATTGCAGGATGTTGAGACCATGTCCAATGCAACAGATGAACATCCACTTGCACTATTGGGGAAGAAACTAAGAAACTTTTAAAAAAAGACGCAACTGTACTCATTCCAGTATTATCTCAATGGCAACCACAAGCTGTTGTTTCAGCGCCTCTTCTTCATAGGCTTTATGGGAGCAAGTTGGTAAGCTCATCAACTGGTGGCTTATCTTTTTCTTCAGCATCTCACATATTTGTTAAATATGCAGAAGCCCTTCCTTGACAGTGTTGAACAACCTACAGAGGATGTAGTTTTGGTATTTCCCACGCCTGCACGAAAAAACAAAAATTTATGTAACCACAAGTCAAGTGTATGATATCTGCTTTAACCTTTTGATCCTCTTGCCCAAATATCTCATGCTTTTTATTTAGAAAAAAACCTGCACTGATCCGAATCCATTCAGTTGCACACCAGACTGCACTGAACACTTTATATATATATATATATATATATATATATTGAAAAATATAAACTTAAAACATAGTATTTTTGACATTTTTAAGGATGATGGATTATTTGCAGTGAGACACCAAGTATGACTGTTTAAAAAGTCAATGAGTTGATTTTGATATCATCTTAAACATTAAAATTCTAATCCAAATTGATGCAACAAAGAAAAGATATAAATAACTAACTAACCCTTTGACTGGTTCCAGTCTCAGATCAGATTAGGTCTGTTTACATGGGCAGAATCCTTTTTGGGGAGTCTTGCAGCAGCACAGATTAATGATTTCTCTCCAACATACCAATCCTCAACTTTGGTAAATGTTTTGGACTCTTGAATGTTAATTAAAGCATCTGTTTTTTTCTATTACATTTTAAGCTATAAAGGATAGTTGTTTAAAGTGATTGAATTTGCTGATTAAAGTCATTAAATGCAGCGTTGATCATGAAAACGTTTTGTTATTTACAGGTGAAAATGAAAGCAAACAAGATTTGGATGCAATTTTTCTCGCGCAAGCGTTTTGCAGAAGCACTAAACTAACATATTGAATCAACTATGGCTTGAGGTACTAAAGATTTTGATTTGGAAGCTTCTTGATTGGTGTTTAACTTAACACGATGAACATTTCAATTTACTAATGACGGTTGATTCACTTTATGTTCTTTTCATAACTGGTCAAACAAATTGAATTTCATCTGATGTGTGTTTTTAGTCCATGGATTTCTTACAATCATACTGTACAATTACAAAAGGATAAGTCATATAACGTTTACCAGATAAGAGGTATTTTTTTAACCTACTACCTGCTATTGCAGCGATACAAACACTTTTCCTGCTACTGTAACCTATCTACAACCTTTCGCTCAACATCTCATCCTCAATTTCCAAAGATGAGGTGAGTAGAAGTTATTAGTGTTTTTTTATTTGAGGCATACTGACGAATGAGATGTTTATTATAACATTCCACATATGAAAGTTGTAGATGAAGGCACAAAAGTTGTAATTAATTATCATGTATTTATTGAATACCATATATTTGTTTGTGATTTGAAGGCTTTCTTGGTTTAATGCACTACAGGTTTAATTTCCGGGTACAATGTACTCGAGGGATATTGATATGGAGAACTTGTGTCGATGGCTTTGGTACAACGGTTCGGGACAAGAAGCGGGTCAACAGAGGTCAACCGGGTCTGCCGTCGTCACTTAAAATACAATCCGAATTTGAGGTATAGCCAAACCCGAACCTTGATAATTATAAACATATATATTTACCTATGTGAACCGTATGGGACTTGACGAGCTATTGCGAACGTTGCTTACTTCTAAGGTTAGACGAAAGTTGTTTGTTGCACGATGAAAGTCGTTTGTTGCACGTCTTGTGATCTATTTGCTGATGTTTACCACTTTTTTAATAGGTTTACTAAATGGTTTATACATTCACCATGCGGATAATATAACTTGGGTCCGAGTGAAAACAGACGCATTTATACAGTAACTTCTTGATAAAAATAGCGAGGCGGACGGAAATCAAACTGTTTCTATAAGTTAATGAGTATGTTTTTATTATATACTTAGATAACATCATTTATTTTATATAAAAAAATGATAAAATGAACACCAAATACAACTACATTCTTTTTATTGGTTACATTTAATTTATCATGTATTTCTTCAATTAACAAGCAAACCTCTATTTTAGATCTGGTGGCAGGATAGTATGTTTCAGACAACAATGGTGTTGGCCATTTCAGATTAAAAGAGCCGTTTGATGTTTTTGTTAGTTCATTTTATTATTTAGGTTTTGATGAAATATATGTAAGTTTCATGTGGCAAATGATTTAGTTCAAAAAGTAGCCTACATATGGTTCTTGATCGGGTCGAAACGGATAGGATCATTTAAAGGTTTTTCCCCGTTTTAAGTGATAATAGTTAAGATTCAATATCAAACAGTTGTTTTGTATTCACTTATTCGTTGAACTTAACTCTTTTGTGTGGCACACATTCCCCGGTTGAAGACGATGGTCGCCTGGTGATTGTGGTGGTCATGGTTCCATTTTCGATTACTTTCAATTTTTACTTATTCAAATTTTTATTTATTTATTTATTTTGTTTTTTTTTAGATTTCCAGTTCGGTCACGATAGTAAATTAGATAGAATTCCTTTGCACAGAATAAAAAGTCGTGGCTCAATCTTCAGAAATTTGATTTCGTTGCTGCTGTGTTCGACATTTTTTCCTGCCATGCCAGGTTTTCCTTTTTCCTTTTTATGTGCTTAGTGTTATAAACATGTATTTGGGTATATTTACACCTTGCTTCTGCTTTATTTTGGCAGACATATCAAAGCTTCATTTTGGTCATATTTAGATTGGTAAAAGTGTCAGTGCCCCGTTTTGAGCTTAATAGTGTTCAACATCTCCATTCTCCATTCGAGTTGTCACGCGATAAAAGTGGATGACCATTGTCATGTGAGACTATGATCTATGAGTATACATGTAATAAAATTCTACAGTAATGATTCTAACAAGTTGTTACCCCTATTTTCACTTGCTGATACCTATCATTGCAGCTGACGTGTTTTTATATGCAATTCAATTTGATTGAGGTACAAAGTATACCGAGTACTTCTCCCGTATGAGTTTCATACAATATTCACCGTGTTATGTTATCAGCGAGAACAATCAGGTTTCATGCGCCGCAACGCGCGCAAGTTATAAAACCTAGTTGATTTAGTTTTAATAATATGACCACCCACATTAACCTGTCTGACTACGGCTTAAGATTGTTAGCTCTAATTTTAAAAATTTGTAAAAAGTGAGAAGTAAACCAGTATTTTTTTTTTTAGAAGTTGAGACCATAATCATATTATGCACATACCATTTGAAGCATCCGTGTTATTGAATCTAGTAAAAATATAAAAGTTGATTTTGTTGGTTCGTATGACAAATGAAATTTGAAAGAAGAAAAAAAAAACTTTTGTACAAATTATATATATATATATATATATATATATATATATATATTCTATTTAAATTGGTTATCTTGTACTGTATAACATATTTCTAACACCTTTATTTGGAATAATATAACTCGGTCAAAAACTAAATCTATATTATCTATATTATCTTATTAAGAAGGAGTGATGGCTAACATGGTCATTTTCACCTCCGTACAACCTAAGAAGCAACATGTATAACATATTTAAGCAAGAAAGTTAAGGTTATTATAGACATTTCACCCCCCCCCCCCTCATCTTTTACAATATCAAAACACAATTACAATACTACTATCCTTATTCCATCCTTACCCCACAATTCTAAGAATTCAATCAGGTCAGTCTCTTCGGTGTCTCCAGTCCACAAAAAAAAGAAACGCTTCATCATTAACCCTAGACGCATTGCTGCTTCGTTCCAATTTCCTTCTTCCTACGTCGATGATTTTTGCAATATCAAGTAAAGAAATTGTCTCCTATTTATGTTTATGGGCTTAGTTTGTTGGTTCTTGATTTTCAATTTTTGTTAGTAGAAAACTTTAACTTGGTTCATATTTGTTAAGACTGATATATAGCTCCAACTCAACAAGTATAGTATTGGTGCCAACAGGTCTTACGATTCTAGAGCTCTGATAAATTGGCTTTTGATATGTCATTCTGCATGATTCATGTAAGGATTTAATCAATTTTTATACATACCTGCTTTATGTCAACCCTTCTTCAAGTAATACCCATCTGGTTGCACACTAAATTATTGATTGGGTTTTATTATTTTTTTTTTTTGTGAGATTTAGGTGAATATTATAACAATCAGAATTGTTTTTTATTTGTTGATCATAACATCCTTTTCTCAACCTTTTGATACTCCCCACTTCCAAGGGATGTCGAGGTTGCCCTTATCGCCTTCTTAAGTCGCGGTAGGAAGTTCATTTTACTTTGAAAGTGGATTTAGGTGCTATGTTTGTTTTTTTAACTTTACGAGTGATTGTTGATTAGTTTGTAATCGTGGCTGCCAAAGGGCCTCGTAGATCGTTGATTAGTTTGTAATCGTGGTTGCCAAAGGGGCTTGTGTCGAGGTTTACCGAGTAATTGGTGCAAGTTTCCGAATTCCGGTTATGGGAAGCTTTGGAGGGCTTGGGGGAAGCTTATAAGCCTTGGACAAGTTATTTGATGCTAATATGTTGTATACAAATATGCACAAGATGGAAAGGATTAGTGATGGAGTAAGAGGCCATTCACTAAGGATGGTTATCATAGTACCATTTCTTGCCATTAGTAAGTGTTCAATCCTTTTGTTCAATTAGTTCAAATCTTTTTTTATATAGTTTTTAATTTTGTTTTCCGGGTATTTTGCGCAGTTTATCATTAATATGCACTCCATTAATGTTGTGTTTTTGCTTGGTGACACTGCTTTAAACAGCTTGGTAAGTTCATCATCAACTGTTTTCGGGTTCAGGTATCACACATTTATATTTCATGTTATGGCTCTTAAAAAATATATTAATTTCAGCGATTCCCATGGTTTCGAATTGCATACTTTGTTCTTTGGGCGTTCGTTTTTGTTGTCTTCCGGTGGATCGTTCACGCATGCATAGGACTTTGGTAAAGCATCACTCTTTCTGTTCCTTTGGCAAAACAGGTGGGTCGGGTCGGGCCTGATAGGCTATAGACATGTACTAAGCATTCATGTGACACAATCGTACGTGTTTTGTTTTTCCACGGTTTAAATATTTCTAACTATAAAATCTCTAAACTTAATTAATTTAACTTTTTCACTGCTTGGTTTATCCCTTTTTCTGTTTTGAGAGTTTTCGGCTTGTGGGGTTTCATATCTATGATGCATCTTTAACATGTATGGGACATATCAAGTGGAGAAACATGGTTTAGCTAATGAAGCATACTGTTTCTCCATAATTCATTCAATTCAATTCATTCAATTCAATGCATTCATTCAAATATATTTAAATTCCATTGCTGAATAGATAGAGGGCTTTTGGGGCTGAAGCGATATCACATGATTATCTTTTTTAGCTTTCCTTAACGTTCGGATGTCGTATTAGTCTCCAACTCTCCATCGGTAACTTTGTTTATTTACAGTTAATTGTTTTAATGAGTTATAGTATGTGTTTATTGATATTGTGAATTAGTTTTTTTAGTGTGTTTTAAAAATATCTAAACATATGTATCCAAAAATCAACTTTTGATAGTCTTTACGGGTAGAACATACCCTAAAGTCGTTTTCCATTCAAGAGTCGCCCCTTTAGAGTTGGGTATCCTGCAAAGTGTTAAATAAGTAGTCGGTGCCTTGCGCTGATATTTTTGCTTTGCAAATTCCTGTTTATGATTTCGTAAGCCGCAATTATATCATAGTAATTATGTGAAATAACGTTGGTTAGCCAAAAAAAAAGGGTAACAAAGACTAGGCCATGTAAAGAAAGATACGCTACTCGGTATGCACATTATAAGTTCCCAGCAGCGAAAACACCTTCGAGTGTATATAAGATTAGCGCATGCCATGTAAAGTACTGTAGTAGCACCCATAGGCCTGAAGTTATTTGGTTTAATAGGTTGATATCTACATGGAAAAAAGAGGTAATATGTAGTGAAAGTCACATTATACTTTACATGGAACATGTAGACGACTACATTTTATTTTGTAATTGCAATTTGTTCCAAAACTGGTGGTTCGCCGTCTTGTCATTTGTACTACAATGTAGTTTGGTTTTGCCGCAGGTGCAGTTGAACCCGTTTAGGCAGCCTCTGGCTGTTGAAGACAGTGCTCTGCTGCTTCCTTGCTGGCTGGGCTACCAGTTTTTTCTGCAGTCTTGAGTCCAGGAAACAGTTAATATCTAGGCATGTCATAACCTTAAGATAGGTAAAGAAGTCATTTGTTAACCAAAAAAAAAACCCATTAAGTTATCTTAGAGGTAGACGATTTCACAGGGTTTTTTGATGCGTCAACAGTCCTGCACAAACAGGGATCAAAACGGATTATTTTTTGTATATGTCGAAGTGATTTGGTTTGAAATAGATTAATAATGTATATCGGGATACATTCTTCATGTCTCTTTTTCATGCTAACATATTTTTACGTTACCCATTTGACCCATCAGCAACAAAACTACTACTCTGAACATGTAGTATGTTGTTTAAAGGGTGGGGTTGGTTCACTTTGGTTGTTTCGGATTGTGTTGTCAGGCGCTATTGACATCTATGATTACACTAAATATATTAGCGCTTAACTGGATTTTCGAAGCTGCCCGATCAGATGCTTTCTGAAACAATGAGTCAGCAGAGTCATAAAATTTTGCGCTGGACTATATGTGTAGTTTCTAGACGGCTACTTCGTGTATTTCTATTCTATCTAATTTTTATTTTTCTTTTCTTACTCATTTGATGAAATACATTGTTTAGATCCTGCAAATCAGGCAGGTAATGGGTCAAAAGGGTCGGGTTATAAATTATTACATGTTTGCTTATTCAGGGTAAAATAATTTCCGCTTAATCAACTTTATTATTCGTTTTTGATTGATTTACTTTGTGTTTTTGCTTACTCAATTTATGGTGGTGTTAGTTTAAATCAAGGATTTGTTGTGTAAATTCTGATTTCAAGTCATTGGTAGATTGATTGTTATTCATGTCTATTTTTTGCAGGTGAAATGTGTTTTGCTCGCACTTTGCTTTTGCGTGTTTATTTAGGTATGTTTTGTTGCAGTACTTTTAAGTGTTGTTCTTTTGTGTTTCGCATTTTGCACATAGTTTTTGAGATTAATATACACGTTTTTCCATTGTTTGTTGAGTTCTCAAATTGTATGTCGTCTTTTATTTGTTAGTGTTTGCATGTTGTCTCTGCGTCCATGTTTCAAAAGGTTCTCAAATTGTATGTCGTCTTTTATTTGTTAGTGTTTGCATGTCGTCTCTGCCTGTATCTCAAGTTCGAGCTATAGATTCTTAAGAAGAAGACATTGAACTGAAAGTGGCGAGTATAGATCAAGGAGTGTTTGAGAAAATTGATCAAGGTACGAGTTTAGGTGAAGAAGGGTTAAATACAGACTTGGCTGATATTGATGCTTTCACATTAGTTGATGATTACCTCATCAGTCATCAACCCACAAAGAACAGAGTCTCGTTGTCTTAGACATCGCCCACAACTGTTGACCAAGAGGTCCAGACACATTTTTTAGGTTTGTCTTTCTTTAAAAAAACATAGCTTTTTGTATTTAGTTGCCAGCTATATGCTTCTTGGTTTCATTAGTGAGAACAATGTTTGGCAATCTAAAATTGTACTAGATCATCATCGACGCTTTGATTTTCGTTTTTCTTAACTAGGACTTCTATTCCAGGTCTGTGTGACATTTTATTATTGGTTCACACTTGTTATTTATTTAACAAGTGAAGATATGGATTACAAGACAAGAGGCCAGAGTCCTTGACATTGACATGACAACAAATATTTGCTTGGGGAAGTATAATTCTGGACATAGCCTTCATGTGATAGTAAGTTGATATTACATTTCATATCTTTTTAATAATTAACTGTAATTTTTCAATAAAAATATATACTATTGTGAAATAATGGTATTGTATCTTCATGGATGTGAATTACTAAGTAATAGTTATCTCAATGTAATGTTATCATATTCCCTTTCCCCATTTGTAATCGCATTTGATCATTAAGGCCTTCATATTTATCGATAAACAGATTCAAAGTACATTCACAACATTACTATCCATCTATAAAATGACGTTTCGTGTATAAACTGAACATAAACACAGAATTTGTGAATGAAAACGGTTAAAATTACTAAAAGCTTACTTGGTCCCTTTAATTTATGATTATCATTGTGTCCCGCAGCAACGCGCGGGCAAACCCACTAGTCTTAATAGTGAAAATGTGTGTCTCAACATCTTTGTTTTCGGTGCTTTTTTTATTTTGTTATTTTTTTACTGATGCTAGCGATCGTTTCGTGCCAGAAGTAAATAATGAATTAGTAAAGCTTTGAAATCATAAAATGGAAGGATGAATTGTTGAAACTTGAAACGTTAATGGGGAAGAAAAAGGCATGGATGTTGTCATGTGTACTTTGCTGATTTGGGCTGTGCTATGGTGCACTGGACTATAAAAAGTGCAAAAAATTAAATAAAATTGGGCTTGAGAAAGGAAATAAGGAAACAACCAAAAGGCAGAAAATCACTTTGAATAACAGAATCAATAGCCACGTTAGTACTTATGGTTTCATGAATTTCAATTTCAATTTCAAGTAACAAATCAATGTATTAACCTTTTAATTTGTTATAATTTTAGGTATTAATCACTGACACCGTTAAAAACTAACAGATATAACCCTCACGGCCTCATGTGCCCCAAACGTGAGGGTATTTTCATCAATTTATAAATTTTCGTTTTTGTGAGGGTCATATCCATTAGTTTTTAACGATATCAGCCATTAATACCTAAAATTATAACAAATTAAAAGGATAATGCCTCAACTTGTTACTTAACATTGATATTCATGAAAATCATAATGACTAACGGGGGTAATTAACTCATTAAGCAGATTTAAGTACATGGCATGACTTGTGGTGTCTCAACTCATTTATGTGAAGTTAACCATACCATTCCTATATTTTATTTGGGTGTAACTTATCTGTATATGATTGCGTACATGAGTCCTGGACAAATCTAAACCATATAGAGTAGGACGGTTATGCAGGTGATATATGGAGTTTTGGTGTGTGTATACTGAAGTTTTATTTAGGTCATTTTTGGTTCGCCGTTGGTAGGCAAGGCGATTGGGAGAGTTTGATGTGTGATTAAGGCTCCAGCTTCGGGCTTCGGCGTCGCATGAGTTGGAGCAGTGGCGGATCTAGAAATTTTTTCTAATGATGTCACTATTTTAGACATTCTAATTTTGTAGAACCGGACATAAATATTTTCGGGTGGATCGGTTTGATGGTTCGGGTCAGGTAAGGTTGATCACATAATAAAAATATGAGAAAATTGCTCGAATGGTCCCTGTGGTTTGCACTTTTTTCACCTATAGTCCTCAAGTTTTCAAAATTACAGACATAGTCCCGAAACAGTGCGAAACAGTGAATTTTTTTAACTCGGATAGTCCCTGGAGATAACTGAGGTTAAATAATCCAGTTAAGTGGGTGTGAAATTACAAAACTACCCTTATTTTAATAAAAAATAATATAACACTAGTGGGTCCCACACTTCATCTTCCCCACTTCATCTTCTTCACCTCATCACCTCCACAAACCACCACCACCCATCTCCACCCTCCACCACCACCGACCCCCATCTCCACCCATCCCACCCGATTCCAACACCCAAACCCTACCTATAAAAGCATCGCTACACACACTTCTACTGCTGCTTCTTAGAGAGAGCTCGAGAGATGAGGAGGAGCCGGAGGTGCTCCTACCATCGCCTCCGGCGGAGCTCCGGCAGCCGAACACCACAACCAACCCCCTCACCAATTATTATTATTATTAAGTGAGAGAGAAGGAGAGAGAGGAACGACAAAGAGAGAGAGAGAGAGAGAGAGAAAGATGCAGAAGGAAAGTAGAGAGAGAGAGAAACAGCTTGGGAGGAGGAAGAGGAGGACGACGACGGTTCACGGTGGTAGCTGTACCAACCGGGTCAGATCTGGTCAAGGAGGTAAAACCCAATCTTTTCTCCTCTTCGATTAACAATCTGTGGGTTGTGGTAGTTGTGATGATGATGGTGGCCGATGATGTTCTGTTGGGGGTTTGGTCTGGGTTCGGTGGGAAAATGATGTGTACGGCTTTGGTGGTTTACGGTTGTTGGGTGAAGGTGGAGCTTAGTGGTGTTTTGGTCCGATTGGCGGTGGTTGGCTTTGGTTCGGGTGGTTGTTGGTGGTGTTTGGCCGATGATGATGGTGGCTGTGGTGGTTGTGGTTCGGTTCGGGTCGGGCAGACCAGACCTGGTCTGGTTCTGGACTTCTGGTCTGGTCCGGCCATGGTGATAGGGTGGTGAAGTTGGTGGTGGTGGTGGTGGTGGTGTAGGGATTAAGGGTTTTTTTTATATAGTAAGGGTAGTTTTGTAATTTCACACCCACTTAACTGGATTATTTAACCTCAGTTATCCTCCAGGGACAATCCGAGTTAAAAAATTCACTGTTTCGCACTGTTTCGGGACTATGTCTGTAATTTTGAAAACTTGAAGACTATAGGTGAAAAAAGTGCAAACCACAGGGACCATTCGAGCAATTTTCTCTAAAAATATTATACAAAAATAAAAAAACATCTTCATTAAAAATTAAAAAAAAACACATAATATAAATTTGATGGTCTTATGAGCCCCATGAGCCCCTACGGGGTTGGCGTTGCAAGGATTGGTCGTTTTGTGCGTCTTTAATGCACACGACCAGAGCCATTTCTTCATTTTCGGTCCACCAAGTCATTTTGAAGGTGTGGGTTTTGTTGATGTTGAACTGTGTTTTCACCACCGTGGTATAATGATTTATATACAAAAAAATATCAATCGTATTGCATGTGAAATTCAATGCACATAATTATTTTTAACCGTGTTGGTAGGACGGTTTATGAGAAATCTGACCGTTTGGTGGTAAAACCGTGTGAATTAAAAAAAACAAAGATTAAGATTTGAATTTAAATAAAAGAATCAGTAGAGTGTTGCCTCCAAAAAAAGTGTATCAGTGAAGTGATGTGACAGTACATGATTGGTTGAAATCAGTTAAGTGAAAAGTGAATCCTATAAGCGTCTCTTCCCCCTAATGGACAAAATAGTGAAGTGGGCTTGTAAAAGGTTATATTTTTATCTACTTAAAAATTAGAGTTGAGCTCATTTAACTGGAATTGGGTTGTGTCTAATGTAGTCACCATAAAAAAACATTGATGTCACTCGAAAAACTATGTATACATGTATATATACAACTGAAAAAAGACTGTTGTCCCAGGACTACGTCCCGAACAACATACCTCCGCTCCTGAGTTGAAGAATTTATCTCGCGCGTGCTGTTTGTAGTGAGATCTGCCGAGTTGGTGGATGGAGGCACAACTGATCCGGCATCCGTTTATTACCGGTAGTTCTGGTAACCATACTAGATACATCAATTGCTTCCTCCACGTCCTCATTTTCTTCTTCATCTTGATTAGGTTGCGAGATGTTTAGGTTAAAGGGTTAGTGGTATATTAGGTTTAAGTTATGGTTTAGGGGATCCTCTGGCTCCTGGAATGGACCTGCACAAGGTAACAGACACCGTTAGCCTTAACGCAGGAGGGGGTCTCCTGCGTTTGGACTCCGGCGTGAGAATAAGTATGTATTCTTTTGGAGTTAATAATGTAGAGAGTATGAGAGTAAGGGAAGAAGTGAGAAGTGTCTGTAGAATGCAAACCCAAGGGTCTCCTTATATAGGCAACAGAAATCTGCCCAGGAGCTCCCTTAGGGTAGCATCCTTACTATACCTGGCCATGGTTGACTCTCTTTCAGCTGCCTGCAGTGAGACTTTACCCTTTTGGTGCATATTCAGCTTTTTCTATTTCCTAGGTGGGCATGGAGCTGTGTGATGTTTTGTTTTATGCCAATAGTCAAAAGCTGAAGCACCTTTTTATATTTCCAACATTTTCTACTGTTCACTTTCTGCTGCACAGCTACCGTATGGCAGCCGTGCTGCCTTATGTTAGCGTTTCAGCTCCAGGAAGCTCTACAAACCTTAATATCTTTTTTACTTTGCTTTATTTTCTTGACAAGGGTTTTAGACGTGGTCGTTTTAGGACCCACGTCATCAGCCCCCCAGTCATAAGCATTTGTAAAGAAGTTATAAGTGCTTGTGACTTGTAAATTGTGTCGTTCCTCGGTAGCAGCGTTGGTGAAACGGACCTGAGTGCCGAGGAGTTTAACGGATCCCAAGCTCCCTTATGGGAGCTGTAAAAATTGTGTCATGTCCTTGCTAATATTTTATTCTAACTCTTGTCCCTTCATTTAATTTTGTAATTAAATACTGCTTGCGATCATTACTTTTTTGGGGGCAGACCAATGTCCCATCAGCTGCTGCTTCGGCTGCTGATGTGATGGGCCATGCAGGCTGACGTCATCCTATAGGGTAGATGGATGATTTCTGCCTTGGTGACCGTTTGTAGGTTATTAATTTTCAAATTTTTTGGACTTTAAAAGGGGGAAAACCCCTTAATCCCTCATTTCATTCCCTTTTGGTAAAACCACCTTCTCTTTCCCACGATCTCCACTCTCGCCGGCGCCCTTATTTCTCCTATAAAACCGGTAAGTGCCTCCTTTCCTTGTGCACTCTTGTTTTTGGTCGTTATGGCTAAAAGTGATCTTCTTTCTCAATTTACCCGTTTATCTAAGTCTGATGCTGAACAGTTTTATTCGGAAATTGGTGTACCGTTGTCTTTTGAACCTTCCGTTCCAAAGGGTAAGACTCCGGTGACCTCTGTTCCTTCCGGTAAACTAGCCGTGTATACTCGTCAGTTTGATCAGGGTAATCTTCGATACCCTTTTTCTAGGTTTTTCTTAAATGTTTTGGAGTATCACCAACTGGGTCTTGATCAATTGTGTCCGTCCGGTGTAGCCCGTATCATCCATTTTGAAGTAGTGTGTCGTTTTCTTGGCCATGAGCCTTCTTTGCCCATGTACCGTCGGTTTTTTCGGTTAGCCAAAAATGGGAATTGGTTTACCATTGAGAAGACTCAATGTGAACCAGCCCTAATTTCCAGTGTCATTGGCCTTGTGTCTACTTGGAAGGATAAATTTTTCTTCCTAAACTCTGATTTCCTTCCATTCACTGCTCCAAGGAGGTCTCCCGATACTCCTCTTAATGAAAAAAAGCCTGAATCTGACACCCTTGATCAGGAGTTGTTGGAGAAGCTTCGAACCTGCCCTACTCGTCTCCGTACCTTTCCTGAAGATTTTCTGGTTATGATGGGTCTTAGTGTTAACTGGGATGATCCGGAGACAGAACCCGTGATTTATCACGGTGGGGAGGGTATGTGTTATTTTCTTTTTGTCCCCTTTTTGTTCCTTTGTTATGTCTAATTCTTTGTTTTCCTTTTTTGCAGAAATGAGTACTCTTGACTTCCTTGCCTTGGATGATATTGTCGATGTTAAGTTCAAGGTTCGGGCTTCTGCTGAGGGGAAGAATGTGGTGGTTAGGACCGAAGATGTCCGTTTCCAGGGGGAATATACCAGCATTACCTCTTCTCCGTCTGCTGTTGCGGAGCCATCAGTGAAGAGGTCCATCAGTCTTCGTCGCTCCAGCAAGCGACTTCAAGGTGTTTCCACCGGATCAGGGAACGTTCCTGCCATCCCTCTTGTTATTGAGGAGGATGAAGATTCATCACTGATTGCATCTGTTATGGGAGGTATGCCTGCCACCGGGAAGGGTAAGCTAACTTTGTCTTCTCCTAAAAAGGATGATGTTGTGTTTAAAAAACCTAAGGATGTGATAGTCAAGAGTGGGGACCAGAAGTTGTTGCTGTCGGGAGCCGAAGGAGGGGAGAGTTCAAGGTCGGTTGCGGGTGCTAGTGCTGATGCTCCTGTCCCACAGGGCCAAAATGAGGAAGTGTATGTTCCAAAGTGGGACATCAAAAGTTCTGACCTGTTGAAGAGGCCCTCTGTCTGCAGAGATTTGATTGACCACTGTGTTCCTGATGCCAAAAGGGCTATGCACCGGGAGTGGGCGGACAAAGACTTGATGAAGAGGATGTATTTCCATTTTGGGCAGTTTCTATCATTGTTTCCTGATGGTATGGCTAGGTGGGGTAGTTTGTTGGTTCGGAATGAGCAAGTGGAGGGAGCCTATGAGAAGCATGAGGGGGAATTGCAAAAGGTGAAGGAGGAGTTAACTAAATATGTTGCTCGGGAGAAGGATTTGGTTCATGAGTTGGCGGTGGCCAGGACTCAGCTTGGTTTGGAGAAAGAGAAGTTTGATAAGATGTTTCGGGGTCTGAATGATGAGAAGGTGAAGGTAGCTAAAGAAAGGGAGGGTCTTGCTAAGGCCAGGGAGGCTGTTAGGCAAGAACTGGCTGGTGTGGAGAAGGTTGGTGTGGAGTTGAGAGCTCAAGTGGATCGTCTGACCGAGGAGAGAGATTGGTTGATCTCAAGGGGGGTTCCCCGTTTTGTTACTAACTTGCTTCATTCCCGGGAGTTTAATGCTCCATTGGCTGACATTTATGCCAAAGCTATCGCTTTCGGACGTCATGGGGGGATACAAGCTGGTTTTAAAGCAGCCGCTGAGGGTCAGAAGATCGAGGAGCTTCCTGCCTTTAAGCCTTCTTCGGGTGATGAATTTGTGAGTGCAGTGAAGGCGATGGAGGTCTCCACCTATCCTTATATTGCGAACATTGCCAAGGCCTCCCATCAGCCTATCTCTTCCCTGTAAGGACTGGAGCCTGAAGGTTTGAAGAAGGAGGTTGCCGATGAAGTCTTTAATGCCTATGTGTCAAAGAGGACCCTTCGGATCATGTTGGAGGGTGCTGATGGCGGGGAGGGTAGCTCGAAGCGGTTAAAGCCTGCTGGTATGTCTGACGTTTCTTGTTTAGAGCAGGTATTTGAAAACCCCTCCCCTATTCAAGCTTTGAAGATTGACTCCGTCCCTCCTGCTGGTGAGGATGACCCGTTTACAAGCCTTGACACCGAGGATCTTTATGAAGATGTCGGGAACCGAGTTCTGTCCTTCACTGGTGAAGATGATGCCGCGGATGAAACTGAAGACTCTATTACTCCATGACTTCATTATGTTTTAATCTTTTTATGTTATGTTTTGGGAAGCTGATGTAGTGAAAAAAACTCTTTTATGTTTTAGGCCTACGGGCTTTTTATGTTAGTGGAAGTGCTCCCCCTTTTGGGGTGATGCTTTTAGTATTTAATTTCTGGTTGTGTTGAATATTTGTGCTTGTCGTTTATAGTGTTTGCAATGTCTTTAACCTTTTGCCATGAGGTGGATGCTGCAGTCACCCATCCCAGGCTACTGAGCCAAGGAACCGATGCAATGCTTATCCTATCAGCTTTTTAACCTTTCTTATAGGTTATAAAAATGTTCGTTTTAATCCCAGGTTTTTTAAGTTGAAGAACCGGGGCAATGTTTAGCCTAGTAGTTTACTTGTAACCTGTTATGAACATGTTCGAGCTGTCTTGGTGTGAGGAGCTCACCCTCTTTCATGGGTTTAGGTATTTCAATTAAAGGACTTGTCCCATGGAGTTGTGGATTGTATTAGGAACTCACCCTGTATACAGGGAGGTTATTACCCTCATTACCTGTTGAGCGGTTGTGGCCTAGGAGCTCATCCCCGTTTCATGGGTAGGTATAGCGCCAGATCCCATGGAGCCTGGTTAGGAGGGGCTCACCCTTTGATAAGATAAGTGACAAGTGAACTATGATTTTTAAAAGAAAGTTCATTCATTCATTAGCTGTTTCATGTGGGTTACATCGTAGCATTACAACCATTTAAACATAGAATCGTTTCAAATGCTTATCACTCCAGTGCCTCGGGACCATGTTGCCGTTTGGGTCAGCTAGTTTGTAGGATCCCCCTTTATGGGCTTCCTTGACGACGTAGGGACCCTCCCATCGGGGACCTAGCTTCCCTACGCTCTGCTGTCTGCTGGCCTCATTACACCTTAACACGAGGTCCCCCGGTTTGAAGACTTCCTTTCTAACCCTTGTATTGTAGTAGGCTTCGAGCTTTTTCTTGTATCTAGCTTCTCTGATGGAGGCTTGATCTCTTGACTCCTCCAGGAGGTCCAGGTTGAGTAAGACCTCCTTTTCGTTGTACTGTGCACCTCGCCTTGTGCTCCTTCCTGAGCTTACCCCAATTTCAGCTGGTATGACGGCCTCACTTCCAAAGACTAGGCTGTAGGGTGTTTTCTGGTGACTTGTCTTCTCTAAGGTTCGGATAGCCCAGAGAACACTTGGGAGCTCGTCCACCCATTTCATGCCGTACCTCCCCAGCCTTGCTTTTATGCCTTCCACGATGCTCCTGTTCATACGTTCAACTTGTCCGTTGGACTGGGGGTAGGCTACTGAGCTGAAAACCTGTTTGATGCCCAGCTCGGTGCACCAGCTGCAGAAGGGCTTGTTGGCAAACTGCTTCCCGTTGTCGGTTATGATCTCTCTTGGTAGGCCATATCTGCAGATTATCTGCTCCCATACGAAATTCATCACATGTTTCCCTGAGATGGTGGCCAATGGTTTAACCTCCGGCCACTTAGTGAAATAATCAACTGCCACTAGGAGGAACTTCAGTCTTCCAGGAGCTAGTGGGAAGGGTCCCACTATGTCCATCCCCCATTTGTAGAAGGGCCAGGCAGAAATGATGGGCACAAGATCGTGTTTTGGGCTGGTCTTCACCGGCGTTTGCAGTTGACAGGCTTCACATCTTCTGATTGTCTCGAAGGCATCCTTATGCATGGTTGGCCAATAATATCCGAGGTTCATTAGCTTAGATACCACGGAGCGAGGCCCGGCATGTATTCCACATATCCCTTCGTGTACCTCCCTGATGAGGTAATCACTCTGATTGGGCCCAACACACCTGAGCTGGGGTGCCAAGTATCCTTTCTTGTAAAGTTTGCCCTCCTCGATCGTGTATTGCCTTGACTTGATGACCAGCCGTTTTGCTTCTTGTTCGTTATCTGGCAGCTTTCCTTCTTGAAGGTAGGACACTATTGGGGTCATCCATGTGGATTCCGTTTCGGTGACTATATCTTGGACTTCTTCGTCGTTGATGGAGGGTTCTTTAAGTACTTCGACCAGAACTTTCTTCGTTAAGTGAGCAAACGTTAGGGAGGCCAGCTTGCTTAGGGCATCTGCCTGCTTGTTCTTAGTTCTCGATACTTGCTCTAGTGTAAAGGTCTTGAACTGTTGAATCAGTTCTTTGACCTTGTCCTTGTACTTGATCATCGAAGGTTCCTTAGCGGTGTACCCCCCATTCACTTGTTTGACTACCAGGTTCGAGTCAACAAATACCGTTAGTTCTTGAACGTTCATGCTTCTTGCCAATCTCAAGCCGGCCAGCAGGGCTTCATATTCAGCAACATTATTAGTGCAGGGGAAGTCCAGACGGAGGGCATAAGTGTATTCAGTTCCGTGAGGGTCTTTAATGACGAGACCAGCCCCGGAACCCTCTACACTTGAGGCTCCATCAGTGAAAAGGCACCACTTCCCCTGGAGGTTAGACTGCTCTTCCTCAACCTCATTCATCTCCTCTTCTATCTGCAGGATGGGTAGCTCGGTTAGAAAATCGGCGAATACCTGTCCTTTGTAAGCCCTTCTTGGCACATACTCTATCTTGTGTTCCCCAAGGCCGACAGCCCATTTTGCCATCCTCCCCGAATCTTCCGGCTTTTCGAGGATGGATCGTAGGGGTTGATCAGTGATCACCTTCATTGGGTGAGCTTGGAAATACCGCCTTAGCCTTTTGGCGGTGTGCACTAGTGCCAACACAAGCTTCTCCATGGGAGCATAATTGATTTCAGCGTCTTTGAGGGCTCGGCTGACAAAGTAAACAGGTATCTGTTCTTTTCCCCTATCAACAAGGAGGACTGAGCTTACTGCTTCAGATCCTGCAGACAAATAAACTGTTATGACTTCCCCCTTTTTAGGAGCTGCCATTTCAGGCAGGGAAGCTATGTGTTTCTTGAGCTCCAGGAAGGCAGCCTCTGCCTCCTTGGTCCAACGGAAATCCTTCTTGTCAATACAATTTTTGAGCGTTTTAAAGAAAGGTAAGGATTTTTCCGCGGACTTAGGTAGGAAACGTTTTAAGGCAGCAATCTTACCGTTGAGGCTCTGCACTTCCTTCTTTGTGGAGGGCGACTTCATTTCGAGGACAGCTTGGATCTTGCTTGGGTTTGCCTTGATGCTTTGCTTCCCAACTATGTGGCCAAGGAATTTTCCTTCCTCAAACCCAAAGGAGCATTTTATGGGATTAAGCTTCATGTTTATGGCCCTGAGGTTGTCGAATGTTTCTCGGATGTCTTCGATCATTGCCTTCCCAGACTCGCTTTTAATGACCAAGTCGTCTACATAGGCTTCCATATTTCTCCCAATCTGTTTCGAGAAGGCCTGATCCACCAGCCTTTGATAGGTCGCCCCTGCATTCTTCAAGCCAAAGGGCATCTTTCGGTAGCAAAAGATCCCCTTATCAGTGTGGAAGGCAGTCTTCTCTTCATCTTCCTGCTTCATTTGGATCTGGTGGTACCCCTTATAGGCGTCCAGGAAGCACTTGTATTGGAAACCGGTGAGAGAGTCTACTTTCCAATCGATTTCGGGCAGCGGGTAGCAATCTTTGGGACAGGCTTTGTTTAGATCCTTGAAATCCACACACATCCTCCAGGAACCATCTTGTTTAGCTACCATGACTGGATTAGCCACCCACGAGTGGTACTGTACCTCCCTTAAAATCCCTGCTTCTACTCATTTTTCGACCTCTTGGCAGGTAGCCTGGCTCCGGGCAGGTGCCAGGCTCCTTTTCTTCTGGACGACAGGCTTGTAAGAGGGAGCTATGTTGAGGGAGTGTTCTGCCAACCTTCTGGGAACCCCAGTCATGTCCCCGGGACACCAAGCAAATACGTCTCTACTGTCCTGCAAAAGATTAATTAGTTCAAACATAACCTCATCAGGGAGCAGGTTGTTCACTTTCACAGCCTGCTCCGGATAGGCAGGGTTTATGCTAACGTCCCGGACGGGATCACTGATTGGTGCTTTCATCTTTCTGGGAGCTTGCATTTCTTCCACGGAAGCTATTAGAAGAGCTTCCTCCGTCGGTTTCAGATTTGCAATCCCATTGGTTGTTGGGAGCTTCATGAGACCATGTGTTGTCGAAACCACTGCTCCGAAGGTCGCAATGCCCATCCTCCCAATTAGGACGTTATAGCTGGAAGGGTACCTGATAACAGAGAAGGTCAACTCTTCTGTCCTTGACAGTGAAAAGATGACGATGTTACTTGAAAGGTACCTGATAACAGAGAAGGTCAGCTCCTCTGTTCTTGACAAGTCTCCGTTCCGGAAACAGACGCTAAGTGTGAGCTTCCCTAAGGGGTGTACCCGCTCCCCTGAAAAACCCACCAAGGAGGCGTCGGATGGTTTGAGCTTGGACTTGATCTCTGGACTCAGTGATTCGAAGCATCTTTCGTACATAACCTCAGACGAGGCACCACAGTCCATGTATACCCTGTCTATAGGGAAGCCATCTAGTTCTGCTTCCACTATTACAGGGGTGATGATCAATTCGTCTGGTGCTGGAGGGAGGCAAATGTATTGCTTGTTCCAAGGCTCGGTTCGAGCTCTCTTGATCTGCTGAGGTCCCTCGTGCCTAACCATGTTGACCTCCTTGTCCTTCCTCCCCTCATCTTTTCTTCCCTTGATGTCCTTGACCAGGTGGGCCAATTCCCCGGACTTAACTGCCTCTTCTATTCTCTTTTTCAGCTGATAGCAGTCGTTCGTGTGGTGTCCAGTGTCGTTGTGGAAAGCACAATGCTTGCTGGTATCCCTCTTGCTAGCTGGTTTAGACAAGGGTCTGGGAGGTCGGAACGTGTACTTGACTTCTTCGGTGGAGAGTATCTCTTGAGGGGTCTTGGTTAGGACGGTGAACACGTGCCTTTCTTTCTCTTGATGCCTTCCAGGTCTGGGAGACCGTCACCTTTCTTCATTTCTTCTTGGTTCGAAAGGCCTTCCAGATCGCCTCTCGTTGTAGGGTTGGAAGTTGGTTCTTCGGGAGCTTGTTGAGCTGTCTCTCCAACTTCCACGATCCCGTTTTCTGTTATCCTGCCGAGTGAGAGCCTCCTCCCCCCGAAGGAAGGCTTCGGCTCTCTCGAAAGCTTCTTCCATGGTTTGAGGAACGTCTTCATGAAACCTTCTTAATAACTTTTTAGGGCGGATGGCCCCCATGAATCCCGAGACTCGAATCTTTTCGGTGGCTCCAATATATTGCAAACCTTCTCTCTTGTATCTTTCTATGAAGCTTCGGAGGTCCTCATGCTCCCCCTGCTGGATTTGGTACAGTATGGCAGCGTCTTTGGTGCACCTTCTTAAGGGATTAAAGTTGGAGGTGAAGCTCCTCCGTAGGTCATCAAAGGATGAGATGCTGCGAGCAGGGAGACCACAAAACCACAAGCGGGCCGGACCTACCAACGTTTGCATAAACATGTGGCAACACTCGGCATTATTCCACTTTTCTACAGTGGCTGCCCCGGAAAACACATTCAGATGGTCGTCAGGATCCTCGGTTCCGTCGTACGTCTTTACGTTGGCCGGCATTTTGATCTTGTTAGGAAAGTCAAAATGTGCTATGTGTTCGGCGAAGCATTCTAGTGACTTGGGACGGTATGGCTCGGAGGGTATAGCCTCGGTTCGGGTGTCGACTGTGGAGGTTTGGATTTGAGGCTGTGGTATGCCTCCACCTTGACCCCCCGGGAGAGCCGTTGCCGGTATTTGGTTTAGAGGAAGTGGATATTGCCACGGGTATCCCCCGGGCCATGTGGGAAAACATGGTGGCATATAAGGTGCGGGCTGAGGCTGGGAGTAATTGAGGTACATCGCCGCTGAAGATGCAGCCAGCCCTCCAACATAGCCTCCGGCTCCTGCCAAGGAGGCAGCCACGGCACTACTAGCTAAAGGTAGGGACCTTAGAGCTTCTGCAAAGGATAGGGGTGTTGAGGATGACAGGGATACTTGTGTGGCTTCCATCACCTGTTCTGCTGTGTACTCTTGGACCCCGGGAGAGAATACGGTTCTGCTAGGACCCTCCCCTGAAAGAAGACCTCCTTGACTGTTTAAATAAGGGTGAGGGCTTGTTTCAATACGCTGAGTTGTAGGGGAGGTAGTGGTTCCCCACAACGGAGGTGAAGGTGAGAGGGTAACTGTAGGTTCTTCATCATAGGACAGCCTGACCTTTACACCTCTGGACCTTTCTTCCCGTACATAACCGTTTAAGAGGTCTCGGAGTTGCAAGAAGTTTCTTCGTACTCCCTCCGGGGTGATATCCATCCGTTCAACGGGTAATAACACGTCATCTCTAGGAGATGCATAAGCAGCCCTCGAGGCTGGTGGAGTTTGATAGTTTAGCATATCTCCTAGAGACGGTTCGACGCATGGTCCGTCCGTTCCAGGTGTTCCGTGGCCAGCAATGTCACCGGAGGTGTGGCTACTGGCCAGAGTTTCTTGAGGACCCCCGTCTTGGCGGTTATCTCCGCCGGTCATCACAAAAAGAGGTTACTTAGGAACAAATGGGACTGAAGGACTTTCAACAGCTTTGTTCAAAGTAGCGAAAGCCCCACGGTGGGCGCCACTTGTTGCTACAACAAGGAAAATGACCGGGATTAGGTTGCGAGATGTTTAGGTTAAAGGGTTAGTGGTATATTAGGTTTAAGTTATGGTTTAGGGGATCCTCTGGCTCCTGGAATGGACCTGCACAAGGTAACAGACACCGTTAGCCTTAACGCAGGAGGGGGTCTCCTGCGTTTGGACTCCGGCGTGAGAATAAGTATGTATTCTTTTGGAGTTAATAATGTAGAGAGTATGAGAGTAAGGGAAGAAGTGAGAAGTGTCTGTAGAATGCAAACCCAAGGGTCTCCTTATATAGGCAACAGAAATCTGCCCAGGAGCTCCCTTAGGGTAGCATCCTTACTATACCTGGCCATGGTTGACTCTCTTTCAGCTGCCTGCAGTGAGACTTTACCCTTTTGGTGCATATTCAGCTTTTTCTATTTCCTAGGTGGGCATGGAGCTGTGTGATGTTTTGTTTTATGCCAATAGTCAAAAGCTGAAGCACCTTTTTATATTTCCAACATTTTCTACTGTTCACTTTCTGCTGCACAGCTACCGTATGGCAGCCGTGCTGCCTTATGTTAGCGTTTCAGCTCCAGGAAGCTCTACAAACCTTAATATCTTTTTTACTTTGCTTTATTTTCTTGACAAGGGTTTTAGACGTGGTCGTTTTAGGACCCACGTCATCAGCTACCAATGACCATGTGGTCTAGTGGTGGAAAGAACTTGGTTTTTCTTTGGAGAGTCAGGTTCGATTTCCACTGGCTGCAGGTGAGGTGAGAGGTTTTCAGGCTTTGCCTGTTTCCTACCCTGGAGTGCCCGGTTCGAATCCCACGTTGGCCGGACTATGCTCATGTATAGCCCTGAGTGAGATGCCGTTAAAAAAATATTTTTGTAGGTCAGCATCACAATTTTTTAAATGAGTATTTTTCACATGGCAATGACATCTTGACAAGAGGGTATTTTTTTTAAAACACTTCGACAAATGGACCATGTTGCAACTAGATGTTGCATCGCCACTTTAATATACGTGTCATTCAAGTATTAGGCCAAAATTTGTCAATTTGTTGAAGATGTTGCGACTAAGGTTGCAACGTCTTGCTTTTAAGTTTGAATTTTTTTGCACGCATAGGTGGTTTAGTTAGGGGTAGAGTGTTTCTAAATGGATGATGGGTTAAAAAGTGTAAATAGGTAAGTAGCTAACCAATTTGGCTGAACAAGAATTTTGAAAGTATGGAAATCAATTGACGACCTTCAACAATAATTTTGAAAATATGGAAATCAATTGGCGACCTTGAATTCACAATTTTGAAGATATGTGATTTGGTTGGCGACCTTGAATTCAGATTTTTGAAGATACGGAACCCAATTGGCGACCTTCATTTCTAAATGAATGTCGCTATCCGAGTTAGATACATATAATGAAGGTCGCCAACCCATTCTTGTACATTGTTTTGGATTATTATTCACGAGTCTTATACATTGTGCAAGAATACGAGAGTGTTTGATATGAATAGGGTTTGCAGGTGGAATAGTTGAAAGATTGAAAGCTTTCAATATTGCAGGCGAATAGTTTTTTGCAGGAGGAGTCGCTAGATGGATACAACTCAAATAAAATCAATATATTAAGATTACATCAAAGTCACATTTTTTATAAAATACAAAGATTACATTAAAGTGTCTTCTGAAAAAATTATTATTATTATTATAAACTATCTCTATGGGCTCTCGCCGGAAACCTATTCCGGTGGAGACATTGGCTAGATTAACGAAGTTCTATGTATCAAATATTCCGGATAGATGCAGTGGAGCAGATTTGGCTAAGGAGATAAGGAATTTTGGGTTGATATTCGATATCTACATAGCAAGGAAAAGGGATAGGGAGGGGAAACGGTTTGCGTTTGTTTCCCTTCTAGATGTTAAGGATCGACGCGAGATGGAGAAGGTATTGTCTTCCATTCGATTGGGAGATTTCAAACTGAAGGTCAATGTTGCAAGATTCGTACTAGAGGAAGGAGAAGTTAATAGGCAACGGTCTTATGGTCCTCCCAAGAATGGTGGGTCAGGTCCTCAGTTCTGTACGGATGAAGGGTCCACGAGGAAGAATGAATTTGCGACAAACATTATGTCATTCAAGGAAGCGTTCTCGGGGGATTCTAAAGGGAAAACGATTGAAATTGACGATAAGGTATGTGCTTTTGAATCTCTGCATGGAAGATCGCTTGTTGTTCGACTATGCTCATTAGAGATTCTGAAGCAAATAAAGCGGCTATTGCAAGAGATGGGTCTCCAAGAAGGAGAGGTTCGGTGTATGGGTGGCCTGACGGTACTGATATCTTTCATGACTAACGAGCATGCTATAATGGCCAGAGATGAGATAGTCGGTAGGCCGGAATTGTTCAAGTCTGCGGAGGTTTGGGAAGGGCAAGTAATGCCCTTTGACCGTGTGGCATGGTTGAAGGTAACGGGTCTCCCGTTAAGCTTGGTTGATGATAAAGTTTTTGATAACATTGGGGAGTTTTTTGGAGAGGTGATACACAAACCATGTTCAGATAATATCAAGCTGGATACGTCAGTGTTCGTTATTGGGGTACTGATGAAGCAGGGAGAGCGGGTTCAAGAGATTATCTACATAAAGTGGCGTGGAAAGAAAATCAAAATCTGGATTGAGGAAGACACTAAAGCCTGGATCTCGAAGTTCATCAATAATGTAGATGAGGGAGGGACCGGGGTTCCGATGAATGAAAATGATATGGATGAAGAACCGGTGGTGGATCCGGTACAGTCTCCGGCGAGGCAACCATGTTTGGAAAGGGAGGAAAATATGGAAGGAATTAATGGTGATAGTTATGGTGATAGGAGAGAGAATGAAGGAGTCAATGAGGATATTAATGGGAATCACGATGAGGGCATTATTAGGCCAATAATTGGTCTAGAGGGTGAGAATGCTAAATATGGTAATGAGGGTGGAGAATATGGAAACATTAATGGGGCAGTTGACTCGGTAAAAAATCTGAAGAGGAAGAAGTCAACAGTTAAATTTGTTGAACTGGGAATTGACTCTGGGGCCAAGTATTCCAGCAGTAATGACAGACCAAATAAGGGCCCAAAAAATAATGGACTTTCTGATGATGACCCATTTAACCTTAACCCTATTATTTTGGGCCTAGATGAGAATGTGGTTAAAATTAGGGGAGCCGGCCCAATCCTGTAAGTCCAAGATCTTCTCTACCGGGTATCAAACAAACAATCGAGTGCGGAAAACAAGATTGAATGTGAAAAACAAAAGAATAACTCGATGAAAAACACAAATAATCGCTGCTTTGTATTGCACACGGTATGAAAACAGTCGGGTACAATACACCAATCACCAATGATCTCTAGAGAAGCTCTCTAGAGATATATGTTTAGTTTTTGTCAAATGAATGGTCTAACCCTAACAATGAATCAAACATAACAATATATAGGGTCCACTAAAGCCTTGGTCCACATGGCCTAACCCAAGCCCATTAACTAAACTAAGCCCAACTAACACAAATAGGCTTAATAAAGACAAGCGTAAACCTACTTAAATATAGCCCAACAATATCCCCCTAGGTTTATGCTGTCTTTATCATGGCTTAGTAGGAAGACTCTTCAGATCCTGATCTTCCAATCTTGGGTTCTTTCTTGTTCTCTTGGAGGTAGCTTCACAACTTTAATCATCATCAGCTTTTGCTTGAACATATTGCTAAAAGAGAACGTGAGAGGAGGATTCTCAGAAGCTCTTTTCTTTGTCAATCTTCTCTTTCAAGCAACTTTTCAGGTACTTCTTCACTTGTACTTTCATTGTCAAAAGATGATTCACTTCAGGTTCTTCTGACTCAGGTACATCTTCTCAGTGTGGTGATTCATGCTTGTCAGCAACTGGAACTCTTTCATTCTTCATCAACCCCTGTTTCTTGATTTGTATAAACTCTGCAAATTCTCAGAATTTTGTAAGCAAATAATAAATATAACAGAGGGTCCAGTATACACATGAACACCAAGTACATCCGTGTACTTCATTTTTAAAACCTCAAAAACCTGAATTTTGTTTGAGAATCGATCAAATCCTCAAGAATGGTTAATTTTCATAAAAGAAAACAAACAAATTAAAATAAAAATTCAAACTAATTACAATGCATCTTTTTGTTGAGAATCATGTGCAAGAAGATCATATCAGCTTTGTCAAAATGTAACACACCATTAGTATATATGTTCTGATAAACTTATTAAAGTGCCAGAAAACAGTCCAAGACGATTACCAGCATCGTTTATCCACTTAAACAAACATACACATACGTCTTCAAGTCCGATATTTTCTTATTTTCTTAACGTGTGTTAGACCGAAATATCTGTGTGTCCCACATCATGACATACCCCCGCGATCAAGGTATGCACAAAGCTTCTTCATAACAGGTGAGTAAATTGCTGACATCTGTATATTTTACAAGGTCAAGACCATCGGTGATCAGGTCTGCATATATCTGGATGCAACAAAGAGACCAATGGATTCTCGACCAGGGTTAGGGCAAATACCAAATGTTTCGGTATGATCATTGCTTTAGGCTTTTGATTTGTGCCTTTAGCTTGAATTCTCTTTGAGAATTTTGGGTTTTGGCATTTTCCTTATTGCTCTTTTAAGACGTCCTGACTGTGCCTAGGTCAGCATATATCTGGATGCAGCAGAAGGGCAGCCAGGACATCCCCAGATGTATCAACAATTTAAAGACCTGAAATCTCAGACTTTGGCAATCTATCAACGCAAGATTTAAGACCATAAAATCATACGCCGATGATGTGTTCCCCACAAACTATACAGTCCTTTATATTTATCATTAATTTTGGACTGAGTTCGTAGTGCAGTCTGTCTGCCAGTACATCATATAATGGATCTGCAATCACACTTGATTTACTTTTCTTTTCGATTTTTAAAGTGTGACATTTCAACAGCTGATGTACTATCATTTCTTCTTTTTCGCACCATGAACTTCTCATTTTCTGAATTTTCTATTGTTTTTGTATTTTTCTGAGGGTATATCCCCCTAAATTTGTGCTTAAAATTGAGAATTTAAAGAACAAATTTACAACCTAAAACTAAGAAAAATCTTTTTGTGTTTTTCTAAACCATTCTCGAATCAAAGACCAATTACGTTCAGAATAAAAAGCATTAGGTTTTGAGTGTACCTCTTTCGCTGATTTTACCTCCATTGTCTCCTTCAAAGGAAACATACTCACTGTTTAAGAATTTAAAATAAACGTATAATAGAGAGATGTCACCTGTGGTGTGCTTGGAACAACCATTATCAACATACCAGTGGTCGTCGGCAATCCTCCTTGGATGTCCCTGCACTAAGAAAAAAGATTAATTAAACATTGGTACCCAGGCCATCGCGGTCCTGGGCACTCCTGAAGCATCTACGTAAGACACTTCTCTCAAGCACATGTCCTTTTGCTCATTTGGATCTGGTACTGCTGCCTCCTTTGCTTTCCAAACTTGCTTAGGCTTAATAACCGGTTTTGCTACTTTCGGAGTAGCAGCTTTTTGTTTCTCAGGTTGCTTCGACTTCTGTGGTTGAACAACCTTCCGTTTGCTCTTGGCAGCATTCCAGTCTCCATCAGACGGTTTAACTTTGGGATTCATGTTCTTCCTTGCCTTAGGTTTATTACCCTTCATTGGCTTGGAGTAGTAGTTATCCCTAGGCATAACCCTTTGATATTGTCGATAGTAGGGCACATAAGGACGATGTGTGCAATTTCTTGCAATGTGACCGGGTCTTCCACAAGTGTAGCATGTCTGCTTCTTTGCAACAGGAGCATATCCCGGTCTATTAGATCCCACTGATGAATGTGAGTGATGGGATCTGTTGGATGATTTGTTTGCTGTCTTCTTAAAGTTTCTACTCTGCTTAGAACATCTTGAACACCCGTGTGAACAAGATTGTGCTTGTGATGAGGATTGTCCTTGAGTTTTCTGTCTAACTTCAGTAACCTGTTCAGAAGAGTTAGCACATGTAGTTTTTCTATGTGGTGGCACATATTTATCGGTCGTGCCATTAACAGATAGCTCAGAAACAGTCTTTTGCACATATGGTATAGCATTTGCAGACAAATTAGACTGTTTCACACAAACACCTGCATTGTTAGTGCAAACAAGATTATCCCCCTCAACCTTAACCTCTACTTTTACTAAATCTGCACAAGAAGTAGAAGCATCAGTAATATTCACACATTTAAAATCAGGGATTGTTGGCTTTATCACACCTGTGCCAACAGTCATGGATGAGGGATCCATACAATCTTGTTTTATCTCGACTGGCCTTGAGCACACAGATTCTTCAGATTCTGGCTCAGTCGAGGGTGTGACATTTGATTCAGCCGAGCCACTTGATTCAGAAACATGTTGTAGCGACTCTGCTGAATCCCCCGTTGACTCAGCTGCTCTAGAGGACTCACAGCTGGATTCACTCGATTCAACTGACACTGATTTCTCAGAGTCGGTTGTTTTGGGTGATTCACATTTGGAGTCACTTTCAAAAGTTGGTGGGGCAGCTGGTTCAACGGTCTGTGGTGCCCTGTACTCTTCATAAATCTTTTTGAATGTTTTCATGAAATCAAACTCAAAGGGCACATTTGAGTCTGATTGGCCGGTCGGTTCAATTTGCTCAATTTTCGGTTCAGTTTCAAAAACGGTTTCTTTTAAGACATTATTCAATTCATTTGTGTCATTTGAAACTGGAACTTCATCTCTCCTCACATCAAAAACTCTGTCAATTTCTTTATTTTTCTCAAAATTTAACGTCTCGGTCTGCTTTGAAGCATCTTGAGACTTGACAAAGGTTTTTGATGGAGCCTGCTCCTTCTTAGGTTGTTTGTTCTTGGGTTTAGAGATTCGGACAGGGACTGATTTAGGTTTGGAGATCTCATCTTGATCCCTCGATGGTCGACTGGTTGGCTCTTCTATTGGAGGACCGTATCCTTTAACAGGCAGAGCCAACAACTCTTCATCCGACATAGGAATTGAAGAATAGTTTTCATTGAAAGGTGGAGGAATTTCCACAAATCCAATTCCCTTATTCCTCACGTCCTTTGGTCTTAACCTTAACTGGGTATTGATCATTTTTTCAACTTTGGGACTAGAGCAATCGAATTTTTTAAAATGAAAATCGGCATTTTCAAATTTAGATTTTAAGTCGATCAATTCCGTAGTTAAAGTATCAGACAGTCGTTTGAAGTGTAAATATCGACACTTGTGATCACTCACCTCCTGATGCAAGCGCTTGATATCGAGTTTTTGTTGTTCGACCATTTCTTTATAAGAATTAAATTTCTTTTTAATATCCCAAGTGGCCATTTTCTCGTATTCAAGCTGCTTGTATGCAGAGAGAGTTTCTTCTCTAAAACCTTTAATTTTTAACCTGCATCGTTCAGTGCAACATGATTCAGCTAAAATGTCAGCGTGTACCTCAGATGCGGATGGCACATGGTCATTCTGTTGTGCCATGTTAGCTTGATCAGCGTGAGCGGCAGGAGCAGCAGATGTGACAGGAGCAGCGGGAGCGCCAGGAGCAGCGAGAGCGGGTGAGCAGTCAGATTTTGAATTTGAAGATGAAGTGTCAGAGGCGGATGAGCATGTTGTAGCAGAGGTGTTGCTTTGAGTCGTCAGCTTTGCACGCTCAGCATGTTCGTTGACGAGTAAGATTAACTCATCCGACGTCATTTTGGACCAACTTGTTTCTGTGATAATCCAATTGACATTCTTAAACCAGCTGCATGTTGGCTCATCTGGAATTCTTTTCAAAGCGTCGAGAAGACTCTTGTTGACCAATCGATTTGACACTACGATTTCAGCATTTTTCATGTCTGACAGTAATTCGGTAAATCTGCCAATAATTGCTCCCACGGTTTCACCAGGAGTGTAACTGAAACCCTCCAGTCTCTGCTCAAACACCTCACTTTGAGAAGACATTTTAATATTTAATAGTGATCCCCCAAAAATCTAGACGTTAAAAAAATATTTCACACCGAGCACAGGACGTCCAACCGTAGCCAACCGTCAAAAATAGTACGCAATCTAGTCCACCGTAGACAACCAAATCAAACCGTATGCCGTAAGGTTGATCCCCCCAAATTAAGCTTGTACCCTCCAAAAGATACCACTATTATTATTATTATTATTATTATTATTATTATTATTATTATTATTATTATTAACAACTTGACTCTCCACACACTTCTTAATAAAATAAGAGACTTTATCTCTTACACACTCCTACAATTTTCGAGACTCTCTCTCAATACTCAATTCACTTTTCCTTTCTTCAATAAAGTCCACTCAAAATTCTGATACTTATTTCTACTCTTTCCAACACACACAAGACAAGAACTTCACTTTCTCACTTCACAAACACACGCAACCTCTCTCTCTCTGAAATATTTCTATCGCCTCCTTCTCTTTCTTCTGATTACTCTCTCTATCTTAAAACTCACGCCGGAACACAAACAACATCAATAACACTCTTTCTTCTCAACACACACAAAGTGTTTCCGGGTTAATTGTGTTGGATATTCGACTGAATCTGAAGAATCTGTGGTAGATGAGGGTCGGGTTTTTGATGGAAAATGATTGGAGTTGGGGTCGGGTGTGGGGTTTCTTGTTGATGAGGGTCCGGGTTGAAGGTGAGGTTTTCCGATCAGAAGGTTGTGTGCACAGATTCCGAGTAGGTCAGTGACCGGGTTTCAAATCAGCGAATGTGTTATCTCCGGGTAAACAAACTGTGTCCGATGAAGATGAGTGTGTCCGAGTAGAAGGCTTGTGTCCGAGTCGGTGAAGTGTCCGAGTTGGAGGTGTGTCCGAGGTGTAGACCTGTGTCCGAGTGAAAGATGGGTGTCCGAGTTGTAGGTACTTTCGGAGGTGAAACGAGTGTCCGAGTGGAGATGGAGAGTGTCCGACCGGTGAAAAGGAGTGTCCGAGGAGTGGCTCTGTGTCCGAGGTGTGACTGTGTCCGAGCTCTCTGCTGTGTCCGAGGTGGATGAAGTGTCCGACCAGGAAAAAGTGTCCGAGCTCCAGGGAGTGTCCGAGTACAAGGAGTGCAGTGTCCGAGTAAGAGAGTTGGGTGTCCGAGGTGTGGGTGGGTGTCCGAGCTCAGGTGTGTCCGAGGTGTGTTTCCGATAGGGAGTGTCCGACCAGGTGTGGGTGTGTCCGACCGGTGAGGTGTGTCCGAGTTGTGAAGGAGTATCCGAGTATGTGGGTGTGTCCGACCGGTGAGGTGTGTCCGAGTTGTGAAGGAGTATCCGAGTATGTGGGTGTGTCCGACCTGTGAGGTGTGTCCGAGTTGTGAAGGAGTATCCGAGTATGTGGGTGTGTCCGACCGGTGAGGTGTGTCCGAGTTGTGAAGGAGTGTCCGAGTGGTTGTTCCGGGTGTCCGAATGGAGATGTGTGTCCGACCAAGAAAGGATGTCCGAGTTGTAGCTGATGTGTTTCCGATTGAGATTCCAAAGTTTACTTTTTCTTTCCAAAAGTTGACTGCAGAGCCTTTAATAATATTTTTAAGCTGATTTTAATTTTCACCCTAGAATCAGCCAAAAATAAACAACCACCCCTAAAAAATTGGAAACAAATTATGCTCCCCAAAATAAATCCGAATTTTAAGGAAACACTTTGTGAAACACCCAAAACAGATCAAACAGCCTCCTTTTCACTTTGCTCTTCAAATTCTTCACGATTTTAATTAAAACAGATCTGCAAGAAATTCTAAAACACCAAAACGATTAAAATAAATAAAATAAAAAATAGATGCGAGTTAAACCTGTTGAACCGACAAAACGCAGCAGCAAAAACTTCTTTTTGTTCTTCAAATGATACCGAACCGAGCCTTCCAAAGACTACATAGGCTCTGATACCAATTGTAAGTCCAAGATCTTCTCTACCGGGTATCAAACAAACAATCGAGTGCGGAAAACAAGATTGAATGTGAAAAACAAAAGAATAACTCGATGAAAAACACAAATAATCGCTGCTTTGTATTGCACACGGTATGAAAACCGTCGGGTACAATACACCAATCACCAATGATCTCTAGAGAAGCTCTCTAGAGATATATGTTTAGTTTTTGTCAAATGAATGGTCTAACCCTAACAATGAATCAAACATAACAATATATAGGGTCCACTAAAGCCTTGGTCCACATGGCCTAACCCAAGCCCATTAACTAAACTAAGCCCAACTAACACAAATAGGCTTAATAAAGACAAGCGTAAACCTACTTAAATATAGCCCAACAAATCCACACGTCCAACACATTTCAGGCTCTACTTGATGAGGACGATGAAGAAACTGAGGAGAATGTATCCGGCGAACAGGGGGCTGACCCAGATTTTTTCGTCTCCTCAAATTCACATGTGGTAGATACGGATCGGGAACGAGACGCCACTAAGGAGTTTGGTGACAGATTGGGTATCAATTTACACAATTTTGATAGTTTGGTTACCAATACCATTGAAGGTGAAGGGTTACAGCCTGGTAAGTTATGAATTATTTATCGGTGAATATTAGAGGGGTAGGGGCGACTGGGAAGGCGCCTTGGTGTAAAGGTATGATTTCCAAATTCAAAGTCGATTTCTTGGGGCTCCAAGAAACTCGCCTGGCTAGTTCTGATAAATTTTGTGTTGAATCGTTTTGGGGTAATAGGGAGTGTGAGGTGGATATTGTTAATGCCAGGGGTAAATCAGGTGGGTTGGTTAGTGTGTGGAATCCCAGAAAATTTAATAAAACAAAGTCTTTCCTGGATAATAATTTCATTGTCACGAGCGGTAATCTGATAGAAGACGGGTCTGTATTGAATGTGGTGAATGTCTATGCTCCGCAAAAGGTGGGGAAAAAGCCGAGTTATGGAAACGTCTCTTGGGTGTGATGCGAGGGCTTCCTGGTATGTGGATTCTTTTAGGTTATTTTAACTCGGTGAGATGGGATTGTGAAAGAAAAAATTCCAGATTCAATGTTAGGGCTGCCCGGGAATTTAATGATTTTATAGATGACGCTTGTTTACAAGAATTTAATATGCAGGGTAGCAATTTCACTTTCATGGCAGGTAACGGTAAGGAGATAAAGATGAGCAAAATTGATCGTATTCTGGTGTGTCAAGAGTTCTTTAATAAATGGCATGGAGCTTGTCTTAGAGCGCTCCCTAGGGAGTTGTCTGATCACAGGCCGTTGTTACTTACTATTGAAGACGTGAATTACGGGGCTTAACCTTTCAAGTGGTTTAACTCGTGGTTGGACCGGGATGGGTGTGAAGATACTGTCCGTGATACGTGGAACTCGGTATTGTATGAAGGTCTGGCAGATATTGCAATTTCTAAGAAGTTCACGGCTATGAAAACGGCTTTGAAGAAATGGTGGAAAGAGGTAAATAAAAAAGAAGGGGCTGAATTAGATTGTGTTAACAATGATATTAATCGGCTTGAGAAGATTATGGAGACTCGCAACCTCGACGAAGATGAGCAATGGATTTGGGAGGAGAGTAAGAAAGAGGCGGAAAGGTTGACTTTTTTGAAGAACAAAGATCTTAAGCAAAAATCTCGGGCCACGTGGGCTTCTTTGGGGGATGAGAACTCGGCGTATTTCCATAGATGTATTAATGGAAGAAAAGTGGCTAACGATATCCCGGGGGTCATGGTGGATGGGGTTTGGATTTCTAAACCTACTTTAGTCAAACGAGAAGTTCTTCGTTTTTATAGAGATCTTTTTCGTGAGACTAATGGTAGGAGACCGCTTTGTATTTTTGATAACTTGAAACAGGTCCCCGGTGAGAAGATGGATTTCTTGGTTGCTCCTTTCTCAAAGGAAGAAGTAAAAGAGGCGGTTTGGGATTGCGGGTCTGACAAGGCGCCTGGTCCAGATGGGTTTAATTTTTACTTTATTAAACACTTCTGGAGTATGATGGAGGAAGATTTTTGCAGGCTTCTTGATGAATTCCATGACACGGGTCATATTAATAAAGAATGCAGTTTATCTTACATCACTCTTATAGCAAAGAATAAAGCGCCGACGGGCTTGAAAGATTACCGTCCCATAAATCTTGTGGGGGTTATTAATAAAGTTATTTCTAAGGTGATAGCGGCGAGAATCAAAACCGTTATGGGAGATGTGATTTCTGAGTCGCAATCAGCTTTTCTTAAGGAGCGGTTTATTTTGGATGGTCCCCTAGTTCTTAACGAGTTGATTGGTTGGTTGAAGAGTTCAAAGAAGAAGGCTTTCTTTTTGAAGATCAATTTCGAAAAGGCGTATGATAATGTGAACTGGGAGTTTCTATTGTCCATTATGCATCAGATGGGTTTCCCGGTTAAATGGTGCTCATGGATTAGAGGAATAGTTCAGGCTGCTCGTTCCGCGGTGTTAGTAAATGGCGCGCCTACGTTTGAATTTTCGTGTCAAAAAGGGCTTAGACAAGGTGACCCATTGTCGCCTTTTTTGTTTATCATTGTGATGGAGGGGTTGGCGAACTTGGTCACCAAGGCGTGTTCGACAGGAGATATTGTTGGAATCAACGTCAATAGAGTGGGGTTTAGTATCTCCCATATGTTATATGCCGACGACGCGTTGTTAATGGGGTCGTGGTCACTAAATAATGTTATTATGACTAAAAGGCTGCTGCGGCTATTTTTTCTGATTTCTGGACTCAAAATAAATGTCCAAAAATCGCTGATTTTCGGCATTGGGGTGCCCACTGTTGAAGTGTCTGATATGGCGGACATGTTGGGATGTAAAATAGGCGAGCTCCCCTTTAATTATCTCGGAATCAAAATTGGTGCTAATATGAATAAAGCGGTGCATTGGGGTGTGGTTATTGACACGGTGAAGAATAGACTTCTTTCTTGGAAGGCGAAGATGCTATCTATGGGTGGCCGATTGACGTTGATTAAATCGGTCCTCGCGAGTCTTCCGGTTTACTACTTCTCCCTGTTCAAAGCTCCAGTAGAGGTTATGGAAGAGTTGGAGAGATTAATGAGAAGGTTTTTGTGGACTGGGAATAAAGTTTCTAGAGGTATTCATTGGGTTGCTTGGGAAGTGGTTACGAAACCTATAAAATATGGGGGGTTGGGAATTTCTAAGTTGCGAGACGTAAATGTGGCTTTGTTGGTTAAATGGGCCTGGAGATTCAAGACCAATCAAGAAGGGTTATGGAAAAAATCGGTGCTTAGTATCCATGGAGGACGGAGTAAGTGGCCGTTTCTTCCGGTCAAAAGGTCCCTTCCGGGAGCTTGGAATGCCATAGTTAACTTGGTGGACACATTCCGTATAAATGGGCAGCCGGTAGCTAGCATGATCTCGTGCAGTTTGGGAAACGGGGATCGTATTAGCTTTTGGAAGGACATTTGGTTTGGTGAGTCTCCTCTTTATATTAGATGGCCAAGGTTGTATGAGTTGGAAAAGAATAAGGAATGTACAGTTAGCTCCAGGGTGGTTCACAACGGGTTGTGTTATGAAATGTCTTCAAATTGGCAATCAAATGTGCATACAGTTGAAGGTCTTTCGGAAAAGCAAGATGTTTTATATATGTTATCCCAGGTACGGTTATTGAATAGAGATGATATGTGGATTTGGAACAAAAATCCTGCAGTGGATTTCTCGGTGGCGGCTGTCAAAGATTGTTTACAGCAGCAAACCGGAAACAGTTCGAGTAGCCGTTTCTGTTGGGTGAAGTGGGTTCTGCTCAAGGTGAACATCTCGGTGTGGAGAGTTGATAAAGGGAGACTTCCTACGCGGGTAGAGTTGATCAGAAGGAGAGTGGAGCTTCCTAGTGCGACGTGCCCGATGTGCAATTCTACGGACGAGGACCTCAATCACGTGTTGTTCAGCTTCATTATCGCCTCTGCAGTCTGGACAGGTATATGGAATTGGTGCAATTTGGACGCTGCTCAATTTCCGGACCTCGACGCTGTTGGGCTATACTTAAGTAGGTTTACGCTTGTCTTTATTAAGCCTATTTGTGTTAGTTGGGCTTAGTTTAATTAATGGGCTTGGGTTAGGCCATGTGGGCCAAGGCTTTAGTGGACCCTATATAATGTTATGTTTGATTCATTGTTAGGGTTAGACTTTGTTACACATTCATAGACTATTCATAATCCTCACATTTGTAATTCTCTAGAGCCACCACCTTGTACCAGACAATCCTAGAGATTGTGTGCAAGGTGAAGCAGCAATATAATTATTTTCATCGTATTAATCTTTTGTTCTTCACATTCAATCTTGTTTTCCGCACTCGATTGTTTGTTTGATACCTGGTAGAGAAGATCTTGGACTAACAATTGGTATCAGAGCCTAAGAAGTCTTTCGAAGGCTCGGTTTGGTATCATTCGAAGAACATAAAAAGGATTCATTGCTGCGTTTTGTCGGTTCAACAGGTTTCACTCGCATCTATTTTTAATTTTATTTATTTTAATCGTTTTGGTGTTTTTTAGAATTTTTGCAGATTTGTTTTATCAAGAACACGAAGAAAAGTGAAAGAAAATGTTGTTTGATCTTGTTTTGGGGATTGTCAAAGGTGTTTGCAAGATTTTACATGGTCAACATTCCTAAATTAGTGGAAAGTTAGCTGGGAATCTTAAATTCAAAAGGGAAATTACGCTGCCATTTATTTTTCAATTAAAGACTTTTATTTCAGTGGTCCCTACAATAGTCTAAAAAGGTGGACCCAATCTCATCTGAGAAAAGCATATTCACTTGAGAAGTCACCTGTTAATAAAAAACAATAGCTTTGTTTGGATACCAACGCAAACTTGCCGGTCGGACACAGGCTCATCATCGGACACTTACACCAACTCGGACACATCGTCTTCATTGGAAACTCCAACCAGGCCGGACACCCACATCGGACACTCCGTCGTCACTCGGACACTCACTTGTTACTCGGACACAGATCCACCTCGGACACAACACCCGCACCTCCTCGAACACTACCATCCAGCTCGGACACACGCTTTCCGGTCGGACACACCCATACCTCGGACACATCAACTCCTCGGACACCAACTCGGACACTACCAACACCTCGGACACTACCTCCACCTTGGACTCACCCTTGTTAGACTGCAATCAGACCGGAAACGCATCAAACCAGAAAACCACCACTGGAAATCGAAAAACCACCACCACTTTTAACCGGAACAACATCACTACTACCCGAACCACCACCACCACCTACCCGACCCGAACCCAACCTGTTACAAACCTAAACTACCAACCCATAACCCGAACCAAACCTTAACCACAACCAGACCAAGCAAACCCACCCGACCATCCACACCCACCTCGAGAACAGAACCCACCACACCCGAAACCTGCACCAACCCGACCCCAAACCTAACCGGACAACCACCACTCTGTCACTACCTTCACCGTCCGACCCAACTCCTTATTCCCGTAACCAACACCTTCTGGATTTGGAAATTACTTGAAGCCGGTTGTCTTGATTTGGATCTGAAATTTTGTTGGGAGAGAGAAGGTAGAGTGAGAGAGATTGAAGAAGGAGAAGTAAAGTTGTTAAGAAGAGAGAGAGAGTTAAAGAAGAGAGAGAGAGAGCAGGAGGATTGTGTGGAAAGAAAAAAATGGGTTTGATGGTTTTGGTTAAGAAATCTTGAAAAGGTGTGAAGATTGACACCACACACATTATATAATAATAATAATAATAATAATAATAATAAAGTAAAGTGTATTTGAAAGGGACAAGTTGATAAAGTGGTATCTTATGGAGTGTACAAGCTTAATTTGGGGGATCGATCTTACGTTTTACAGTTTGAATCGTTTGCGCATCCTGTGCTCGGTGTGAAATATTTTTTTAACGTCTAAATTTTTGGGGGATCACAGTTCAACATTAAAATGTCTTCTCAAAGTGATGTCTTTGAGCAGAGACTGGAGGGTTTCAGTTACACTCCTGGTGAAACCGTGGGAGCAATTATTGGCAGATTTACCGAAATACTGTTAGACATGAAAAATGCTGAAATCGTAGTGTCAAATCGATTGGTCAACAAGAGTCTTCTCGACGCTTTGAAAAGAATTCCAGATGAGCCAACATGCAGCTGGTTTAAGAATGTCAATTGGATTATCACAGAAACAAGGTGGTCCAAAATGACGTCGGATGAGTTAATCTTACTCGTCAACGAACATGCTGAGCGTGCAAAGCTGACGACTCAAAGCAACACCTCTGCTACAACATGCTCATCCGCCTCTGACACTTCATCTTCAAATTCAAAATCTGACTGCTCACCCGCTCTCGCTGCTCCTGGCGCTCCCGCTGCTCCTGTCACATCTGCTGCTCCTGCCGCTCACGCTGATCAAGCTTTCATGGCACAACAGAATGACCATGTGCCATCCGCATCTGAGGTACGCGCTGACATTTTAGCTGAATCATGTTGCACTGAACGATGCAGGTTAAAAATTAAAGGTTTTAGAGAAGCAACTCTCTCTGCATACAAGCAGCTTGAATACGAGAAAATGGCCACTTGGGATATTAAAAAGAAATTTAATTCTTATAAAGAAATGGTCGAACAACAAAAACTCGATATCAAGCGCTTGCATCAGGAGGTGAGTGATCACAAGTGTCGATATTTACACTTCAAACGACTGTCTGATACTTTAACTACGGAATTGATCGACTTAAAATCTAAATTTGAAAATGCCGATTTTCATTTTAAAAAATTCGATTGCTCTAGTCCCAAAGTTGAAAAAATGATCAATACCCAGTTAAGGTTAAGACCAAAGGACGTGAGGAATAAGGGAATTGGATTTGTGGAAATTCCTCCACCTTTCAATGAAAACTATTCTTCAATTCCTATGTCGGATGAAGAGTTGTTGGCTCTGCCTGTTAAAGGATACGGTCCTCCAATAGAAGAGCCAACCAGTCGACCATCGAGGGATCAAGATGAGATCTCCAAACCTAAATCAGTCCCTGTCCGAATCTCTAAACCCAAGAACAAACAACCTAAGAAGGAGCAGGCTCCATCAAAAACCTTTGTCAAGTCTCAAGATGCTTCAAAGCAGACCGAGACGTTAAATTTTGAGAAAAATAAAGAAATTGACAGAGTTTTTGATGTGAGGAGAGATGAAGTTCCAGTTTCAAATGACACAAATGAATTGAATAATGTCTTAAAAGAAACCGTTTTTGAAACTGAACCGAAAATTGAGCAAATTGAACCGACCGGCCAATCAGACTCAAATGTGCCCTTTGAGTTTGATTTCATGAAAACATTCAAAAAGATTTATGAAGAGTACAAGGCACCACAGACCGTTGAACCAGCTGCCCCACCAACTTTTGAAAGTGACTCCAAATGTGAATCACCCAAAACAACCGACTCTGAGAAATCAGTGTCAGTTGAATCGAGTGAATCCAGCTGTGAGTCCTCTAGAGCAGCTGAGTCAACGGGGGATTCAGCAGAGTCGCCACAACATGTTTCTGAATCAAGTGGCTCGGCTGAATCAAATGACACACCTTCGACTGAGCCAAAACAATCTGAAGAATCTGTGAGCTCAAGGCCAGTCGAGATTAAACAAGAATGTGAGGATCCCTCATCCATGACTGTTGGCACAGGTGTGGTAAAGCCAATAGTCCCTGAATTTAAATGTGTGAACATTACTGATGCTTCTACTTCATGTGCAGATTTAGAAAAAGCAGAGGTTAAGGTTGAGGGGGATGATATTGTTTGCACTAACAATGCAGGTGTTTGTGTGAAACAATCTAATTTGTCTGCAGATGCTATACCATATGTGCAAAAGACTGTTTCCGAGTTATCTGTTATTGGCACAACCGATAAATATGTGCCACCACATAGAAAAACTACCTGTGCTAACTCTTATGAACAGGTTCCTGAAGTTAAACAGAAAGCTCAAGGACAGTCCTCATCACAAGCACAGTCTTGTTCACACGGGTGTTCAAGATGTTCTAAGCAGAGCAGGAAGACTGGGAAGCCTGCAAATAAATCATCCAACAGATCCCATCACTCACATTCATCAGTGGGATCAAACAGACCGGGATATGCTTCATATGCAAAGAAGCAGACATGCTACAACTGTGGAAGACCCGGTCACATTGCAAGGAACTGCACAAGTCGTCCTTATGTGCCCTATTATCGACCACATCAGAAGGTTATGCCTAGGGATAACTACTACTCCAAGCCAATGAAGGTTGAAAAACCTAAGGCAAGGAAGAACATGAATCCCAAAGTTAAACCGTCTGATGGAGACTGGAATGCTGCCAAGAGCAAACGGAGGGTTGTTCCACCACACAAGTCGAAGCAACCTAAGAAACTGAAAGCTACTCCGAAAGTGGCAAAACCGTGTGCTAAGCCCAAACAAGTCTGGAAAGCAAAGGCGGCAGCTACACCAGTCCTAAATGAGAAGCAGGACATGTGCTTGAGAGAAGTGTCTTACATTGACGCTTCAGGAATGCCCAGGACCGCGATGGCTTGGGTACCAATGTTTAATTAATCTCCTTTCTTAGTGCAGGGACATCCAAGGAGGATTGTCGACAACCACTGGTATGTTGATAATGGTTGTTCCACGCACATGACAGGTGACATCTCTCTGTTATACGTCTATCTTAAAATTCTTAAACAGTGAGTATGTTTCCTTTAAAGGAGATAATGGAGGTAAAATCAGCTAGAGAGGTATGCTCAAAACCTGATTCGTTAAAATTTTGAAATTGTTTTGGTCATTAATTCGAGAATGGTTTTAGAAAAACACAAAAAGATTTTTCATAGTTTTAGGTTGTAAATTTGTTCTTTAAATTTTCAATTTTAAGCACAAATTTAGGGGGATATATATCCTCAGAAAAATACAAAAACAATAGAAAATTCAGAAAATGAGATTTCATGGTACGAAAAAGAAGAAATGATAGTACATCAGCTGTTGAAACGTCACACCTTAAAATTGAAAAGAAAATTAAATCTGGTGTGATTGCAGCTCCATTATACGATGTACTGGCAGGCAAGCTGCACAACGAACTCAGTCCAAAATTAATGATAAAGATAAAGGCTGTGTAGTTTGTGGGGAACACATCATTGGCGTATGATTTTATGGTCTTAAATCTTGTGTTGATAGATTGCCAAAATCTGAGATTTCAGGTCTTTAAATTGTTGATACATCTGGGGATGTCCTGGCTGCCCTTTTGCTGCATCCAGATATATGCTGACCTAGGCACAGTCAGGACGTCTTAAAAGAGCAATAAGGAAATGCCAAAACCCAAAATTCTCAAAGAGAATTCAAGCTAAAGGCACAAATCAAAAGCCTAAAGCAACGATCATACCGAAACATTTGGTATTTGCCCTCACCCTAGTTGAGAATCCACCGGTCTCTCTGTTGCATCCAGATATATGCAGACCTGATCACCGATGATCTTGACCTTGTAAATCATACAGATGTCAGCAATTTACTCACCTGTTATGAAGAAGCTTTGTGCATACCTTGATCGCGGGGGTATGTCATGATGTGGGACACACAGTTATTTCGGTCTAACACACGTTAAGAAAATAAGAAAAATATAGGACTTGAAGGCGTGTGTATGTTTGTTTAAGTGGATAAACGATGCTGGTAATCATCTTGGACTGCTTTCTTGCACTTTAATAAGTACACCAAAACATATATACTAACGGTGTGTTGCATTTTAACAAAGCTGATATGATCTTCTTGCACATGATTCTCACCAAAAATATGCATTGTAAATAGTTTGAATTTTTATTTTAATTTGTTTGTTTTCTTTTATAAAAATTAACCATTCTTGAGGATTTGACCGATTCTCAAACAAATTCAGGTTTTTGAGATTTAAAAAAAAAAAAAATGAAGTACACGGATGTACTTGGTGTTCATGTGAATACTGGACCCTCTGTTATATAAATTATTTGCTTACAAAATTCTGAGAATTTGCAGAATTTATACAAATCAAGAAACAGGGATTGATGAAGAATGAAAGAGTTCCAGTTGCTGACAAGCATGAATCACCACACTGAGAAGATGTACCTGAGTCAGAAGAACAAGAAGTTGATCCTCTTTTGACAATGAAAGTACAACTGAAGAAGTACCTGTGAAGTTGCTTGAAAGAGAAGATTGACAAAGAAAAGAGCTTCTGAGAATCCTCCTCTCACATTCTATTTTAGCAATATGTTCAAGCAAAAGCTGATGATGATTAAAGTTGTGAAGCTACCTCCAAGAGAACAAGAAAGAACCCAAGATTGGAAGATCAAGATCTGAAGATTCTTCCTACTAAGCCATGATAAAGACAGCATAAACCTAGGGGGATATTGTTGGGCTATACTTAAGTAGGTTTACGCTTGTCTTTATTAAGCCTATTTGTGTTAGTTGGGCTTAGTTTAATTAATGGGCTTGGGTTAGGCCATGTGGGCCAAGGCTTTAGTGGACCCTATATAATGTTATGTTTGATTCATTGTTAGGGTTAGACTTTGTTACACATTCATAGACTATTCATAATCCTCACATTTGTAATTCTCTAGAGCCACCACCTTGTACCAGACAATCCTAGAGATTGTGTGCAAGGTGAAGCAGCAATATAATTATTTTCATCGTATTAATCTTTTGTTCTTCACATTCAACCTTGTTTTCCGCACTCGATTGTTTGTTTGATACCCGGTAGAGAAGATCTTGGACTTACAGACGCAGTCCTAAATTGGCAGAACATGAGGAGCAGGAACGTGATGGGTAAGAAGATCATAGGAGTTATTCTATGGATTACTAGTTGGTCGATTTGGAAAAGGCGGAACGAGGTGGTCTTTCAAAACAGCGAGCCTAAGGTGACGGAGACGGTTGCGGCGATCAAGAAATTGTCTTTTATTTGGTTAAAGTATAGATCAAAGTGTAATAGGATTGAATGGTCTGATTGGGTTAAAAATCCGCTGTATATGATGTAATAGTTGGCGAGCGTGGTCCTTTCTCTGAGGACTGCGTCGTCGTGTTTATTTGAATGAAGTTTATCTTTCAAAAAAAAACATTAAAGTGTCTTCTGTACGCCGCTGACGACGCGAGTTTAAGTAGCAGATGTAATATCGATCTAGAAGATCAAAGTGCACAATGTATAAAACTTAGACAAAATAAAGAGAGCCATGCAAAAGTCTCGTGAATAATAATCCAAAACAAGGTCACGAGTACATTTAAACAATGTACAAGACTTGGTTGGCGACCTTCAAACAATATGTGTTGGCGGCATTCATTTATATGTATCTAACTCATTTAGCGACATTCATTTAGAAATCAAGGTCGCCAATTTGGTTCCATATTTTCAAAAATCTGAATTCAAGGTCGCCAACCAAATCACATATCTTCAAAAATGTTTTCAAGGTCGCCAATGTGGTTAGCTATCTTCAAAATTGTGAATTCAAGGTCATTTCCATACTTCCAAAATTATTGTTGAATATCGCCAATTGATTTCCATACTTTCAAAATTATTGTTGAATGTCGCCAATTGATTCTCATACTTTCAAAATTCTTGTTCAAGGTCGCCAACCGAGTTAGCTACTTACTTGTTTACACTTTTTAACCCATCCTTAGGGGTGTACAAAATGCTCGCGGCTCGCAACTCGCTCGAAACCCGCTCGAAAAATGCTCGAAAAAAGCTCGACTCGAAAAAGCTTGTTTTGTTATCGAGCCGAGCTCGAGCTAGGGGTCTTGGCTCGATTTGTAATCCTCCACCTAGAAACGTTCTATCCCTAACCAAACCACCTATTCCTGCAAAAAAATCTTTTAAGTTTTTTTCAACTTTTTTTGATATACATGACAAGAGAAGAATATGTTGCAACCTCTAGTTGTGGCACCTCTAACAAATCAACAATATTAAAGGGTTGCACACAACTCTCTAGGTTGTACCTTACTTTGTTTTTTCTTTTCTTTTTTACTTTTAACCCTAATACTTTTCACCTTTTACATTTAAACCCCACACTTTTTTTTATTTTAACTTTATATCATGTATCTTAAAACAGATTTTTAGTTTTACATTTCAATCCAAATTTTTCGAGTTGACATGCTGCAACGTGCGCATGTAGTTCAATGTTTTATCTCTATTTTTCCCGACGAACAGTGACGCTGTGTTTTAAGTTTCAATCTGTTTTTTGCGCATTATCGCGCCACAACGGGTGTGCATGCAGTGGCAGATCTAGAAACATTTTTCAGTAGTAACGTTTTTCATTTTTTTCATTTTAGTAGCAACGTTTTTCAAATTTCGTAAAAAAAACCAAATTTTCAACTAATTTTCCACTACGCGCGCGAAGTTGAGCCGCAACGTCCGCACCCCCTGGTTGTGTGCTGGATCCGCCCCTGTGTGCATGGTTCACAATTTTTACATCAATATTTCACCCGGCTTTATCTTTTATTTGTTTTTTATAAGTTTTTTCGGTGTTGTAGGTCGCTGACAATAGTGTAGCATTGATGTTATTTAGTACGGTTTTATGCCCTCCGTGGTAACACGGGGCTTAATGCTAGTTCCTTTTATTTATTTTATGTTTTGCATATTAGGCTGATGTGTAAATGAATTCCTATTGGGCTTTTATGGTCAAAGATTACAAGGTTTCCATTGGATTCCTCAAGCTTATATAATCAATCAATAGATCACTTACAAATGAGTTTTAAATCCATTGTCTTCTCTTAGTGCTGGGCAAGTCCCATATTTGTTTTTTATTTTATGCTTATCTATCTCATGCGCTCGCGAGCCTAAGTTATAGCCAAGTTTTTGCGAGCTCGAGCCGAGCTTTTGAGCTCGTTTGAAATTCTCAAATCACCTCGAGCCGAGCCGAGCTCGAGCTTTGGATTTTGCTAGAAAGCCGAGCTCGAGCTCAAGATTGTAGGCTCGAACCGAGCCGACCTCAAGCTCGAGCTTCACAAAACCTTAACGAGCCCGAGCCAAGCCCAGTCAGGCTCGGGCTCGGCTCGGCTCGGCTCGAGGTGATTTGAGAATCTCAAACGAGCTCAAAAGCTCGGCTCGAGCTCGCAAAAACTCGGCTATAACTTAGGCTCGCGAGCCCAATCGTTAAGGCTATAACTTAGGCTCGGCTGTAACTTAGGCTCGGGCTCGGGTTGGGGCTCTAGCTCGTTAAGGCTCGATTAGGCTCGCGAGCCCAATTGAGCTTTGTATTTAGGGCTCGAGCTCGGGCTCGATAACTAAACGAGCCATATTTCAGGCTCGGGCTCGGGCTCGTTAAGGCTCGGCTCGTTCGAGCTTTTTACCGAGCCGATCCCAAGCCGCTACGTGTCATTTACACCCCTAATCTCAGCCAATTAAAGGCGTTTGTAATCTCCCTATTGGAATAATTTCAATAATAAATACCATATTTTGACACTGTGTTCACTATCGGGCTACGGTTTAGTTATTATTCTTTAACTCTATGGTGTTGTATTTATATTCAACACTCTAACAAAACAACAAACTTTGTTCTCAAGTTAGCGTGACACGGTTTTAAAGTTGCGAATGTCGTAACCTTTAGTTGCGGCATACCCATGTTGTTCAATCCTTCATCCAAAACCTCTCCCAAATGTCATCACTTGCTCGAAATTTTGTGACATGTACTCATACAAGCTCACAACACTGTCACGATCCTGGCGTAGAACATGTTTTGGTGTTGATACCGCCTAACCACCTCCCTCCACCAACAAAGGACCTGCGCCTGCTATCCATTAAGATGACAACAAATTGCTCCTCCTCCTAGGTTATCTCAGTGTTGTGTAATTTGTTTTCAAGTTGTTGCAGCTTATATCACAACAGATTCTATGCTTGTTCATAAATGAGAACTCTTCCATAGTTTTGATACATAAACTATAGTATGTTATGATCTATTTCTAGGTCTATAACAATCTTATTGATTTAAGGCACAGAAACAAAAAGATATTATATAATATAATATAATATATAAACACCAATTAGGTTGCCCCACAAGCCAAAGAAGTTTTAAAGTTAGAAGTAAAGGAAATAACTTATGCAGTTTTAAAAACAACTATACCAAATACCCTGCAAACCATTCATGTTCATACCAAACATAACTAAACCAAACATTATAATTTATCTGTCTTCATCATTCAGTCCCTCACTGCTCGATGAATCGCCAGCCATCCAAGCCGCATATCTCTGTGTATCATTCATGGGACGCCTCGTTGCCAAGATCCTCATTCTCTTTACACCATCAGACCCTCCTCGTGACGATTCACCAGCCTGACCAGACCCCTTTCGCCCTCTAACCTTGCTACTTGAACCCCCTGCTGCACCCTCGGTTTGAGCCACATCTGCAAGCCCATTCTCTAGTGCCCTGACCAGATTCTCAAAATAAGAGCGAGTTACTCTAGTCAAATCAGTTAAGTTTATTTTAAAACGGTTAAATTGTTCCTCAGTGGCGTCTTTATCTTCGTTTATAATGTAAGTCTGTAGTTCTTTCTCAGCACAAAGATGCAGCCTTTCTAAGCCAGATTCTGCTTCACCCTGCGCATACTCGAAAAACGACCTTTTAGCCTCTTCTTCTTTGGGTATGTAATACCCATACGCATAAGTCCACTTCAGCACCCGTCTGCATTCAACTATCTGTAACCACGCATCTATGATGAACTGCAAATCCGTCTCGGGCTGACAGTAATTTAAACTTAGCGTCTCGAGATCAACAGTTTCAATCTTACGCAAGTCAACAAGCGCCTGTTTTCTCGACTTCTCATTCGCAGCCCAACGCTCATAGTAATGCGTATACCTCTCGATTGCTTGTTTAGCCAACTCTCTTTGTCGTTCCGCATCATTAACCTTAACCCCTTCTTTAGCATAACTATTACACGCTCTCCCACCATGCTCATACGGCCCAAGACATAACCAACAAAACTCATACCCACACGGCGGCCTACAAGTCATATGCATACACCCATGATTCTTCTCAATCGACCGCTTACACTTCGGACAAGGCTTCGTATACGCAAGAATCCAGTTAGTATTTTCCGCTTCAGCGCTATTCTTCAACACCCACTTCCCCACGGTCTCACAATCCAACGGCCGATGCGCATCCTCCATACACTTCCAACAAAACCCATACTTACAAAAACACGAAACATCATAACTCCCCGTCTCAAAATCATCATCAAACTCAACCGCGTAATCACACCCTGGCCCCGGACACCACTTAATCCTCTTACTACTCTCCACATAACTCCTAACCATAAACCCATCATACCTTCTCTTCACCCTCTCATCCACCAACACCCGAACCATATCCGGCCCAACCGCGTAGCCACACCCCGGCTCCGGACACCGCAAACTCAAACACCCGGGCCCATCCTCAACAGCACCACACACATAACCCCTCCAACACACCTTACAAAACCAATGATCACACCCACAAGTAGCACTATCCCCTACATTAACAGATTCAAAACATATCCCACAATCAATAACCTTATCACCCGATTCGGGGAACTTAACCGACAACTCGACATCTAACAACCCAACACTCTGCCTAACATTAACCTCATCCTGAAACCAAGCTTCATGTACTTGATTAACATCCCAATTATACTTAACTAACAACATACAAGCAGAATCTTTAGAAACAGATAAAACAGAGGTGACCTTAATAATATCTTCATCTTGACGTTGAACAAGATCATCTTCTTTTAAAATTAGATAGCTTTTGTGGGGTTTGGAGTTGACTTCGTTGACCAGAACATTGGAATCGTGGGTGTCTTCATCTATGTCGTAGTTATTATCATCATCATTGTTGGAATAAACGTCGTCGTCATCGTAATAATCTTGATCATCGGAATAATCCATGGGTGATCGGGTATAGGAATTGAGTGATCGGGTAGGGATTGATTAAGGAATATTAATTATATTATAGGGTTTAAGAAGAATTTTATTATGAAGATGGCGAATAATTTGGGGATTGTTTTGGAGGGGATGAAGGGAAGGAGGTTAGTGATTATCTTAATTATTATTATTTTTTTTTATTATTTTAACTATGGAATTTATGGTAAGAAATTGATAAAAAGGGGAAAATATTGGGAAATAAGACTTTTGGAAATTTAATGGAACTTTGGTTTGTGGGCCTGCTTGGCCCAAAAGGTAAGGGTACGAGATTTTGGTGATTGATGATACATCATACATGCAACCTTGTCTATGGTTTAGTGGGAGAAGGGAAAGCCACTTTTAGATTACTAGTGGGGAACCCGCGCGTTGCTGCGAGAAGATAATTTGTCGTGCGATATTCGTTACTGTTAATCTATCGATTCTCTCATGATATATTGTGTAGTATTTGATTTTAAAGGTGTGCTAGATCTAGTAAATATATTGTTAATGGATTTTATTTTTAAGATGGTTCTTGGACTTGTAGAAAATAAATATAAACAAGCTATTAATTAGTTAACAAACTACTAACTTGGTTGAGAAGAGGACAAAAAATTATGCCATGGTGTCATTACTGGTCAATATCAAATTATGCCATGGTGTCATTACTGGTCCATATCTTTATTCATCTCTACCTTCTAAATTAAAAAAAATCAAAACATTTCAAGCTTCGAATGAACCAGACCGGAATTCAATTTTTTTTAATAAAATCTCAATTACTAATTCATTCAATTTGAGTGAAAAAACAATTGGCTTTTAAGGAATTTTAATAGTATTTGAGATTAACAATAAAAGAGAAACGACAGACCATTAAAATCGTTGGCCTCCGTTTGCAATATTTACGTAACCAAGCAACCCTCACCCCATCACCTTCTATACTCAAATTATGATTAGCAACCAATAATGGAAACAAATTATGCTATTAAAATTTTGATTGATTATTAGATAGCTATAATAAAACAACCTTTTTTTTTTTAAATTTAAATCCTACCATACAAAAATCATTAAAAAAAAATACAACATAACCAATTTTGCAAAGGAAATAAGGTGGGTCTGAATAAAAAAAAAAGTAATCTAAAATTGAAGAAAAAATTTACACAAATCAGTAAATGTGTCTAAAATTGTTATTTCGTATTTTATGTATATACATCACAAAGAAAAAGGTATGTATTTATTACTTGAATTGTGAATGGAGATGGATTAGATTGATTGTGATTTCTAATCACTTTTGATTCCAGTGGCTATAACAGCAACATACATGTGACAGTTATATTTTTACATTGTTATGTAAACGTATCGGCACAAGGCGAGGTTAGACTATGGATTCAAAGTGGAAAAAAAAACAAAGAGCAACAAGAAAACTCGTGCTAATAACGTGTTATAAAATAAAAATCTAGTAGCAACCAACGTACAAGTCATATAAACATGAGAAGAAGACTATAGACATCATGTATGGAAAGAAAGAATAAAGGAAAATAGAACTTTATTCATTGATATGTTTCATATACCAATTTTTTTTTTGAACGGCCAAATTTCTTCTAATGTTAGTTGTTAGTGGGTATTGAACCCATGACCTCCATGTTAGTACAACAAGTTAGTTACCAAATAAAGGACCACTATTTATACGTCTATAAACATTGAAAGATATGTAAGTTATGTATGTGAAGAGTCACCGCATTATTTATATACCAAATACATGACCACTATTTATAAGATTATAATATTTATACAAACGTAATAAAGACATGGAGGTTATGAATGTAAAAAGTCACTACATTATTGTTAATTTCCTCATCAATTTTATACTTATGTTTAAATTAATTTCTTCAACAATTTAATATTTAGGTAGAAAGATAATTTTACCGCTAAATGACTTACAAACATTGTACTATAAGCAATAAATGTTGTATTTACTTAATACCAAAATGTTTGCTATAGAATTTGCTGCAAAAATGTTTGCTTATGGATTTTTATACACGGTTTTTGCTATGAAAATGTTAATTACCATTTTTGCTAGGTATTTTTAACTATGGTCTTTGCTACAAATTTTAGACACGAATTTTTTTATGCAAATTTATTAACTTGTTATTTTACATATCTCGTGGGTTTAATATTATTTTGTTTACAAAAGTATCCTAATTCATTAACTATATATAAACACAACTCCAAAATTAATGATAAAAGAATTAGCCGTGAAAAGAATATGAATGTATGTATATGTGTGATTATAGTAAAAACTCAGTGGTTTACATTACAAGTAAAACATAGTATTTAAGCAAGAAACTAAGAATTAAGTGACTTCAAAAATAAACCTAGTACTAATGATTCTAAATTTAATAACTTGTTAGGCAGAAGAAATGTCGGTTTCATTAAACCTATCTTGTTTTGCTGGCAACATGTAATACATGGTTTCACCACTTGATCTTCATGTATCATACTTTTCAGCCTGTTTGCGCTCCTTCAAATACGATTTTAAGACTGCGTTATTAAGATTGCTAAAACAAAGAGCAACAAGAAAACTCGTGCTAATAACGTGTTGGAAAATAACAATATAGTAGCAACCTACATACAAGTTATATAAACATGAGAAGAAGACACTAAACATCATGTATGGAAAGAAAGAATGAAGGAAGAGAAAACTTTATTCATTGATATGTTTCATATACCAAATAAAAGACAACTATTTATAAGGCTATAAAAATTGAAAGATATGTAAGTTATGTATGTGAAGAGTCACCCCATTATTTAGATACCAAATAATATTTATAAGACTATAACATTGATGCAAACATAATAAAGACATGGAGGTTATGAATGTAAAGATTCACCACATTATTGTTAATTTCTTCATCAATTTTATAATTATGCTTACATTAATTTCTTCAACAATTTAATAGTTGGGTAAAAAGACAATTTTACCCCCTAAATGACTTTAACAAGCATTGTACTATAAGCAATAAAGGTTGTATTTACTTATAATTTTACGGGTATCCTTCACTCATGCTTTATAATATAGTATAGATAGTATAGATATAGATATAGATATTGAATTACTTAAATTTTGTAGTCATCCTTCCCAAATGCTTTATAATATAGTATAGATATCGATATTTGCCAAAGAAAATATAGAATTCATGATGATAGAAAAGTACTAAAGAGTCAAGAATCAAAATGAAGGGAATAAAAACATAAAGAGACAACACGTATCGAATCTTATAAACAACATGTAGCAAAATGCTTGATACGTATAAAAATTGGCACTTAAAACAAAAATAACCTCTGATTTTGAAAATCTTTATAAGAGTATAAGGAGATGATGAGACCTTTCATGTTATCCCCGGTGATCTCGAATCCATCTTTTGCCATTTAGAGACAATGTTAATCCCACCTGTCAATTATCATCAATCACCATAAATCCACAAACTCATTTTTTTTCCGTTAACACAGTTTCATGTTTAAAAAAAAACTATTTTTTCCAATAAATCAAGATTCCTAAAAAAAATACTAATTAACATCACAATCTTTGTGTATCAAGCTTCAATGAAATGCCATAGAGAAAAAAAAAAGAAAACAATAAATAAAATGAAAGATACGGAAAAGAAATAATGTTTGCGTATCAAGTTTTAATGAAATGCCATAGAAAAAAAAAGAAAATGATAAATAAAATGAAAGATACGGTAAGGAACCTGTGATGATAGAAGGGTTCTGAGGTGAGAAACCAAATAATTGCGTTTGGTGATTTATGTGGTAATTCTTGTTGTTGTTGACCCCATATAGATAATATATAGATATATAAGAGGAAGAAGTTACTAATGAATTGATCATGATGATGATGAAAGGTTGATAATTATGATAGGTTAATGATTATGAGGGGTTGAAAGGTCTCACATTTAAGATGCATCATAGGTTGTATTTTGTATTCTAAATGTTGGACATGAGGGTAGAATTGGGATAAGATTTTAGGATGTGAGGTATTGGATTATGCTAAATTTACTATTATACCCTTCTAAGTGTCTTAAATGTCCATAAAGTTCCAATTCTACCCCTATCATGTAAGCATAATTCAATTGTACATGTTGCTTGAATAGTTGGATGCTTGACAAAATTACAATCTTAGCCATCACTCCTCTTCACAATCTTTGTGTATCAAGCTTCAATGAAATGCCATAGAGAAAAAAAAAAAGAAAACAATAAATAAAATGAAAGATACGGAAAAGAAATAATGTTTGCGTATCAAGTTTTAATGAAATGCCATAGAAAAAAAAAAAGAAAATGATAAATAAAATGAAAGATACGGTAAGGAACCTGTGATGATAGAAGGGTTCTGAGGTGAGAAACCAAATAATTGCGTTTGGTGATTTATGTGGTAATTCTTGTTGTTGTTGACCCCATATAGATAATATATAGATATATAAGAGGAAGAAGTTACTAATGAATTGATCATGATGATGATGAAAGGTTGATAATTATGATAGGTTAATGATTATGAGGGGTTGAAAGGTCTCACATTTAAGATGCATCATAGGTTGTATTTTGTATTCTAAATGTTGGACATGAGGGTAGAATTGGGATAAGATTTTAGGATGTGAGGTATTGGATTATGCTAAATTTACTATTATACCCTTCTAAGTGTCTTAAATGTCCATAAAGTTCCAATTCTACCCCTATCATGTAAGCATAATTCAATTGTACATGTTGCTTGAATAGTTGGATGCTTGACAAAATTACAATCTTGGCCATCACTCCTCTTTAATAAGATAATATAGATTATACGGTGTGGTGGTATGGGATAGCGGTGTTCAGAATTTGATTCGAATTTGAAAATTTTAAAATTCGTCTTAATTCGATTTGATTATCAATAATTCGATTCGGTGATCAAGAATTCGAATTTGAATTCGATTCGCTTCAATTCAAGTTCAGTAAATCGAATACATATGATTTTAAATTAAATTAGATTTGATTCAAAATTCGAATACAAATAATACATATTTATTATATATATAACTAGCTTTTATCCCGGAAGTGTCCCGGGGTTGAAAAATATAACCATTCTAATAATACTAATAATAATAGTAATAATTATTACTCTTGTAATTAAATAAATAAAAAAAATAACCTTGCTATAAGGTGACACCATGTGTTGCAGTGTTGCGCGAATCTTTCTCCTATCCATCTTAAGAAGAGTAAAATTCCAATTATAGCATGACAATTGGGTTAAATTTCAACATTTAGTTTAAAAGAAAAAACATGATTAATGAATAACCTGAACACTTTGTGTTTTTTTCCTGTATGAACGAAACCCCATAAAAAATAGTCGTTTTTTCTCCGTTTTTTATATAGCACCATGGTACTCGTTGGAAAGATAATAAAACGATCGTTAATTTGGTGTAATTTTTTTCTTTAAAAAATCTCGTATATAAAAGATATTAACGTTTAAAAATGATGGGAGGAAACATTAGAGAGAAAAATCTAAATTTGTTTTTAAATTCTTAAAGAGATTAGGGTTATATAAGTGTAGGAGAATGGATGAAAACAAAATAAAAAAATTATTTAAAAACTCTCACCTCAATGTGCCACGTGGTAGCCTCCATTGAATGTCACCTCATCAATATTCAATTCTTTTATTATAAGTTATAGATTATAGATTATAGATTATGTACACACATACAACTTTAGAACATGGGCTAATCTATAAATTGACCCAAGTCATAAATTAGTCCATTACTAAGCCCAAATCTAACTAAATCCCATAACTTAAGTCTTAACCGTAAACGAATTTATTCGAATTCGCTTTGAATTCAAGTTTCTAATTCGAATTCGAATTGAGTTTTTTATTCGAATCAAATTGGTCAGCTTTTAATCGAATTCGAATTGAATCGAATACGAATTCAGTAAAAAAAATTATTCGAATAATTCAAAAATTCGCTATTCGATTCGATGAACACCCTTGGAATGGGGTGGCGGTGAAATCATCAAGTTCATCATCTTCATCATTATTATTGTCGTTTGACAAATATGTTTTTATCATCTTCATCTGACGATGGAGTGGAACTAATAATATTATCGGTTCAGAAAGTCGTTCAGTGTATCATTGAAGACGACGAGAGTTCACAACCCAAAAGAAGAAAATATATAATACGCGATCGGCTCGCACATGAGTTATTCGTAAATAATTATTTTTCACCTAACACAACATATGGTGATAGGAATTTTAGGTAATGTTTACATATGAGTCGAGGTTTATTTTTAAGAATCGTAAATGATTTATGTAAGACCCCCAAACTAGTTGGCACTCAAAGACTAAAACCTTGTTAATAACTCAAAGAAGTCTTATTTTATTTCAAAAAAATACGCAGCGAGATGCCAAAATAAGTTTTTAAGTTCCAAATGTGGGTTTCCCGAAACGGTTCAATATAGTATTTATAAAGCAAACTAGAATATTAGAAATAATATAAATAACGTTAAAGCAAAATCACTTAGACGTCTTCTTATTCGAAATGTCAACTGCAACTAAGTAGCTCCACTGCATGCCAAGGCGTCCCTTTTATTCTCCAACAAACCTAAAATCAATCTAATATGCACGCAAAGTTAGACGAGCTGTGTGAATTCAAGTTTTATATTTTTTTTGTAAACAAGTAAAGGGGTGTTTGGGATTGATTATTCAAAACAGATTATGCGTTTTGGAAAAGCAGGTGTGGAGCTGCTTATAGATTATTGCGTTTTGGTAGCCTAAAAAACTGATTATCTGCGTTTTCAAAACGCGATCCAAACACTAAAAACTGATTATATGCGTTTTTAAATCGCAATAATCTAAAAATCAGATTCAAAACGCAATCCCAAACACCCTCTAAATTGTCAAAGTAAGACTTAATAAAGTAATTCAATCTCAGAGTTAACAATAAGCGTAATCCGCTAATTTGTTTTTCCCCAAGCAATAATCAAAGTCCAGGATAGGCACAATCTGCCTATTTATCTCAAAACTTCAATTACCAAATATAATAAGCGTATTCCGCCTATTTGACACAAAGTGCAATCAAGTCTAACTAAGCGCATTCCGCTTACTATACTCAACCACATTAGACGCATTCTGCCTGTTTGACATAATTTAAAACCAAGTCCACATAAGCACATTCCGCCTACTCGACTCAAACCATATTAAAAAATCAGAGCAGTCATATCACATAACTATCATAGCTCAGTTTATAATATCAGGTAACCATCAGACACAATCTATTTATATATAATAACACATATAACTCAAACCATGTAACAACCATGACAAGACCTGATTTAACAAGTAAGATTTCAAATACGTGTTCAAGACATGCATATTAGCCAAAAATGTTTAAAAACAGTAAAAAGGGCATCATGAATTCACCTGAATGCGCGAACAAGTACTCAACAAGCTAATTGATATTTGGAGGCTACATACACAATCAAGCACCTGACAAATAACAATTTATATCACATACTAAGCCTATAAGACTTTTATGGTTCCAAATGGGTTAAACGAGTAACATTGAATTCCCCATAAAGGTGTAACTAACCAATTCAGCCCCTAGTCATCAATTTTCATTTGTAACAATTCCATATCCTATATTAATGGTCTAGGACCTGATTTGGTGACTCATATGGTGGCCCAATAATTAAATTGCGAAAATTCCTAAAATTGCTGAACCGAAGGTCCTGTTTCGCAAAGTACTGTGTCCTTCACCCAATTCAGCCCTATTATCCATTTAAAACCATATTTTATATAAATTTATCATTAGAAACATTTGGGATTAGATTTGGGTGGTGTGTGCACAACAACACATTATCCCAAATCGTCCCTTTTTTTACATATCGAAAACCCCGATTTTACCATTGTTGACCAACGAACTTCCCAACCATGCTAAATCAAAATTTACATTACAATAGGTCCTAAATGGAGTTTAAGTGCTGAATTTAACACCTAATTGATTAATTATCACAAGGAACACAAAATCCCCAAAACAAGAACCCTAGAAACCCTAGTTTCACAATTCTTTCAATTGACACACGACACCTTAACCAATGGCTCCATTTTTCGAATATGATGTTACCCACATGACATAGTATGGTTTGGAAGCAAAACCCCCCAAATCAATATACCAAATCGGCCTCCAATTACCCAAGCCGATTTACAAAACCCTAGTTATAAAATCATTCAATTAATTGATTTTTATGTAACAATTAATCATGGACTCACTTAGGGACTTGATAGACTAACCTTGAAGGATAACTTAGAGGAAAAAATCCCCAAATATTATCCTTCAATCGAAGTCCAATTGGTGATGGCCGATTATGAACCCTAAACGCAAATATCCATTAATAATTGATTCTAAACACCACAATAAATCATGATTAAGTCTAGGGATTGTTGGACTAACCTTGTGGGATGTTGTGGCAGCCTTGGTGAGGGTTGATTTGGTCGAAAAAAAAAGGAGAAGAACTCTTCTTCTTTGCGCCGTGAGTAAGGGAACAAGGGAGGGAGATTAGGGTTTGTTATTATCTCAAAAATCTTACACTATGGCCCCCTCATGTTTGCTCGTCTTGTGTCTTGGTCCCAAAGCTATCACAAAGGGTTTTAGAATGTGCCAAGAAGCCCCCTCAACGAAAACGAAATTAGGAAACAACTCTACAAAACGAAACGCAAGTTGGAAATTTAATGGGTGTTACAATTTAGAAAGTAAATACGATTTTTTTTCCAATAAAAATCCCATCTGCGTGGTAGTATGAGATTTAGCACGTTGGAAAAAGTCACGACCGCAATTAGACAATTGGCTTATGACACTAGTTTTGACATAATGGATGACTATTTCAAAATGTCAGAACGCGTGGCGAGAGAAAGTCTTCAATATTTTTGTGAGTATGCTATTCAACTATACATAGAAAAATATTCGAGAAAACATACGTTTAGTGACATAAACAATGTATTTTTTGTAAAATATTTTTTAGCTAGATGTATATGTATGGGTGCGATATATTATCCAAATTTAAAGTAAGTATTTATGTAGATGCTTGATGTATTTATATGTATGCATTTATGACAAAAATAAAAGCAAACACACCACAATTTTGGTATTGTCTTATGACATAGCTTTGGATTACTCGATTATATATAATTGGATGTATTTTGATGTGTGTGTGTGTATATATATATTCATATACATGTGTCTTTGATTTGCTATGTATACATGATGGATTCATATATTGTTTCGAGTGATGAGAATGACAAAACCATTGCAAAAAACACAAGCCGGAAAACGAAAAGTGACTTAAAAAAGGAAGTTCATGGGTTATTATTGGAACCATATGAAATAATTCTTTAAGGAGCATGGTAAAAGAACAGGTAGATGTAACCCTTCAAAAGCCTATTGCATAAAAATGTTCTTGCTAGTCAAACCCTTTACCCGACCCGTCATAACCTTTAAGACCTGGAATCACAACATTCTAAGGTTCAGTTCGTAGTTTCCAATTTCATCAATAAAGGGTATATGGTTCTGGTGGATCGGGTCAGACCGGTTCCGACCCTCTGCACAACCCTGGATGTGTGAAAACGAGATTTCAACATTGATGTATCATTTAATTCACCTGTTACATTATTCACATAAACTTTATACTAGTTACATTTTATGCACTAACTTTACTAACGGAGGTTCTAACTAAGTCCTAACTAAACTTTGCGAGATTACACAATATCTCTAGTAGCCCTTCTAATCTCTTTATGTATTTGCTAGAGATATTATTATCACACATCGTGTAACAGTGAACGGCACTACCGTGACCGAATCATTTTCTTATGAATACCTTCCAAATGGATGCTAAACTACTATTTCATTTACTTAAGATAGACATCACATTTCAACCTTCAATAATTAATAAAAGCCATTATGGAAATCTTGATCATGAATAAGCTAGGGAATTATACCACATGCATGTTTTTTTAGTAAGTAATTAGCTGTCACTAAAAGATTGTTGGTGGTACTTCAATCAATCAACCTTGTTATGTTGGGTAAGTGAGTAGCATTTTCTTGTTTTGTTGGTTAATAATTAAGTTCCACATTGCACTAGAGGTAGGGTCGAGATAATGATAGTAGAGAATTGAATCCGCTCTTTTTTTCACAATGCGGAATAATTTTCTTTTTTAACGACATACTAACTTACGACTAAATACTCTTATATATAAAACTCTGAATGCTACGCAGATAAAAGAAACTACACATACCCGCCTCCCATGAATTACTTCTCTCTCGCACTGCTTGATCTTAAACTAGCCATGTCTTTCGACCGCCACCACCGATTACTCAACTCCTCAACAAGAACGTAGACTACAACATCGCAACACCAAGGTTCTCGTGGCAGAAGTTGTTGGTTTTCCCGGGACCCAATTTTTTTTTTTTTTTAATTATGTAGTTAAACCATAATATGATAGTTAAAGGGCGTGTTAGTTAAAGCTAATTGTCTACGTGACAATGACATGGCCTGGCGTTTCTTGTAACTTGTTTTTTTGCCAATATAGCTAGTACCATTATCTTGTTTCGTTGGATAAGTTTTTGTATTGTACTAGAGATTATTTTATTCTTATTTGTATGATGCATAATAATAGTCCCCACATTGAGGATGGATTGGAGAGGGATGCATGATTGCATTCTTCTTTGTACTCAATAAAACAGTCTGTACACAATATGAGAACATAAGATGTTAAAAAAGCCATGTCTTCTGACCACCACCAGCCATTACTCGACTACAACCACAACCCAACGCCAGCTTTCTCGTGGCGAAAGCTATGGCAGTTCACGGGTCCTGGGTTTTTAATGAGCATAGCGTTCTTGGATCCTGGTAACTTGGAAGGTGATCTTCAGGCGGGTGCCATTGCGGGTTACTCACTACTATGGTTGCTTTTGTGGACAACTGCTATTGGGCTGCTTGTTCAGCTTCTTTCGGCTCGGCTTGGTGTAGCCACTGGGAGACACTTGGCTCAGCTGTGTAGGGAAGAGTATCCTAATTGGGCTGGGAAGTTGTTATGGGTCATGGCTGAATTGGCGCTGATTGGAGCCGATATTCAAGAGGTTATTGGGAGTGCGATTGCTCTCAAGATTTTGACTAATGGGTCTTTGCCACTTTGGGCTGGTGTTTCTCATCACTGCCTTGGATTGGTAAACTCTTTTTTTTTTTTTTGGTAATATACCATCTCGAATAGACGTACCCAAAATTATTGTTATTTGTTGTACTACTCTAAACTTGACAGATCAAATGGATTTTTTTTTTTTTTTTCAAAAACTCTCCATTTCAATACAATCTTGCTGCATCTTTTATAATTTGTATCGATAAAATTATTTAACTAACTAATCAAATACATTCTAAATACACAATTTTGTTCTACGTTCATGGTTGTAAAAATTCCGCCTAGGCGCTGATTACTCAACGAGTAATCGCCAAGTACTCCCAGCATAGCCTGAGTACTCAAGGAGTCATCTCCGAGTACTCCCTAGCTATGGCCGAGTATTAGCAGCTTCCTAGTCAACTGAGTTGGCACCGCCTAGTGACTTTTGCAACCATCATTATAGTAATTGTACATAATAATAATAATAATTGATGCACCAACATACCTTGATGCCGCCAAGCAGTGGCGAAGGTTGAAAAAAATAGTGGTGGTGGCCGAAAATCACTAGACCCAATTTTTTCCTACCAGTGGGGGCAGACTCAATTCATATAAAAATTTCCCTTTCGCAGTTTCATCTTTCTATTTCTTGAAAACTATGATGTGAGGAAGCTAGAAGCCCTTTTCGCCTTTCTTATAGCAGTAATGGCAGTTTCATTTGCATGGATGTTTGTTGAAACCAAACCCAATGCTAAAGAGCTTCTTGTTGGTATGAAATCACTTCATTTCTTGTTTCAAAATCTTCATATTTTTTGTTTACACAAAAAAAAAAAAAAAAACTATTTTTTTCTTGTTTTATAGGTCTTGTGGTTCCAAAACTCAACTCCAAAACCATACACCAAGCTGTTGGAGTTGTTGGCTGCATGATAACACCACACAATGTGTTCCTACATTCTGCACTCGTACAATCAAGAAAAGTTGACCCCAAACAGACGGGTCGAGTGCGTGAAGCTCTAAGATACTACTCTATTGAATCCACCACAGCACTCGCTATCGCTTTTGTTATTAATCTTTTCGTGACAACTGTTTTTGCAAAGGCCTTTTTTGGTACTGCTATTGCTGATACAATCGGGCTCAGGAACGCGGGCCAGTTTCTTGAAGAGAGGTTTGGTGGCGGGTTGGTACCAATTTTGTATATATGGGCTGTCGGGTTACTAGCAGCTGGACAGAGTAGCACCATTACTGGTACTTATGCGGGCCAGTTTATCATGGATGGTTTCCTAAATTTGGGATTAAAGAAATGGACCCGGGCCTTGATTACAAGAAGCTGCGCAATCGTTCCCACATTGATTGTAGCGTTAATTTTTGATAGTTCGGAGAACAGGTTGGATGTCTTAAACGAATGGCTTAATGTGCTCCAGTCCCTTCAGTTTCCTTTTGCTCTCATTCCCTTATTATGTTTGGTGGCCAAAGATGATCTCATGGGCGTTTTCGCAATTGGGCCTATTTTAAAGGTGTGATCGTTTAAATCTAACATAAGTTTTGGCTAAATCCCATGAAAGTTTATGTACATTTTGATCCCAGAATGTCTTGTTTCTTGTGACTTTTCTTGCAGACAATCTCGTGGCTTGTGGCTGCGTTGTTGATAGCCATAAACGGTTACCTGTTACAACAGTTTCTTGCGAAAGAAGTAAGTGGGCTTGCTGTTACTTTTATAGTAACCGTTGTAACGGTTGCATATGTTGCATTTGAAGTGTATCTTATCTGGCGGGGCATAACTGTTACTACATATGAGCGGAGTAGCCAAGCAACATAATGAGGAGCTGTAAATGTTTCATAGGACTGTTGTTATGTAAATACAAACTTATAGTTATGTGTATTATGGTAAATATTGTCAACGTATGTTAATAAGTGTGGTGTGTATGTAATAAATATGAAGAACATATGTACATGTAAGTATTAGGATTATTATTGTAATAGTTAATCTAGGAGGATCAAGTGTGATACATAATTGGACACATATGCTACACAAGAAGAAAATCTGCAGGATTTTAAGAGAATTACAAAAGGCGCGCATCAAGACCAAATGAAGAAGGAAATGACAGTTGTGTCCCTGACGGTTAGGAAGTTAATTGGCGCCAAAAACCAACCGGTGGGACGATTAACAACTTCTAAACTGCAAATCAGCACACCGGTTCATAGTAGTATAAATAGGATTCATTGTGTTCATTCGTAATTACCAAGATTGTATCAATACTAGATCAATCCATATTACTTTGTTTCTGTCCATTCTTCCTTTACCGAACATATTGTTTAGAATATTCGTTTGTTTCGATTAATCTTATTGTTTGTTGTTCGTTTATCCGTTGCAACATCAGTTTGTTTTCCCAACAAATCTGGTATCAGAGCCAGAAACATACAACTATCGCTGCACAAATCCGAAAAAAAAAATGTCACAAACATCTGAAATTTCATACTATGGATCAAAGTCTCAAAACACGGACACGTATAGGAAGAAAGGGAAAGAAAGGCTCCTGCAAAGAAGAAAAGAATCGAAACGAGATCATGCTATTATTGTCACGAACCCGGCCATCTAGTCGGTGCTTGCAACATAAGGGAGAGAGACGAAAGTGCACAATTAATCAAAGATGCCACTGACACAGGCATAAGTTATTATCCGAATGCAAGACTTGGAATTGGAGAAGAATACATACTGGATGGCACTAATAAAGAATCATGGAGAGATATATGGTATGTAAGTCCCGATTTACAAAATCACATATCAGGAAATTTAGATTACTTTATGAAAATGAAAAGATCTTTTGGGGTAGAAAGTAGAATCAAAGATGAATTTGTGTTTATAAGGGTAGGTGTGATAAATATTTCCCAAATGATCAATCATTGATCATACCAAATGTTTTTTACACTTCGGACATAGAAGACAACATTCTAAGTCTCCCTCAATTAAAACTACAAGGATTCATTGTGAAATTAGAGGGAAATAGATGTTATGTCCGAAACATGTTCAAGAACGATAAAGATTCCAAAGAATCTATGATAATTGAACTAGGGGAAAATCACGAACATGAGAGGAAAAATGAAGAATATTTGAATGAATATTTTGAAGAATTAACAATTGATGCCGAAAGAAACATGAAGAAAATCGAGGACACGGTTCATGATATAAACATAGATTCAATTGACAAATGCATTGAGTTCTTGGATATTATTGAAAATCTTGAATACCCATGGGCACATAGATAGATATTAAAAGATTCTTTTCTGTGAATGGTGTCTTGGTTCTTAAATTTCTATTTAAGAATATCAAACTGACCCATTCCACTAAGAGTAGAAAATGGAAAGAAAGTAGAGTTATACGACTTGTACAAACTAGTCAAGAAGGAAGGGGGTCACCGACTTGTTTCTAAGTATAATGTGTGGGTTGTAATAGAAAAAGAATTGGGATTGGAGTATGAGGGCAAAGATATATTGCGGGTTTTATATGCTCAATACCTTGATGTATTGGAATGGCAAAATCAAGTTCGCAAAACGGCAATGAAGGCTGCAAATCAAGCAAGAAAGGATAAAGTCGAATGCAACAACATCAAAAGGACAGGAACAATATTAAGAAGAATGCAGATGCTCAACAAAGATTCAACATCATTGGAAGAAGACTATGCACTCTATATACGGTGGGGGGGGGGGGATTGGAATGCAGCCAAACAATTAATCAACAAAAGAAATTTCGACTTCTCAAGGGCTAAAAAAGCACTGCAAGAAGCAATGGAAACACTACCAAGAAGTTCAATGAATCCAAGTTTGATTTAAGGGAAGATATTGCTATGTAAATACAAACTTATGGTTATGTGTATTATGGTAAATATTGTCAACGTATGTTAATAACTGTGGTCTGTATGTAGTAAATATGAAGAACATATGTACATGTAAGTATTAGGATTATCATTGTAATAGTTAATCTAGGAGGATCATGTGTGATACATAATCAGACACAAATGCTACACAAGAAGAAAAGCTGCATGATTTTAAGAGAATTACAAAATGCACGTATCAAGACCAAATGAAGAAGGAAATGACAGTTGTGTCCCTGACGGTTAGGAAGTTAACTGGCGCCAAAAACCAATCGGTGGGACGATTAACTAACTTCTAAACTGCAAATCAACACACTGGTTCATAGTAGTATAAATAGGATTCATTGTGTTCATTTGTAATTACCAAGATTGTATCAATAGTAGATGAATCCATATTACTTTGTTTTTGTCCATTCTTCCTTTACCGAACATATTGTTTATTATATTCGTTTGTTTTGATCAATCTTATTGTTTGTTGTTTGGTTCTTAAATTTCTATTTAGGAACATCAAACTGACCCATTTGACGTTTTGAGGTGTATTTTCGAGCTTATTTTTATTTAAATTTACCTATTTGGCCGTTGGAGAGTTAAGACTTAAGATAACCCAAATTGTTTTGTTTATTATGTAACAAGTATTGGCTTTATGCACACGCTATTTATGGAAAGAATGATATTTATCACTCACGAACACATGACAATAAGGCTACACATATAAATAATAGTATTTATGTTAGCTTCTCAAAAGAGTTGTCGAGTTATAATCAAGTTTATTTACGCCAACCCAAATATGACTCACTTGTCCTAAAGAATAAATATAGTTTAATGCATAGCAAGTGGTATTAAAAATAAATTACGTGAAATCCGCCATAAAACGTAAGTACCTGCGGCAACACACAGATATTCCTACTTTTAATTATGAGTTTTCTCCTGAAATGGTGACTTTAGTTGATGGTAACACTCGCACTCGCACTCGCACGATAATAAGAAAGAAAGAAAGAAATAATACCAAGCAGAAAGTCGTCGTGTTTGTCGTTCTCCGTGTCCGGAACTTCGTTTACCACTGACCATATCCTGACCTCAACCCCAATCAATCCTTCTCTCTCTCTCTCTCTCTAAAACTTTCTAGAGAGAGAGACATACAGACAGACAGAGAAACCTCTGTTTTTCCATCAACATCTCCGATCGGTGATCACCCAACCATGTCTCCATTCACCCTACTCCTCATCCTAACCATCTCTCCACTATTTTACCATCCTCAACTATCCTCCTCATCACCGGTTAACCATGATTCAAATAATATTATTATCCGTCGTCCTTCGATTTCCAATCACAACCGCCACACCATGTTTCTCCCTCTCTTCCCCTCTCCTATTAACTCCTCCGTTGACTCCAAATCTCGCCGTCAACTCTTGAAATCCGATCGTCCTAATGCTCGCATGTCTCTTCATGATGATCTCCTCCGCAATGGGTATTATTATTATTATTATTATTATTATTATTATTATTATTATTATTATTTTTAGATCTGTGTTTGTTGAAATTTTCAATCTTTATGATGGGTTTGTACTAAAGATTGTATAAAGATGGTGAATTTGTGTATATTATTTGAGTTTATGTATAGTTTATAGGGGGTGGTATGAGAGTGGGATCTTTGTGTGATGATTTGCAGGTATTATACCACGCGATTGTGGATTGGATCACCGCCGCAGAGATTTGCGCTAATTGTTGATACTGGGAGTACTGTTACTTATGTTCCTTGTTCCACTTGTGAACAATGTGGCAAGCATCAGGTATTGTTACTACTCATTTGCTTTGTGTGATGTCAGGGGTGCATTAGTTTATGTTCAATACTTGGTTTTGAAATGCGTAGGAGCGCATAATGCGCGTGTGACAAGATGTGGCTAAGAGACTGCATCGTGCAATGCGATTTTATAATGTGTGTGTTTCATGATGTGGAACTGGAGCCTTATGCAGTTGACTAGTATTTAAACAAATTGGACCATGATTGCGATGGGCTTTGAGTATTTGAACGAATTAGACCATCGATTGAGCAAATATGACTAGAGATGATGAGAATATCTTGTATATTAACAAGTTAAAATATTATCTATAAATTATTCTTTTATCATCATACTCAGTTAATCCCACCAATAGCAAAAGGTAAGGTAGGGTATGAGGAGGGTAAGATGTAGTCATGTAGACAACCTTACCTCTACCCCGTGGCCGTGGGAATAGAGAGGCTGCTTCCAGTGAGACCCCTGGCTCAATAATGGTTTTGTATCAAGCCTTAGACATAAGGCACATAATACTTGGCAATTGGGACAAACCCGATTGGTGCATGTACCCCCTTGTCTTTTGGTTATCAAAGTCACCACCTGATGCATGATTAACCGTCCGTCATTTTTAACGTTAGTTTTACGAAATTAGTAAAATAACGTTAAAATTAGTGCAACTTTACCTCCCCCCCCCCCGAGGGCCACACATTATATGCGCACAGCCGTAAGCGGGGCTTATAAATTATTCTTTTAGAATCTTTCTATAACAAACGCCTCGCATACGTGAGGCGCACGCATTGCGTATCACGCTCTGGCCTTTGGGATCAAAATGCATCAGAGCGCCACATGCTTTTTTTCCCTTAAATTAAGGATAAAGATTATGAATATAAATTTCAGGTTTTTGTTATAGATTGGTAAAATAGTAATGTGTTCTGTTTCTGGTTATTATTAATTTACCAGGACCCGAAGTTTGATCCGGAGTTATCAGACACTTACAAGCCTGTTAAATGCAATATTGACTGCACCTGTGATAATAACAGGGATCAATGCATCTACGAAAGGCAATATGCTGAAATGAGTTCCAGCAGTGGTGTCCTTGGTGATGATATTGTGTCTTTTGGCAACCAAAGTGATCTGCCACCTCAGCGTGCTGTTTTCGGGTGTGAGAATAGGGAAACCGGTGATCTGTACAGTCAGCATGCTGATGGGATAATGGGTTTGGGTCGTGGTGATTTGAGTATAGTTGATCAACTTGTTGAACGTGGTGTCATAAGTGATTCTTTTTCATTGTGTTATGGTGGAATGGATGTTGGTGGTGGTGCTATGGTTCTTGGTGAAATCTCTCCTCCTAAAGAGATGGTGTATTCGCATTCGGATCCCATTCGGAGGTATGTTTTGTATCTATCTAACTTATAGATAGAAAACTTTAATATTTTTTTCTAACAAAATACACTTTGTACATCTCACACATTTACTCTAGTCTCGGGATGGCAACAGCCCATATTACAATATCGAGTTGAAGGAACTACACGTTGCTGGGAAACCGTTGCCGTTAAGCTCAAGTGTCTTCGATGGGAAGCATGGAACGGTTCTAGACAGTGGTACAACTTACGCTTACCTGCCTGAAGCTGCCTTTGTGGCATTTAAAGACGCTGTAAGATTCTGTTCTTACTCATCTATGTAATGATTTCATGTACTGAATAGTTGTAATCTTTTTTGAAAGAAAAGTATTGATCATCTTTATCTTGCGAGCAGGTCATGAAAGAAGTCCTTGGTCCTCTTCATCAGATCAAAGGTCCTGATCCAAGTTTTAATGATATTTGCTTCGCAGGTGCTGGAAGGTATTGTTTGTCTATATATATTTACCGATAATCTTGAAGATTAATTAGTCTACGCAAGTAGAAAAATAATATAAAAGTGTAAATCTTTTTTTCTCAGCGATGTTTCCCAACTCTCGAAAACCTTCCCTTCTGTTGAAATGGTTTTTGGGGAAGGACAAAAGTTGTCGCTTTCTCCAGAGAACTACTTGTTCAGGGTAAGTATTAATAACGTATTAACGTTCAACGTTAATCCCTTATTTCATGGATTTTATATCTTATTTTTTTTTCTATTTGTGAAGCATGCAAAGGTTAGTGGAGCATATTGCTTGGGGATTTTTCAGAATGCGAACGATCCAACCACTCTTTTAGGAGGTGTTTCATTTCAACCAATTTTATATTGCTCTTTATTTGTTGTTCAAAGCCATTGTATATCCGGTCATCTAGAAATGTTCTGATATATAATATCTACTACAGGCATCATTGTCCGTAACACATTTGTTATGTATGACCGTGAACATGAAAAGATTGGATTTTGGAAAACTAACTGTTCTCATGTATGGGAAAGACTTGATGTTTCTGGAGCGCCCCCACAGCCATCTCCATCAGATGGATCTAATCCCACTATTGACATCTCTCCTTCTTCGCCTCCAATGATGCCACCGCAAAATATTATTCCAGGTAGCACGAGCTTCTATTCAGGTGTCCTATAATTTGTGTGTGATCGCTTGTTATGTTTGTGTTTATTTTTTTATTTTATTCATTTTTTTGCAGGAGAAACAGCAATCGGAAGTATTACGTTTTATTTGACATTGTCTCTTAATGACACTAATGTGACGTCCCAAATCACAGAGCTTGGTCTACTAATTGCTCATGAGTTGCATATTAACAGTTCACAGGTGGTATTAATTTTCAAGTTACAACAAGGATAACTATTTTATTTTCTTAGATTTTCTCATTCGACATTTAACTGCTTCATGGTTCATACATGCCGATAACAATTTCTAAACATTTTTTCAGGTTCACTTTCTGAATTTTACATCTAAAGGAAATGATTATGTTACAGAATGGTCCATTACTCCACCAAATTCTGCCGACTCTATGTCTAAAGCAATTGCATCTGTAAGTTCTTGATAAGATACATCCAGTTGTTCTTTCACCACAATTATTATGAGCTTACTAATAATTATTATTAAATATGTCTGGTTCCAGAACATTATTTCTCAAATAGCTGAAGGTGGTATACACCTTCCTAAGTCTTACGGAAAATATCAACTATCCAATTGGCAAATTCATCCCCCACCGAAAAGGTATATTCATTCATTCTTGCCTTCGCTTTATCCGTTGAAATGATGAGTTTTACTTCTTAACATGTTATATTATCGGAAAATACTAAAATACTTGAAAGTTGTTAGAATATGTTAAGGTTATGCCTATTAGGGTTATAGCTCTTGGTTCTGTCTGTGTATATTGTATCATACAAATAATCTCAATCTCTATAATATCTCATTCATCTGCACAAATATAATATGCAGAAGCTGGTGGCAGAAAAGTTACTTGGTTGCAGTGGTAGCATCAATGTTAGCAATAGTGGTTGCATTATCAGGTGCGGGAATATGGTGGTTTTGGAGACGAAAGCAACAATCAAAGTTACAATATAAGCCGGTGGACTCCCTGGTTGCGCCTGAGCAAGAACTTCAGCCACTGTAATTTCTAGTATAAATCCTGTGTGGTCGTGATTTATCGAGAGCCGTCTTGATGGATGGATGGATTTTGCTGCAAATGTGCACACCAACCTGAAATGTTTTATGTTCAGGTAAAACCATATACCAAAGATGTTTTATGCATTGTTTATAAACGGAAAAGTTCACATCTCACAGTAGCTGTTTGAGACATATATAATTTGTATGTGTACAACATTTTAGGTCAAATTGACAGTTTTGTTTTGGTTTATGGTAACAAAATTGTTGATTGATTGAAGTTTATTTTATTTGGTTCTGAAAGATTGAACCTGGCATCTAGAAGTAGGTTGTTGGTAGTTAGCGCTGGCAAATCGTGTATATCCAACCTGTTAAGACACGAACACGACATGATAACTGCCATTTTTTCCAAACCTGAAAACGAACATGTTTATACCAGGTTACACGATAATGCATGTTTATGCCTGGTTAACACGATAAGATATGGACCTGTTTTTCAAACCCGACACGATAAATGGCACCATCAATCACTAGAAAGGTATAATTGCACTTGGTAAAAAGTAAAAACATATAACTCCACTACTCCGCACCCACAACCTATATTCTTTTTCTTAAAAAAAAATCCTTAACATAATTTAAGAGGTACTACAAAGGTAAACATGTATTTAACCTGTTTAGAGACAATAATTACCATATATATTTGTGTCTACATGTTTAAAACACGAAGCCTGATAAGCTCATACATATACTTATTAAGGTCGTGTAGGTTCGTGTCGTGTATTCTTGTTCGTGTTTGAAATTAATAGCCCTAGTGGTAGTACATTTTTGCTGGTAAATGTGTGTGTGACATTTGAACCATTTTGGTTAATAGGACCCCTTTCACATATTAAGGAGACTGTTTTTTTTTATTTGATATGAATTTAAAGTTTGAACATGAAACAAACAATAGTCCCAACAGGGATTTTATATCATTAAGTTATGTTATATTAGGAGTAAAATATAAGGGTGGGTAAATATTGAAATGATATACTATATGAAATATTACTTTGTGGATCACATGCATTTTAAATTATACAAAGTTTATGCATGAATGCATGATGGTATAATTTGATTAAACAAAATAGTAAAATCTTATAATCAAGATACAAACATAATGTTTTACGACTTGAACTTTCAAAGTACTAAAGTAGTAAGTAAAATTTTCTAGTGTCACACTAAAGTCACGTCTTTTTCTATTCCTATAGTCTTAGGTGTTGCTATTGGAACCTATAGTATTTAGGGTTTGAGCATTAAGCCCACGGGCCTAATTTATCTCTATATAAAATAGTTGCAAACTTTCAATATTGTGATTTTCTTAAACATTTAAAAAAAAGTTAAAATTAAGTGATCCATATAAATGAGCAATTATGAAACTTGATTATTGTTTAGTGAATTTATTGTCTTTATTATTTTCTCTAAACTGTAAGGTAACTTTTTTTCTTTTATAAATATAGGGTTAGGTTCACGTACAAACAACTTTTTTCGGTACGAACAGTACGAACGCGTATTTTTTCCTTCAATTCGTACAGTTTGTAATGAAAAGTTGTTTGTATTTGATTTTTTTCCTATAAATATAATCACTACCATGGGCGAAGCATATGTGAGGGCCAGGGGTGGCCCTGGCCCCCCCCTGTTTTTTTGGCGCAGTAGTGAAAATTTGCGATTTTCGTAGGTAAAATTTAGTCCGGGTTGAGTCCGGCCCCGCCGATTTGACACACTACCGATCGAAAAAAATTGAGTCCGTCCGGCCCCCGCCGATTGGCGAACCAAGCTTCGCCACTGATCACTACATAGTGACCAGAATCCATGTGGGTGAATATTTTCATGGAAATAGTGTATGCAATCCTTAATCTTCAATTCGCTCCATTTATAAATCTTTATAAGGCTTATCTATAATCAACATTTATTACATATAGAAAAGTTTTGTCAATATTTTCCCCTTGAGACAGTCGATAGAATTTTGCCATGAAATTGCTTTAGATATAGAACTTTCTTAAATACATGCATGTTCTTAGAAACGTTCTTATCACGTTATAGATTGTCCATCAATGTTCATGGTTAGAATATATTTTATTTTGGAAGGCGGATTTTCTATGTTGCGGCAAAGATCATCACAATCCTCCAGAAGGGGAATCCCCTAGCCACTCTACAATGGTCAGACTATGTTGTCTTAACCGGGCCTACGCTGACGCAAGAGTGGCTGGCCCACAAGCGAGTCAAGGCTGATATGACTATATGTACATTTTCATGGAAATTGTGTGTGGAATCCTCAATCTTCAGTTCATTCCATGTATAAAACCTTTAAAAGTTTATTCTATGACGAACGTGTTTATTACATATAAAAAAGTTTTATTGGTTGATACTTATTAACATGACATGAGAAATTATGTATTTATATACCTTAGAAAATGGCGTATCATAGTGGATGGTCTAAGGATCCTGGCATATAGTTAAGATTTAAGATTTATTGTGATATTTTGTTTTAGGATTAATTCCATTAAATAATAACCTATCTTTATCCATCCAATTTTAATACAAGGATGGTAACTTTCGAATTGTTCCTTCATATGTTGATACGAACCTATAAACATTATATTATATGGCTTCTATTGAGATGTATTTAACTTATTTCATCAATCAAAAAAACTTTTGAAGTTTTACTTGACCCAACAAAGTTAATCATCCAAGTTTTTAAGTTACAATGTACCATGTACAACTTTATCAATCGACCCGTCCCACATGATAGTTTACAACTTCGTTAAATGGATTCCACTGGTAATCGAAATCAAGTTGTTCAAGCTGTGGTCGGGCAGTGAATAGGGCCGCGGACAAAATGACGTGGGGAGGGGTGATTTTTTTTTTTTTTTAATTTAAATATAGATAGTGTATTTGTCATCTTATTAACTTCAACTTAAAGCTAAACGTACATTAGAAGGTGTAAATTTAGTACTTAGGAGACCAAATACATAAATCATGTATACCACGTGGACATCAATGTAAATGTAAATGTGTAAGGGGGAAGAGACGCCCCACTGAAAGTTTTTTTCACTTCACGGTTTTCACCAATCATGCACTGTCACATCACTTCACTGAAACATTTTTTTGAAGGCAACACTCCACTGATTCTTTACCCAACTATCAATTATTTTCACACATAATCTATATATATATATATATATATATATATATATATATATATAGGGGGAGGATATTCTGAAAACCCTCTCCAGTTAAAGAAACCCTGAAAACCTCATCTTAATCATCCATGTAATATGATCAAGGGTCCATGATTAATCCAACCTTTTCACTTTTATTAAATATTCAAAAGTTGGACAAAAAGTACAAAAAGGGTAATTATGTAACTCCACATTTATCTTTCTCTATCTCCTGACACATCTTACTATCTACTCTCCTTTTTTCTCTCTCTTCTCTCTTCTTTTCTCTCTCCTCTCTCTTTTTTCCCATCTTTTTAAGACAAATTTAACATTTTCTATTTTTTAAGACAAATTTAACATTTTTTTTTTCAATTTCAGATTACGTTGTGACTTTTATTATATTTTAGTATGTTATTGTTTTTGTAACAAAAGTTTTGTAAGAACTTATTATTACATAATATACACATTATTATATTTTAGTATGTTATAGTTTTTGTAACAAAAATGTTACTAGGAATGTTAATATATATTTACAACAATGTTACATGGTTTGTATCGTATAATTTACAATGTTATACGAAAAAATATATGAACTACAAATATTTTACTTGCGAAAATTGTAACAACTTATAAGAATCTATTGTAACATGAATCTGTAACAATATGTTACCAGGAGTGCTAATATATAATATAACAATGTTACATGGTTTTGTAGCAAATAATTTACACGACTTACAACTTAAGAATGTTACAAAGAAAAAATACACAAAACAAACCCTTTTCTCATCTTCATCAACCCATCTGTTTCATTTGAAAGAAAATAAAACATTAGTTAAATAATCTTTAAAGTACATAAAAAAATCAAAATCTTTGTAAAAGTTAAAACATTACACCTACCACAATCTTTTAAAAAATAAAAAAACATTTGCACAAAATTATCAAAATCTTTGTAAAAATTAAAACATAAAAAAAAACATGTTAAATAACTTACCTGGATCCATGACCCGCAACCACCATCTTTACACCTCTAGATCATTAGTTCACCAACACCCCCTAACCACAGTGCCTTTACCCTTTGTTCTTACTACATCTCGAACTTGGAGAGCAAACAATTCAGATTTTGTCAAAACCCAAAACCACTATTGAACACATTTTATCTTGATAATAGGTTTTATCAAACAAAAAAAAATGTATATTTAATTTCAGATCTGGTCAATCACCACCATTTTAATTCCAAAGTGCAAACCATTTCCTTAAATTTAATAAATATATGAAGACATAAGACTTAGAAATAATAAATAATACCAATAAATTATGTAAAGCAACACTAAATTTTCTCTAAAAACAATATGGATCTGACGAACTAGTTCTTCCATTTCCAACATGAAAATGGTGGAAATTTATAACATTAAAAAAATATAAACTCTAAATTCTAAAATCTTATTTATCCTTCAAATAACATTAGTATCACGTGAAGTGACCAGAGGCCTATGTCGTTGCCACCGGAGCCATAGTAGTGACTGGTTTTCACGAAAATCAGTTATGGTAGTGATGGGTCTCCTTCGTCATCGCTGTCGAACGACCATGAGAGTGATGAGTCTTCTGGTCGTTTGGGTCGCTTGAGTACTCAGTTACTGCCGGTACTATGGCAATGAAGAAATGAGTGACGATGACGTAAACAAGAATCAAATGGGTTTTGTAATTTTGTTTGATTAAAGAGAAAGAGATACAGTAAGAAGAGTCAAATGGTTTTTTTGTGATTTTGTTTGAGTAACAGAGAAAGATAAGATCAAAAGATTCAAATAGATTTTGTGAATTTGCATAATTAAGAAGAGAGAGAGAGATAAGATTTATATGAATGTTCTGGCAAAAGTAGAGCAATATAGATGTAAAGTAAAGAATATGTACTATGAATGCTCTTGCAAAAAGTATGTACAAACAAATCAGAAAATATGTTTCATGAGACGAAAATACCCTTTTAAGAGAGAGAAGGATGACAGACGTGGAACAACATGGTCCTTGTGTTGAGTTTCAAGAGTTTGTTTAACTCAAAGGGTTTTTAGAATATACTTTCCCTATATATATATATATATATATATATATATATATATATATATATATATATATATATATATATATTGCAAAGGGATTAATCATACATGTCATACTCTTATGTAATCTCTCTTTTGAGAGATGCCACATAGGGTGTGATGTGACAACTCTAAACCAATTAAAAAAAAAGAAATAAATATGATTTAACCTAATTTATTATAATCTTTAACCTAATCTATTAAATGCCTAATCTACTAAATCTAAATATTAAACTTTTATTATTTTATCTCTCGTGTTTCCTCCCATAACTTTTAAACGTTAATATCTTTTATATACGAGATTTTTTAAAGAAAAAAACTACACCAAATTAACGAGCGTTTTATTATCTTTCCAACGAGTACCATAGTGCTATATAAAAATCGGAGAAAAAATGACTATTTTTTGTAACCTGACAGGTATTGTGTCGGGTTGGGATTAGTTTAAAAAAATTGTGGGTTTGGGTCGTGTCTGGGATTAGGTGATACCCGACCCGATTACCCGAAACAACATACCCAAATACCCGAATTACATATCCGATCATATACCTATGAATTTTTTAACGCATCACATAACCCTTAGACTAATGCGTTCGATATTTCATGTTAGTTCTTTTTAGAATGATCGATTACAAACTTCCGAATTCATTTGTAATGGCACTAGATTTATACCCCGGCGCAGAGATTCGTTTTTTTTTATATTTGAATATGATAACTTATGGCAGAGATTTGTTTAAAATAATAATAATAATAATAATATATTTTATTATGTTATATTAGATATTTCAACCCGGGACGCTCCCGGGATAAAAACTAGTAATAATAATAAAACAAAGGAAACACAAAACAAAACAAAACAAAGTCATCTTCTTCTTTCCTCATCTTCTTCACAGAGCATGAACCTCTTAGCGGAATATTATTTCGAATATAGAAGATAGTGATTATCTCCATAATTATTGCTATTAATTGTTACCATGTATAGTGATTCAATTTGCTTTGTATAGAGATAGGCTCCATTGTATTTTCCCTATATATAGGGCACTCTTTTCTCAATGATAGACACGAACAATTCTGATTATCATACTCCTTTATGGTATAAGAGCACAGCTCTGCTTACCCTAATCGCCGCCCCATATTTCTTTTTTCTTCACCGTAATTTGCCGCTGCTTCTGTCTCTGTTTCGATGGCTGACAAAGCAGACGCATCAGCCCCACAACAGAAACCCACGAACCTTCACCCCGCCTACTCTGTTTCAAACATCAACTCCAAAATCCGACAACTTGATGGCGTCAAAGTGACGTATTCTTGATGCGCGTTTGCACGCATCATGTTTATTTGTCAGTTTTGTATATTTTTGAGTCGTTTAGATAGTATTTTTATTAGTTTTAGGTCTGTACTCTATTATTTTAGTATTGTATATAATTTATTACTGTTTGGTTGTTTTTACTATTAATTTATTTATTTTATATTTTTGGTAGGTGATCGCATTGAGCGGGGTTAAAACAGTACAAATTATATTCGAGACCTAAACACCCGAGTTGAGAGCATGATGTCATAATACCATTTATAATAATAGTATTATTAAATAATAATAATAATAATAAAATAAAAAGAAAGAATGTAGGCCATAAATGGCCTTAGGCCATATCACACTATTTTGCGAGGATTTATATTAAATGGTTGGCGACATTATTATGATGGGGGGAATTAAAGGCATCGCATATATTCTTTTGGAGAAAGAGGGATTTAAGGGCAGATCAAGAGGTGACGCACAAGAAGTTTTGAACGACGCAAGTAACGCACACAAGGATAATATCCAACTTTTGAAGGAGTAAGCTTTATGGTCATGAGTGGCTAATCCCTTTGTATCACATTAGGGATGTAAACTTTTGAAGATCTAAGGTTAGTAAATTGGGTATTGTTCTTAAACTATTGTTTATGTTTTTGTGTGTTTGAATTAACTGTGTTGAATTGTGATTAATCTTATGTTAAACTCATTTTAGTTAATTGATCTTGTGCCAATTTCTAATAAGATGAACATGGTTCCTTGTTTTAACACAAACATATGATTGTATGTTCTAGGTAATGAAGTGTAGTTTATTCTATCTTCGATATTGATAAAACTTGACATCTAAGCCTATTGAACAATCACTCCGTTAACACCAATCACATTACTATTGTTTTACCCATTTGTTGAACCCCTAGTATGATCTTTTTAATTAAATTGTTTACAACCTATATTACTTTTTACTCTTACAATATTCAAATTCTATTACAATAAACAAAAAATATTTTTAAATCAAATTCTTAAATGAAACAATCAAAATCTTCATAAGATTTCTAGCAATCTTCATAAGAAGTACCATTTAATCAACTAAATATTATTCACTAATCACACGCTCCTCTGGATTCGATACCCTACTTACCCTAGTTACCTAGGTTATTTAGGTTTTGCATGACCCGTGACGACCGGTTCATCAAATGGCGCTGTTGCCGGGGAGCGTGTAGTTAGTGAATAATATTTAGTTGATTAAATGGTACTTCTTATGAAGATTGCTAGAAATCTTATGAAGATTTTGATTGTTTCATTTAAGAATTTGATTTAAAAATATTTTTTGTTTATTGTAATAGAATTTGAATATTGTAAGAGTAAAAAGTAATATAAGTTGTAAACAATTTAATTAAAAAGATCACACTAGGGGTTCAACAATTGAACACTAGGGGTTCAACAAATGGGTAAACAATAGTAATGTGATTGGTGTTAACGGAGTGATTGTTCAATAGGCTTAGGTGTCAAGTTTTATCAATATCGAAGATAGAATAAACTACACTTCATTACCTAGAACATACAATCCTATGTTTGTGTTAAAGCAAGGAACCATGTTCATCTCATTAAAAATTGGCACAAGATCAATTAACTAAAATGAGTTTAACATAAGATTAATCACAATTCAACACAGTTAATTCAAACACACAAAAACATAAACAATAGTTTAAGAACAATACCCAATATACTAACCCTAAATCTTCAAAAGTTTACATCCCTAATGTGATACAAAGGGATTAGCCACTCATGACCATGAAGCTTACTCCTTCAAAAGTTGGATATTATCCTTGTGTGCATTACTTAAGTCGTTCAAAACTTCTTGTGCGTCACCTCTTGATCTGCCCTTAAATCCCTCTTTCTCCAAAAGAATATATGCGATGCCTTTAATTGTGTTGATCTCCCCCCCCCCCCCCATCATAATAATGTCGCCATCCATTTAATATAAATCCTTTTCTTTTTATTATTATTATTATTATTTAATATACTATTATTATAAATGGTATTATGACCCCATGCTCTCGACTCGGGTGTTCGGGTCTCGAATATAATTTGTATTGTTTTAGCCCCGCTCAATGCGATCACCTACCAAAAATATAAAATAAATAAATTAATAGTAAAAACAACCAAACAGTAATAAATTATATACAATACTAAAATAATAGAGTACAGACGTAAAACTAATAAAAATACTATCTAAACGACTCAAAAATATACAAAACTGACAAATAAACATGATGCGTGCAACCGCGCATCACACCCCCACACTTATCTTTTTTCGTCTTGAAAAAATTATATACACTCCGCTCAAGACATTATCACAGACTAGCACCACAATTGCCCCATCATACCTTAGCTAAGGTCCAAAGTCATACCCCATTTACAGATCAGCATTAGATGTGTTAATTCAGCAAGTCAAATAGATATCCATTTAAAAACAGAATTAACCCGACTAAATCTAACATGCTTCCGGTTTTTATTTTCATGCAACAATTCTGCCTGGACAAAACTCTTCAGACTCCATGCTATGGCGTATAAAGTCTTACACCATATCGATGGTACACCAGGTCCGGCCGAAGACTCTAAAGAATACCCGGCGTGGAAGGAACTTGACGCGTTGGTTCTTCAGTGGATTCTCAACACGATCTCCGACTCGTTGGCTGGTCGTGTCATTCACTCGGCGACCACAGCCCATGAGGCCTGGGTTCACATCGAAAAAATGTTACTCAGCAATAAACAGGCCCGTGCAGCCGCTTTGGAAACCACTTTTGTTAATCTAACTCTTGCTGCCTGTTCGTCTTTAGACGATTATTGTACTCGTTTGCAGGACCTTGCCAATCAATTGGCCGATGTGGATCACCCGATCACGGAGTCCCGGCTCGTCTTACAACTAGTTCGCGGGCTGCCGCTGAATACGATACCACTGCTGCGTTAATTCATCAAAACAAAGCCGATTGGGATACTGCCAGATCTATGCTAAATGATGAGAAGATCCGACTCGAAGCCCGTCAACAAACACAATCCTCTGCCCTTGCCGCTGCCACCACACCTCAGGCTTCATCCCAGCCGGCCTCTGCTTCGGCCTACTACTCCGCCCGGGGTAGGGGTCGTGGTCGTGGTCGGTCCTCCGTGGTGGTTGTGGCCGCGGTGGCGGGTATCGTCCTCAATACCAAAACTACCCTACTACTCCCACCAATAACTCACAACAACCATCCTGGAACAATAACACCATGATATACGTTAAAATATACATATTTAAGTCCCCGATTTAACTCCCAAATTACGCGTTTTCGACCATAATTGCACGAATTCGGTACTTAACCGCTTCATATGTTTATTGCAGGTCTTAAACGACGTCCCACGAGCAAAGTCGAAGAAACCGGGCGAAAATCAGACAAGACGGAAAGTTTCTACAAAATCAGCTAAGTCTGGAAATAGTGCATGGCCGTGCACCTCAGGTGCACGCCCGTGCGGACTTGCTTGGCTCGGACACAGATGAGCTGCACTGCCAGTGCGACTCGGCGTGCAGCTGGTGTTCCCGGGCACCCTGATCAGCACTCCCGTGCGGGTGCCCGTGCGACTCAAGATTCTCGGGTGCACTGCCAGTGCACCAGGCAGTGCACCATCAGCACTCAGCTACAACCAGACCCGCACGACCGTGCACCTATGGTGCACGACCGTGCGTAATATCTAGATATTTCCAGAAACGAGCCAGGCCACTTGCCCACTTGCACGTCACTCAACTTGATAAAGTGCACGGCCGTGCACTTTATGCGCACGGCCGTGCACAAAATCAAACTTTCTATAAAAAAAACATAGCAAAACCCACTGATCAAATATTGGGTGGTCTCTGGGCGATTTGGGCAATTTTCTGGACCTGTGAGCAGCTGCAAAGGCGAGGAACGAGCTCGGGAACTCATCCGGATCATCGATCATCATCCAATCCATCACATTCAAGTTTTATGGTTTGATCTATTAAGCTTTTAGTTGATTCAAATCTGTTTGTTTTAGCTTGTTTGTGTTGTTTATGTAGTACATTATCGTCTAGTAATCTTGTTTAGTAATCGTTAGTAGAAAAAACAATCGTTAGTATGTAATCAGTTTTTGTATAAATTTGGCGTTTTTCATGTTTAGATCTTGATGATCATAGCGCAACCTTGTTTCGTTGTTGATGGATTTGTAGCTGTATTTGAATGACTTTAGCGATTGTCGAATGTGTTAGGCGGATAAATGTTGAAAAACCGTCCGTTTAATCGTCCGGTAGTAGACTAGTTAACTTGTTAAATAGTTTATGCCATGAAACTGTAACCGGGTATTGGTTTGGTTAAAGTCAGTCGAATAACGGTTAAAAATGCTTACCGGCACGTAAAAGGGTTTAAAAAGCCTAATGGTGCCGTTACTAGTCTTTGACACGGTTAATGATCTTTGGTAGTTATTTTGGTAAAAATAGCGATCTTAGTAGATCTGGGTTCAAAGTTGGTAAAATGGAATAGGTTGTGAAATGCTCTACTTTATGCTAGTTTAGGTGGCTGTATTGTGTATTCGGTATCGCTTTCCTGAATTAGTGAGGTTAGAATACTCTTAACCGATGACTAACTTATCTTTAGAAGATCTGCGTGAGATTATATCAGCTGCTCGCTAATAAACGACTTGAAGCGGTTAACGTGTGTATTCGTGTTAACTTTCTGTATAGTTGTCATGTTAGGATGCCCGAAAGGGACACTAACTGTCGGAAAATGGGAATGTTGATCACACGCCTGTATTACTTATTATATTTAGATAACATGCTAGGATTGGTAAATTATAGTTTATATAGTTATATTTTGTATTTGGAGTCTTACATATGTTATTTTGTGTTTTAGAATTAAAGTAGTTAAAACAACAAACTCAACTATCTTTTCCTACTGGTAAATCGGGGACAGAGTTTTAGTATTATTGCTCCGCGCGCGTCCATGGATCGATATCTGGTTCTTATCTGTACGTTACTACATATATGACAGGGTACACTTGCCCTATTGTGTGTGTTTTAATATTAAGGTCTAAACCATTTTTATAAATATTAAAGCAAAACGTGTGTTATTTCATTGTAAAATTATGTGTATATCCGCACACGTCAAGTTTTTGGCGCCGTTGCCGGGGACGCGACGAGCATTAGGAACGAACCGAGTCAACTTTTTACCAGTGTACATGCTTGTGAATACTTGTTTATACTTCTTTGATTCGTTATTTCATTCATTTATTTGCATATATGATTATTTGAATTTTTATTAAATTTATCTGTCTGTAGATAATTTGGATTAATTTTAGATTGGTTTATAGGTTGCATATAGATTCGTTCATTTATCTGCTTATAGGATTGTTTGATTTGATTTTTCGTTCATTAGGATGTTGATAGATTTAATTTATTGAATATTGGATTAATTGGTTTGTCTATGAATTTGATTTGTTCGTTATTTGATTAATTAGATTTATTTGTTCGTATTCGGACTAATTATTAATTTCATTCTTTTTATAGTATATTTGATTTTCTTGAATATATTTGCTTTCCGTTATTTTTCTCATGAATTTATTGATTCTTTATTTCATTTATTTATTTTTCTGTCTTTTATCGCCTTTTTGGGTTTGTCATATATTCGCCTGTTGCAACTGTATCATTCTTACATGCAGGTTGATGTCCACGAACCCTGGGTCTTCTGGTGATCTTTCTGACGAGGAGCGAAGGCGCCTGAGGAGAAGCGAGAGGATTAGACTTCATAAGTTGCGTCTTGTTTCTGATATTCTAATTGCTGCTCCTATAGTTGAGGTCCCAATTGACGAGGCGAGGCACGATCTGGCTGACGACGAGGGGTCGGAAGCCCATAGTGACATTATCATGGCGGACGACGACATTCCGCTGAATGATAGTGGTCGTCCAGGAGGAGATGGACTCGCACCGAGTATTGTCCGGCCGGCTATTTTGGCTGACCATTTCGAGATCAAATCAAGTATCGTGAACATGATACAAAACTCGGTGCAATTCGGTGGACTGGAGCACGAGGATCCAGGCCGACATATTGCTGCATTCTTAGAGGTTTTAGCCACCTTTAAGATGACGGGCATCTCCGATGATGCTATCCGTCTCAGACTCTTCCCATTCTCACTGCGGGACAAAGCCCGGACTTGGCTTCTGTCACAACCCGCAGGGTCGATCACGACCTGGGCAGAGTTGTCCCAACAATTCATGCAGCAATACTTTCCTCCTGAAAAGACACAAAAATTGAGGAATCGCATCATGACGTTTCGTCAAGATGACGAGGAATCATTACACACCGCGTGGGAGAGATTTAAAGACCTACTCTTGAGCGTCCCGCACCATGATATCTCAAAAAGACATCTGGTGCAAATGTTCTATCAGGGACTCGAGTTTGACTCACAGGAACGCCTAGATGTATATGCTGGGGGGACATCGGAACAAAGTCCCCCAATGAAGCATGGGCCATTATCGAAAAGGCGTCCCAAAAGTCAAAATCTCGAAAGAGTGACCGATCAAGGTCTTCTTCTGCCCGATCGGGTGTACATGCCGTGGATAACTACACGGCCATTTCTGCACAGATAGAGGCGCTGGGCACGAGATTTGACAGATCTCAACAAAGTGTAGCCCAGGCCCAAAGTCTGTGTGATCAGTGCGGGGTGTCTCACGAGCCTGGCTCGTGTGCTCAGGGGGTTATGTATACTGGCCACGAGGATGTGGCTTACATGGGGAATCAGTCGAGACCCCAAAATAACCCCTACAGTAACACTTACAATCCGGGATGGAGGAACCACCCAAACTTCGGGTGGAGATCTGGTACTTCGAACCAGAACCCTCTCGGATTTCAGCAAAGAGCATCCGCACCACACCAATCTCACCAATCCCAGCAGTCCCAACAACAACAGCCTTACCAATCTCATGGCCAATCCTACCAACCCAGACCGAACCAGTACCAGAACCAGGGCGCCGGGGGCAGTTCCCAGCAGCACGCCCAGGGCGGTACGTCTAGGTTGGAGGAGATGATGTCTCAACTCCTCACCAACACAACAAATTCCAACCAAATTGCTGAGCAGCGCTACCAGCAACACGAGGAGCGTTTCTCCAATTATGAGGAGAGATGAGGGGACAAAAGGCGTCCATGCAGGCCATAGAAAACCAGGTAGGGCAGATGGCGAAGATGATGTCCGAGAGACAGCAGGGCAATCTCCGGGCAACACTGAGCCTAATCCGAGGGGGCATGTGAATGCCATCATGACGAGGAGTGGTAAAACCACGGGACCTGACACATCGGGCTCACCACCGATCACTGAGACGGTCCAGACTGAGTCTTCGGACGAGGTGCACGCTAGGCGAGTCCCAGCAAGTACAACACAGTTGCCGAAGCCAGTCACTGACTACACTCCTCCTGTTCCATACCCTGGCAGACTTAGGAAACAGAAAGACGAGGCGCAATACGGGAAATTTCTCGAGCTGTTCAAACAGCTACATATAAACATCCCGTTTGTGGAGGCCTTGGCACAGATGCCTAAGTATGCCAAATTCCTGAAGGACATCCTCACCAATAAGCAAAAACTTGAGGACCTGTCCTGTGTGCTTTTGAACGAGAACTGCTCTGCAATCCTGCAGAATAGACTGCCCATGAAGATGGGAGATCCAGGTAGTTTCACCATCCCTTGTCTGATAGGGAACATGTCTGTCAGTAATGCATTGGCAGACTTGGGTGCGAGCATTAACCTTATGCCTTATAAGGTTTTTGAGAAGCTGGATCTGGGTGAGCCTTCACCCACCAGGATGAGTATTCGTCTTGCTGATCGTTCGATCAAATATCCTCGGGGATTTGTTGAGAATATGCTTGTCAAAATTGACAAATTTGTATTCCCGGTGGATTTTGTCATCCTTGATATGGATGAGGACTCTAAAGTGCCTCTGATCCTCGGACGTCCTTTCCTTAACACGGCTAGGACGATTGTTGACGTGGCTGCGGGCCAAATCACACTCCGGGTGAATGATGAGCATGTGACTTTTGATGTTCAGAGGTCGATGCGTCATCCCGAGAGTCAGGACGACACACTATACTATCTTGATATAGTAGACCAGTGTGTCAGTTCTCACTTTCGAGGCACGATAGAGGGGAATGTTTCGGGCACACATCTGTTGTGTGGGGACTTAGATGGCATTATGAAGGAGGGCCATAGAGATGAGCAGCCGGTCTATCAGATCGGTGATGATAGTTCCCAGAGCCCGGAGCGTTTCGTGGAGATTGAGCGAGAGGACAGCGATAAGTCGAAGCCGTCTGTTGAAGATCCGCCGTCTTTGGAGCTGAAGGAGCTCCCACCGCATCTGGAGTATGCATTCCTTGACGAGGAGGGTCGTCTGCCTGTTATCATTTCATCTTCTCTATCTGCAGTTGAAAAGAGCGAGTTGCTTCGTGTGCTTAAACTTCATAAAAAGGCAATCGCCTGGAAGATCATGGACATCAAGGGGATTAATCCCTCATTCTGTACTCATAAAATCTTGATGGAAGATGTCTATAAGCCTTGTGCGCAGCACCAGAGGCGTCTGAACCCGAACATGCAAGAAGTTGTTAAGTCCGAGGTCATTAAGTTGCTTGATGCTGGATTGATATATCCGATCTCGGATTCTGTTTGGGTTAGTCCTGTGCACGTCGTGCCCAAGAAGGGTGGCATGACGGTTGTCACGAATGATAGGAATGAGTTGATTCCTACGAGGACCGTCACGGGGTGGAGAGTTTGCATTGACTATCGCAAGCTCAATGACGCCACCCGCAAGGATCACTTCCCGCTTCCATTCATCGATCAGATGTTGGAACGACTGTCGGGGAAGTTGTACTACTGTTTCCTTGATGGTTTCTCTGGATACTTTCAGATCCCTATCGATCCTGTGGACCAGGATAAGACGACTTTCACATGCCCTTTTGGCACATTCGCCTACAGGCGTATGCCGTTCGGGTTGTGCAATGCGCCGGCGACCTTCCAGCGTTGCATGGTTGCCATTTTTCACGACATGATCGAGGACTCCATGGAGGTATTCATGGATGATTTTTCAGTCTTCGGGAGTTCATTCGATCAATGTCTAGGGAATCTGGAGCGGATGCTTCAGAGGTGTGAGGAGACCAGTCTTGTGCTCAACTGGGAAAAATGCCACTTCATGGTGAAGGAAGGAATAGTCCTGGGGCATAAGGTCTCCCAAAGTGGGTTGGAGGTTGACCCGGCCAAAGTAGATATCATTTCTAGGCTCCCTCCACCCTCCTCTGTTAGAGCGATCCGAATTTTTTTGGGTCATGCGGGATTTTACAGGCGATTCATCAAAGACTTTTCAAAAATCGCCCGTCCGATGACCCGTCTGTTGGAAAAAGATGCACCGTTTGTGTTTGGTGCAGAATGTGTGAAAGCCTTCGGGCTTTTGAAATGTTTGCTTGTGGAGGCCCCTATATTGGTAGCACCCGACTGGGAGCTGCCATTCGAGATTATGTGCGACGCGAGTGACTTCGCGATAGGGGCGGTCTTGGGACAGCGGAAGGACAAGCACTTCCACCCGATCTACTACGCTAGCAAGACTCTTCATGATGCTCAGGAGCATTACACCACCACGGAGAAAGAGCTTCTAGCTGTAGTATTTGCATTCGACAAGTTTAGATCTTATTTGGTGCTGTCGAAGACCACTGTCTATACGGACCATGCAGCGATCCGATACCTTTTTAGCAAACAGGACGCGAAACCGCGCCTGATTAGGTGGATCCTGTTGCTGCAGGAGTTCGATATAGAGATTCAGGACAAGAAGGGTGCCCTGAATGTTGCGGCTGACCATCTGTCCAGACTCGAGCATGAAGATGCCGAGAACTCCGCGTGGGATACCATTAATGACAATTTTCCCCACGAGTTCTTGATGAGTGTCGAGTCGGTGGAAGATGTATCGCCATGGTTTGCGGATTTTGCGAACTACCTCGCGTGCGGGATCCTTATCAAAGGATTGTCGCACCAGCAAAAGAGGAAGTTCTTCGCGGACCTTAAGCATTACTTCTGGGATGACCCATTTTTGTTTCGGGTCAGGGCGGATCAGCTGGTTCGCCGTTGCGTGTTCGGGGTAGAGGCGGCGCAGATCTTGCGCGACTGTCACGAGGGGCCTACCGGAGGTCACCATGGAGCGAATTACACTGCTAAGAAAGTGTTAGACTCCGGGTTTTACTGGCCCACACTCTTTCGTGACTCTCAGATATTGGTTGGTGCATGTGATTCGTGCCAGAGGGCAACGAACATATCGGCACGCGACCAAATGCCGCAGAACCCCATCCAAGTATGTGAAGTCTTTGACATTTGGGGCATTGACTTCATGGGACCATTCCCCTCCTCACGGGGCAATCGATATATACTCGTGGCTGTTGATTACGTTTCAAAGTGGGCCGAGGCGCAAGCCTTACCCACAAATGATGCCCGAGTTGTAGTGAGGTTTGTTAGGAGCTTGTTCTCGCGGTTTGGTGCCCCAAAGGCACTGATTAGTGATCGTGGTACACATTTCTGCAATGCGCAGCTTGATCGCGCGTTAGCACGTTATGGTGTTCACCACAGATTATCCACCCCGTATCATCCACAGACAAGTGGACATGTGGAGGTCACTAACCGTGGATTGAAGCGAATCCTTGAGCGGTCAGTTAATCAAAACCGCAAGGATTGGGTGGATAAGCTGGATGACGCGTTATGGGCCTTTAGGACTGCCTACAAGACGCCTATTGGGACGACTCCCTTTCGGCTTGTCTATGGCAAGGCGTGTCATCTCCCTGTCGAGTTAGAACATAAGGCATTCTGGGCTCTTAAAACAGCGAATTTGGATCTTAAGACCGGCGGTGAGACCCGTTTCTTGCAGATCCATGAGCTAGAAGAGCTTAGGCAACAAGCCTATGAGAGTTCGATATTGTATAAAGAGCGCACAAAGAGATTGCACGACAGTCGCCTGAAACACCGAGAAGATTTTCAGGTAGGCGACTTGGTCCTGCTTTACAACTCGCGCCTGCGTCTCTTTCCAGGAAAGTTGAAATCCCGATGGACAAGACCGTACACTGTTAAGGAAATATATCCTTACGGAACTGTCTCGATTGAAAATTCGGAGGGTGTGACTTTCAAAGTCAACGGTCATCGCCTCAAGGTTTACATTGATGGCCGGTTGACAAATCCGTGGAGATGATCGATCTCTACGACCCGCGCGCCTAATAAGTGTGGGGAAGTGAGTCTAGCTAGCGACTCGTTAATAAATATAGCACGGCGTGTATGGGCGCGCCAAAGGGTAAATATGTAATTAGTGTAAATATTTATTGCTTTTCGTAGTTTAACGTTGTTTCGAGTCATGTGCAGGTTCGTACGAGTATGATCAGATCCGGAAGGAGCAATGAAGCGCAAATAGTCGCCAAACAGGTTTAACTTAGCTACAATGATGATTTCGGACAAGATGGGACTCTTGCAGCCTCAAAACTGCAAGTCTGCAGGTCGTGCATGGTCAAGCGCACTCCCGTGCAGCTTACCGTGCATGACCAAGTGCACCAGGGTGCAAGGGGCAGTGCAACAGGATGTGCACGGCCATGCGCACGACCGTGCGCATGACCGTGCGGGCTTAAAAGCCCGGCCCAAATGCATGCTATTTAAACATCCTTATCTTCAAAACCCTAAATACTTGCACTCCCATCTGCACCCGCGTTCCAAATAGCCAAAACACCCGATTTTTCATCACCATTAGCTCGAATCTTCACTCTTTTCCTTCTAATCAATCAAGGTACGAATCCCTTCATAATTTTGCACTTGTATTTTAATTTTTTAGTTTAGATCCGTGTGTTTTTCGTCTTTTAGGGCAAGATTTGGGGGTTTTCTTCATAAAATTTAATAAACCCACTAATTTTGTTTAGTATTTAGTTTATAGTAGTTTTATTTTTTGTTGTTGATGTTAGTGTTAAAATCGTGCTCACCCAGGCCCAAATCATTGTTACTGTGTGTTTATTTGAAAGATATAAGAGATTTGGGTGCTGTTGTCAAATTTTTCGTAAGTCTGGGAGTGTGCACGGTCAGCTGCACGGTCGTGCGCATGACCGTGCGAGCCGAGAAATCAGGCTGCACTGCCAGTGCAACCCGGCGTGCAGCCTCTGACCTGACAAAAGACCAAGGATGCACGACCGTGCCCTATAAGCGCACGGCCGTGCATCAGTTGCAGAATTGGGTCAGAATGCGCGCATGTCCGTTTTGGACATCCGGGACCTCCGTTTTTTGTATACTAACAACTGTATAATAATTTTTGCATGCAGATGGCTCACGTCTACCTCGGCTTTGACAACCGTGACAAGAGGGAAGGGCCATGTATCGACAAGTTCATGAAGCTCTGGGCTAGGAGGAACTCATTCGGTGTTCCTATTCGGCTTAACTTGGACCTACTCACCGAGCTGAATCAACGTGAAAGATATGATGGATTTGTCTCGCCACAGATGGCGAAACTGCTGAGTATAAACCAGCCTGTCTACAGGGAGATTACAATCGAGTTCTTATCATCCTTCTCCTACAAAAAACCAAAGGAGGGGTTGTATAAGGACTTCCATTCGAAGGACATTCGGTTTAGGCTTTGTGGACAATGGTATCATTGGTCGGTTGCGCGACTGGGAAGGAGGCTCGGGATCTATGAGCACTTGGAGACCGACTCTGAAGATTTTTGCGGGATCCACAGCTTCGTGGATAATGCCGAGCGGGCCGCATTTTGGGCATCCATTGCCGTTGGTGGACCTTATAATCCAAGGTCTGCCAAGGCCACAAGGATTAAGGACCCGCTACTCCGCCTCTTGCACCATGTGTTCAGCCACACGATCTGTGGCCGAAAGGACAGTTCGGGGAACTGTCCCACTCCCGACCTTCTCTACTTGTATCATTTTTATGAGGGTGCCCCACTGAACTTGGCCGCACGGATGGCCGAGTTCTTTCTCACTGCTGGGGGCACCAAGGACGGGAGTGAGATCCATGGAGGGGAGTATGTCACCCAGATCGCAGTGGCATTGGGAGTTCTGACCGACGAGGTCAGGGCCACACTAACATTGGAAACTAATGGGGTTATGCTGGACTTTAGATCACTCAGGGCTCAGAACCTGCTAGCTGACACGGACGGGGGTCCACGACTTATTAGCCAGGATATTATCTGGGACCCCGTGCCACCAGAGGACGAGGAGGATGAGGAGATGCAGGAGCAGCATGCAGGAGGCGGTGGTGATGCGCCACACGACATTCCACACCACTCTCCTCAGCACTTCCAGCCCCAGGACCAGCAGTGGCCTCCAGGCATCCCGACATACCCTGAGTTCTACCAGCGGTTCCAGGCGATGGAGCTGAACATGCACAACATCGGTGCAAACCAGGTGGAGATCAGGCAGGACCAGCAGTACATGCGGTCCACTATGGATCGTGTGCAGCAGGATGTCAGGCACAGTTTTGAGTACCTTTTCGCTGGGTTAGAGCAGGTGCATCCGGGTTATTTCAGTAACCCACCCTCATTCCCTTATGGTGCTCCTGGCGACCAGCCAGGAAGCTCCAGTTAGCACCACGGGGACAACGCCGGCCAGTAGCCACGACCATCTATTGCATGCATTTGTTAGTACTTCTTTTATTTTATTTCATGCTTTCAGTACTGTATTTTCGGGTCTGCGTACCCAAGACGTTTTAGTATTTGTAGTTGAACTATTTCTTTTCCTTATTTAAGTATGTTAGTTTATTTTATTTTGTTTTGTTTTGTGGATGTGAATGATGGGTTTGATGAGTTTCTTTGTGTCAAGAATGTTGATTATGCAGGTAACTGGCGAGCACCGTTATCGGGGCTCATGCCGTCTATTTACCCGGGGCGTTTCTTCGACACAAGGGGAGTATTATTCTCCTTTTTCCCACTATAGATAGCTAATTCATAAACGCTTTCTATTGTCACATTGGGGACAATGTGAATTTCAAGTGTGGGGAGGGATTATATCTGATATATTTGTCCTCTTGTATATATATATATATAAAAAAAACCTTATAAGTAAATATATGTGTATGTATATATATATATATATATTCATACAAACATCAAGCCTAACTAATTTTTGATAAAAATAACTTGAGGCGCGACAAACAGATAAGATACGAGCGTGTTAGATTCGTACAGTTGCACCCATTTCCTTCCGGTTACGTGAGCGTTTGAGCCTTAGAATAGATTACATTTCTTTGACATGCTTGCGAGTGAGCCGGATGTTTTGTGCAGTTTAGAACTTGTCACTAGTATACTTGTTTAGACCAGATACGTGTGAGATTGTACGAACATGATTGAGGCATTTAGGATACCCTCTTGATTTAGCCTTTTCTTTTCGTTCTATCTGTTTCCCGCACCCATATATTATCCACTAGTTAACCATGTTGAACCTAATCCCGTGTTTTTCTTATTTACCACACCATTTCACCACTAAAACCAAACAGCCTTTTTCTTTTAAAACCCTTGTGTTAGAACTCGGTTTAGGTTATTGTTTAACTAGTTTATATATTGTAAATAGTTCGTTCTCGGGTATATCTGTTTAGAACCCGTATGTTGATATTATTTCAGTTTCGTTCATTATATATATCATATATATATATATATATGTTAAAAAAATATAGAACACCCTAAAATAGGGTGAATTAGCAGTGTTCGAGCAGTTTTTAGAGCTTTAAAGTTAAGAATTATAAGTTAGCTCGATTTAAAATAAAAATCGCTTATATTCGCGTTTGTGTTGTACAGTTGTATTAGTTGATATTATTTAGACATAACCGCCGAGTTTTAGCCGATTCGTCACTGTAAATATCCATTCCATACCCTTACCTTTGCCAGATATTACAACCCGTACAAGACCTCTTGAATTGTGCCTTTTCACACGTTAGTTGGTGAAGATTAGATCTTTTGACAAGCTTATGATATTGCACGATTCATTGTCTTGGCAATGGAGCGATTTACACATACACATTACACGTATGTATCATAAATAAAACCGAGTGTGTGTGAACATTGTGAGTCGTGTACGGGTTTACGCGTTCATAGATCGGAAGTGAGTCGTTGCTTTTTAGTTATCTTATCACCTGTTTATATATCTTTGTCGGCTTGTCTATTAATGTCTGTACAGGTTATATTTTGTCTTTGTTGCCACTTGGCGAGTTTTTCGTTTATTTCTGTTTAGTCGTTTGCTTGAGGACAAGCAAAGTTCAAGTGTGGGGAGGTTTGATATACGTTAAAATATACATATTTAAGTCCCCGATTTAACTCCCAAATTACGCGTTTTCGACCATAATTGCACGAATTCGGTACTTAACCGCTTCATATGTTTATTGCAGGTCTTAAACGACGTCCCACGAGCAAAGTCAAAGAAACCGGGCGAAAATCAGACAAGACGGAAAGTTTCTGCAAAATCAGCTAAATCTGGAAATAGTGCACGACCGTGCACCTCAGGTGCACGCCCATGCGGACTTGCTTGGCTCGGACACAGATGAGCTGCACTGCCAGTGCGACTCGGTGTGCAGCTGGTGTTCCCGGGCACCCTGATCAGCACTCCCGTGCGGGTGCCCGTGGGACTCAAGATTCTCGGGTGCACTGCCAGTGCACCAGGCAGTGCACCATCAGCACTCTGCCACAACCAGACCCGCACGACCGTGCACCTATGGTGCACGACCGTGCGTAATATCTAGATATTTCCAGAAACGAGCCAGGCCACTTGCCCACTTGCACGTCACTCAACTTGATAAAGTGCACGGCCGTGCACTTTATGCACACGGCCGTGCACTTTATGCACACGGCCGTGCACAAAATCAAACTTTCTATAAAAACAGAGCAAAACCCACTTATCAAATATTGGGTGGTCTCTGGGCGATTCTGGCCGATTTTCTGGACCTGCGAGCAGCTGCAAAGGCGAGGAACGAGCTCGGGAACTCATCCGGATCATCGATCATCATCCAATCCATCACATTCAAGTTTTATGGGTTGATCTATTAAGCTTTTAGTTGATTCAAATATGTTTGTTTTAGCTTGTTTGTGTTGTTTATGTAGTACATTATCGTCTAGTAATCATGTTTAGTAATCGTTAGTAGAAAAAACAATCGTTAGTATGTAATCAAGTTTTTGTATAAATTTGGCGTTTTTCATGTTTAGATCTTGATGATCATAGCGCAACCTTGTTTCGTTGTTGATGGATTTGTAGCTGTATTTGAATGACTTTAGCGATTGTCGAATGTGTTAGGCGGATAAATGTTGGAAAAACCGTCCGTTTAATCGTCCGGTAGTAGACTAGTTAACTTGTTAAATAGTTTATGCCATGAAACTGTAACCGGGTATTGGTTTGGTTAAAGTCAGTCGAATAACGGTTAAAAATGCTTACCGGCACGTAAAAAGGGTTTAAAAAGCCTAATGGTGCCGTTACTGGTCTTTGACAAGGTTAATGATCTTTGGTAGTTATTTTGGTAAAACTAGTGATCTTAGTAGATCTGGGTTCAAAGTTGGTAAAATGGAATAGGTTGTGCAATGCTCTACTTTATGCTAGTTTAGGTGGCTGTATTGTGTATTCGGTATCGCTTTCCTGAATTAGTGAGGTTAGAATACTCTTAACCGATGACTAACTTATCTTTAGAAGATCTGCGTGAGATTATATCAGATGCTCGCTATTAAACGACTTGAAGCGGTTAACGTGTGTATTCGTGTTAACTTTCTGTATAGTTTTCATGTTAGGATGCCCGAAAGGGACACTAACTGTCGGAAAATGGGAATGTTGATCACACGCCTGTATTACTTATTATATTTAGATAACATGCTAGGATTGGTAAATTATAGTTTATATAGTTATATTTTGTATTTGGAGTCTTACATATGTTACTTTTGTGTTTTAGAATTAAAGTAGTTAAATACAACAAACTCAACTTATCTTTTCCTACTGGTAAATCGGGGACAGAGTTTTAGTATTATTGCTCCGCGCGCGTCCATGGATCGATATCTGGTTCTTATCTGTACGTTACTACATATATGACAGGGTACACTTGCCCTATTGTGTGTGTTTTAATATTAAGGTCTAAACCATTTTTATAAATATTAAAGCAAAACGTGTGTTATTTCATTGTAAAATTATGTGTATATCCGCACACGTCACACCACTCGACCCCCTCACCCTTCTTCACCCAATTACCCGAACTGGGCTTGGTGGATGATTCCTCCTTGCCCTTATCCTACTCAACAAAATTGGCAGCCCAATAATGCTTCCCAAAACCCAGCAGCCAACCACACACCATCGGCCCACTATACAGCCCATTTCCCAACACCCGGCTTTGAGCATTTCGCCCCTGCCCTGACCAGACCCACGGGTCAGCAGCCCCGGCAACCGAACAGCAGCAGCCTTCTCAAACTCCTGGCACAACCACTTTTGCTCAGGGTCACACTCAAGAATTTGATGATCTGCAGCCCTCTGACTTGGGAGCAGCTTTTACTACTATGGTTCTAAATGAGCCCGAACCAACATGGACCATGGATACAGGCGCCACTGAACATCTCACTGCTCACCAAGGTATGATCCATATCCCATCTTCATTACCTATACGCACTAAAATTTTGGTCGGTGATGGTAATTGTATACGCATCCTTGGATCCGGTACTGGCTATCACACCTTACCCAACCGAAACTATGTTTTATCCAACATTCATTACAGCCCAAAAGTTATTAAAAACCTTTTATCCTGTGCGTCGTTTTACCGTGATAATAATGTTTCTATTGAATTTGACCCTTATGGCTTTTCTTTGAAGGACCCTACCACTGGCGAGCACCTTTCGCGCCATAATAGCACGAGGGATCTTTACCCGTTCACCGCACCTGAACCATCATCCTGTTTAGTGGCGACATCTTCTCAACCATGGCATGATCGACTTGGACATCCCGGTGCTCAAGTCTTGGACACGCTTATTTGTTTTTTTAATTTTCCATGTAATAAAAACAAGGTTTCCGCGTTTTGCGACTCTTGTCATGTTTCAAACTCTAAACGTTTACCTTTTTATGCATCTACTTCGGTTACTTTTGCACCTTTTGACATTGTCCATTGTGATCTATGGACATCACCTATACTTAGCAAACAAGGTTACAAATATTACATGGTGCTTCTGGATAATTTTACTCATTTTGTTTGGGTCTATCCCTTAAAATTTAAGTCCGAAACATTTCCCACCTTCACCAAATTTCATACTTTAATTCACACCCAATTCAACAGAAAAATTAAAACATTCCAATGTGATCTTGGAGGCGAATTCGACAACAACGCCTTTAAAGATTTTGCCACCCAACATGGTCTCCTTTTTCGATTTGCGTGTCCTCAAACGTCCTCCCAAAATGGACGTGCCGAACGAATGATACGACGCCTAAATGATGTCATTCGCTCTCTCCTTATTCATGCCAATCTCCCCCCTGCCTTTTGGGTCGAGGCCCTCCACACCGCTGCCTACCTCCACAACATTTTACCAACAAAACGTCTAAATTTTTTCACACCAACCTACGCCTTATACTTTCGTCACCCATCCTATGATCACTTACGTGTCTTTGGATATGCGTGTTACCCTAACACCTCCTCCACACAACCTCACAAACTCCACCCTCGAGCCACTCGTTGCATCTTCCTCGGATATCCCCCCCGATTTCCGAGGCTACTGTTGTCTCGACCCCATAACAGGAAAAGTCTCCATATCTCGTTATGTCACTTTTGACGAACACACTTTTCCCTACTCTACCCCTCCACCGACAAATTCCTTCCAATTCCTTGATGACCCCATACCACCTGGTTTTAACTTCAACCCACCAACTACACCCGCATAACCTCACGCATCAGCCACCCCGGCCCAAACACCAACGCCACACCCAGCCCTCACTCATCAGCAGCCTAAAGCCCAACTCAGCCCGTCCCACACCCACCAAGCCCACCCACCTCCCACACCATCACCTACACTCGCCGTAGCCGGCCCACCACTGCCCCTACACCAGCTCCTTCAACTACGCAGCCTAACCAAACCCAACCCACTCACCCGGCCCACCCACCTCCATCTCAAAATCAACACCGATGGCTACCCGTTCAAAAACCGGGTCCACTAAACCGACCCAAAGGTTAAATCTCCACACCACCACCATTTCCCCAATACCCAACACCTACAGTAAAGCCTTTACGGATCCAAACTGGGTACAAGCCATCCGGTCATTCGTTGCATGTGGTTATTCCGGCATAAGTTCAAATCGGTTGGGTCTCTAGAGCGTTACAAGGCACGCTTAGTTGTTAATGGGAAATCTCAGACGGTTGGTATTGACTGTGATGATACATTTAGCCCCGTTGTTAAACCGACTACCATCCGTACCGTCCTATCTTTGGCTGCCTCTCGAGCTTGGCCAATTCATCAACTCGATGTAAAAAATGCTTTTCTTCATGGACACTTGAATGAAACTGTTTATATGCATCAACCGGCAGGATTCACTGACAAACGCTACCCCAACTACGTATGCTGCCTAAAGAAGTCACTCTATGGCTTAAAGCAAGCTCCACGTGCATGGTACACTCGATTCGCGTCCTACATTACTAGTCACGGCTTCCAAAGCAGCAAATGTGATAACTCGTTTGTGTATCGCCATGGCCCACACACAACATATTTACTTCTCTACGTGGATGACATCGTCCCCACGGCTTCTTCAGATTCCTTTCTCACACAGATTATTCAGACACTCTCACGAGAGTTTGCCATGACGGACCTCGGCCGTTTACATCACTTCCTCGGCATCAAGGTGACTCATACGGCCCAAGGTTTATTTTTGAATCAGGCACAATATGCAAAGGAAATTATAAGCCGTGCGTCTATGACGAATTGCAAGCCTTGTAGCACCCCGGTGGACCTTGCTGCCAAACTTAGTGCCACCACAGGGGATCCCTTTAAGGACCCGACACTTTATCGCAGTCTTGCAGGTGCACTACAATACCTAACATTTACCAGGCCTGACATATCCTATGCTGTACAGCAAATTTGTCTCTTTATGCACGACCCTCGGGACTCTCCATTTGCGTTCATGAAACGCATCATTCGGTATCTCCAAGGAACTCTTGACTATGGCATACGCATAATTCGTTCCACATCACAGTCACTAGTTGCATACTCGGACGCTGACTGGGGAGGTTGTCCAGATTCTCGCAGGTCCACTAGTGGCTACTACGTTTTCCTTAGCGATAATCTTCTATCATGGTCATCCAAGCGTCAGCCGACAATATCTCGTTCAAGCGCCGAGGCTGAATATAGAGGGGTTGCAAACGCCGTTGCAGAGGTCACTTAGTTGCGCAATCTTCTGCTCGAGCTTCATGTACCGTTACGCCATGCATCGATTGTCTATTGTGATAATGTATCAGCTGTTTATCTGTCAGATAATCCTGTCCAACACCAACGCACAAAACATATAGAGATCGACATTCATTTTCTTCGAGAGAAAGTTCGTGTTGGTGATATTCGTGTCTTACATATGCCGTCTTCATTACAATATGCAGATATTTTTACGAAAGGTTTATCCAGGGAGTTGTTCACTTCTTTTCGGTCCAGTTTGACCGTTTGCTTACCTCCCGATCAAACTGCGGGGGGCTCTTAGCGGGAATATTATTTCGAATATAGAAGATAGTGATTATCTCCATAATTATTGCTATTAATTGTTACCATGTATAGTGATTCAATTTGCCTTGTATAGAGATAGGCTCCATTGTATTTTCCCTATATATAGGGCACTCTTTTCTCAATGATAGACATGAACAATTCTGATTATCATACTCCTTTAGAACCAACAGATAATCATCATCATCTTCTTAACTTTCATAACTCAAAAATCTATGTTTTATAACAGGTCAAATACTTTAATTTGAGGAAATTTGGGGAATCAACAAGAGAGAGAAAGAGAGAGAGAAAGGGAGAGAACCCGTGCGTTAAATAGAACCCGAATTTGGTTCACGGATTCACTACCAGGACCCGTGGCGGCGGTAATATCGTGTTGGTATTGGATACCCGTGACCAAATCGGTAGGCGCCCCGTCCCCTAATTCAAAACTTTACAAGTAATTTATTTTTTTAGTGAACTAGAATATGGTTCGAGTCAAATCAAGAATCCCTTGCAACTTTTACATAGGTCAACGGTTGCTCTCATGAATGGTCATTGTTAATTTTATTATAATTATAATATTGTAACAGCGGAGAGTTCAAATGAGAAAAAAATAACTTGTAAGAAGAAAAAAACAAATATTAACCAATAGGAATCTTTCATCTAATAATTGTATTTAATGTTAAATAAATTATTAAGTTTTTGTAACCCCTCTTAAACTAGTTAAACTAGTCAAATAAATGAACCTCATAATTAATTATAAAGTTATATACTTTCAAAGCAAAGCTAACTAGAGTGAAGGATAATTTCTATATGTGTAGGATATACGTAGGATGAACTTTTATATGTGTAGGATAAACATATGATAATCTTGATATGTGTACGTTAAACATATAATATTTTCGATATATGTAGGATCAGTTTTTATATGTGTAAGACAAATTTTGATAATGTGTAGGATAAAGTATTAATGTCTAATTAATTAAAGAGATAATATTTAATGTAAGAGGAGTTAAAATACTTAATGTTACCATTATGTTATTTGTTCTTTTTGTTCTCACATTATATTTCTTCTCATTTGATCATCCCCGGTTGCAACAAATAAATGTTTAAGAAAAAGTAAAAGCATGTTAATAACCAAAAGTTTCTTTAGATCGAGAATTGAAAAAAAAAAAAAAAAAAACTATGAAGCAAGAATAAGTGACGGAACCATAAATTTCTTTCTATGGTTCATATTTTTTTATACACCTGTTTATAAAAACCCAGAGTTAAAGTTTTTGAATCAGGTCAAGTCAGGTCGGTATAATAAAAGCCAGTATCATAATAAAAATACGAAATCATTTGAAATATAGGTTAAACATTCAAATAAACCAATCGAACATGAGCTACAATAATTATTGGGCTTAATTTTTGTACTATAAATTTGTTTAGTATGTAAAACGTTAGGAGAAACAATTGTGTAGAAAATTTCCTATTACACGTTACATCTATAATCTATAAATATATATATATATATATATATATATATAAAAGAATTGATGTTTGTTGACGTGACATTCAATGGTGGTCTCAACCCTCCCTTGAATGTGTCATGTGGCATAATATGGTGCAAGTTTTTTTAATCAAATTATTAAATCATATATAAATTAAAGAGGAAATGGATTTAAATACTCCTAGTTATCGCCTATTGGCGGATAATAATCTCAACTTTCACTTTGGCCAATAGCACTCCCAACTTGCAACTTATTTTGTTTCATCAACCCCAAACTAACGGAGGTCTAACCTAGTTAGTCTTCGTGGCAAAAATGTAAAAACCTAAACTTAAGGGACCTTTTTGAAACTTTTTATTATTATATACACACACATCTTCTGATCATCATCATCTTCCACCACAACCACCACACCTTCCACCACAAACCACCCACCACCTCATCTCACAACCACCACACCTTCCACCACAACCACCACACCTTCCACCACCGCACCAAACACCACCACCGCATCTCCTACCACAGCCACCGCACCAAACCACCCACTACCCCAACCGCACCCCAACCACCAACAAAACCCATCCATCCTTCAATTAATCGATTCTAAATAAACCCTCAAAATCACCCCAAACATAGTACCTTAATAATAATAATACTAATAATAAAACCCTAAATTGAAGACTATATTAACAACATAAGCCAAACTGCTCCAATGAGAATAACAAAAGTTGTTACAAAAATAAAACAACCACCACAATTATTATGCTTCCATTCAGATTACTCTTATCATTTGTACAGTTTCTAGGTATGTCAACTCCAAAAGGTTTAGACGGAATTCCTTTATTGGAATCTGACTGATCGATCGTTACATCTGTATTTGAAGTAATCGAAGGCGGAAGTCCTAATCACAGATCAAAAAACACAATTGCATTTGGAATTTGTTCAAATTTCGTTAGATACAAGATAGTGCGGTGGAGGAGGAGGAGGTTATTGGGGGTGACCGGGGAGACGGTGGTTGTGGGGGATGACGGTGGAGGCGATGGTTGTTAGGGGATGATGGGGATAGTCTGTATATCTGTCACCAGAAGAAGGGGGGGGGGGAGTTTGGGATTTACAATAATAATAATAATAATAATATAAAGTTTCAAAAAAGTCCCTTAAGTCTAGGTTTTTATATTTTTGTCACGTAGACTGTCCCTTAAGTTTAGGTTTTTACATTTTTGCCATGAAGACTAACCAGGTTAGACCTCCGTTAGTTTTGGGGTGATGGAAGAAAATAAGTTGCAAGTTGGGAGTGCTAATGGCCAAAGTGAAAGTTGGGAGTACTATCCGTGAATAGGTGAAAGTTGGGAGTATTTAAATCCATTTCCCCTAAATTAAACCCTACGTTCTTTCTCTTTATTCCAAAACCCTAAAAAAACATCTCCTTATCTTCTCTCCACCTCTCCCCATCAATATCTCTCAATTTGTTTCACCTCCATTCGGCAGGTTCATCCACCCCTAACACCACCGAGTTCATATATTTCAAAATCCCATACGATCGCATCTTTAATCCCATGTAAATCGTTGTCTCTTTCAAACCAATCTCCTGATGATTTGGGATGCGATAATAGTTACCAGTTACCACCTTTCTTTATAAACCATTTAAACCTTGAAATCGAAACCGTTTTGGATCTATTCTGTCTATGCCGATTCGACCAATCTCGGTCGCCGCCATGTCCATTCTCGTCATTACCAAGTACCAATTAATTAACTTTTTGTTTCCTCTTTGAACACTGTTGCAAGTCTATTAACGATTCCGCATCATAAGCCCAAAACAGATTTTTGTACCTGTCCTTTGTGGTTACTGTCACCGGAATTAGGTACATTAGAAAGTATGTATTTATTTAGTCAAATTAGGCATTGTTGATTCTGCTAGGTTTAGTTGATTATGATTTCTGATTAAGTTTTACATTGTAAACGATATGACAGACATTCCTAAATTTTGAGCTTTATTAAGATTTAGGATAGGTAATTAGATGGATTTTGAACAGTCAAACGATTAGTTTGATATGATTTTGTTTTGTTGTTGTTTATGAATTGTGTTGTTTGTGTTACGTTTAGTTGATTGTGGTTTGAGATTGTTAACTAGAGATTTAGATGTTTTTGTTAGTTATTTAGGGCATGCGATTAGGTACGTTTAGAAATTATTTATTTAGTTAAATTAATTATGTTGTTTCTGCTATAGTGCTAGGTTTAGCTGCTTATGGTTTTTGAATTAGTTTCAGATTGAGGATTTAGACGTTTCTTTGAGTTATGTAGAACATGCAATTAGGTACTTTTAAAATTTATGTCTTTATTTACTCAAACTAATTATGTTGTTTTGCATACATTTCAATTTGTGTTTGATTCAGCGTTAAAAAAAGGATATACCCTGGATAAATTAAAAACATTGAGTTTTGAATTTAGACAACTACAGACGCATTATGTTGAGTGCTTTAATCTACGGCCGTATAACATAGTATTTTGTTTCACATCGAATTGGTTTCATGGACTAACTTTACTTTGGCATGATTGAATCTGTGGACTCCCAAACTTAACAATAAGTTTGTTGTTTATGAACTTTAGGGACTTAATGATCCAAACAAAAGTTTTTGGTTATAAACGGGATCGACGGTTGAGAGGGTGCTTGCAGTTACTATTTCTTTCGATACTATGCACTCAACAAGGTATGTAGATCTTAAAAGTGTTCTTTATTCATTGGCTTTGGGAAATAATTATTTGTGCTTTGATTGATTTGTGGTAACAAGTTTCAGTTTGTTTATATTTTTTATTTTGTTGAGAAATGTATGCTTGACCTTGAGGTGTGTTGAAATTGTGTATTTCAAAATTAAGTATGGTTTAAGTGTGGTTTTTATAGAGATTAAAGAGATATGAATCATGTGATAAATTTTAGAACTGATGCAACTTACTTAATTAAGTGATTGTTTAATCGATTAGGGGTATGGTAAGGAGCTTTTAAAAGCTTCAAGCTTTTAAGAAAAAGCTCCTACTCAATAAAAAGCCTTGTTTAGGTGAAGACCTAGAAGCTTTTAGGTTAAAAGAAAAAACTTTATAGCGAAAATCTAGTAGTATTAGGTTTTAAGAAAAAACTCTACTAGCTACAAGCTTTTAATTAGTAAATGATACAAATATACATTCTATTTTAAAAATAAAATAAAAACTTTCTTTACAAACTTTTAATTATACCAATTTTGGTCATTTTATACATTTTATTAAAAGCTCCAGCTACTCTGCCAAACACCAAAATATATTTAAAAAATTTTCAGCTCACAGCCACCAGCTACTTTTGTTAGGGGGGATGGGGCGCTACCAGAATTGGTCACGGGTACCCCACTACCAGCACGGTAACACCGCCGCCACCCATGCTGGTAGTGGTCCGTGAACCAAATTCGGGTTCTAGTTACCGTGCTGGTTCACGGATTGTGGCACAAACTTTCACAAAAATTAATTTTTTTCTTTTTCTTTACTTCAATAATTCAACTAGTTACGTGTTGCAAGCCTCTTTTGTATCTTCAATGACACCATCTTCTTCTTCTACATCCTAACCCTAGATATGGTGGCTGTGTGTGTGAAGGTTTTTATATGGTTATGTTTTTTATTTAGGGTTTATTGTTATTGGTTTGGGCTTTGTTTTTTTATGGGCCTTATGAAACTAATAGAGGCATTAGGCCAATATAGTAACTTAATGTGCCAATGGCCCGATTATTATTATGAAAATAATTGATAGTTGAGTAAAGAATTAGTGGAGTGCTGCCTATAAAAAAATGTTTCAGTGAAGGAAATCAGTGAAGTGATGTGGCAGGATTAATAGAAATCAGTGAAGTGAAAACATGTTCAGTAAAGCGCCCCTTATGTCCTTAGGCTATGGGGTATGGGGTCGGGGGAGGGCATCGGCAAGTGACTTGGCACCCCATGCCGACGGGGAACACCGCCCCCCCCCCCCCGATCGGTGAGCGGCAAACTCGGCATAATTCCACCGATGGTACCGACGCGAATTCCAAGACTTGGTGTTGTGTGTGTGGCTGAAGATGGAGGATGGAGATAAGTTTTTGGTTTTTTTTTTTTTTTTTTTTTCACTTAAAATAATGGAAGGGGGAAGGGGGAACCATTTCCCCTAGAAGGGGGAGGAGAAGGGGGAAATGACGTGGCGCTGACGTGGACAAGGGGAAAGGAAGGGGGAAAGGTGACCACACCCCATAGCCTTACACCCTAGATTTTAATATTAAAATCCCGGGACCTTCTTTCCAGGTAATCATAGTACTAAATTCGACACCGCTCTGTTAGGGTCAGTGACAAGATTATTTTCTTTTTGACCATATACATAAAGAAGACGAATAAAATACTCGTAATTGGATACCGAGAAATTTCACAAAACTAAAATAATAAAATAAAAATTGGTGAAGATGTTGAACCAAAAATCCGCTTACGTTCTTCTCCAGGTGAACGAACTCTCACACTCGTTCAACGTTCTCTTTAACGCGTTTTCACTTGTAATTATTATTATTTTTTATACAATATGTGTTTCTATCTTAATTATTCATATCTTTCCAACATTACTACTTCCTTCAATTCTTTGTAAACCTCCTGGTATCTATGTATTCCTGATTTCTATTATTATTTTTTTTTAATCCTTCGTTGCTTGTTTGTAAACTGTACAATATGTGCTTTTGCTTACTTGTTTTATTTATGTTTTATGATGCTAGAATGTTACTACTATCTATTGTAGACCTCTTGATGCCTCCATATAATTTTGAATTCACACAGGGTGAAATATAATTGAATTGATCAGTGATCACCCGCTGTAAGTTAATTGGGCCACTTGGTTAAGAAAGCGCATCCGAGGCGCCAGGAAATAGAGATGCAAAACGAAAAAAAAAATGGCTCATGGTATCTGAAGCGTCGCCATCTCGAAATGCAGCTTGAGGCGCCTCTTTTTGCTTAAAGCGCCGCTGCTTTTGGGTGAGGTGCCCCATTTTTAAGGAGCCTTTTGTATTAGGCTTATGGCTAAGGTTTTTTTTTGTGTGTGTGTGTGTGTGTGTGTGTGCAAAAAAAAGTCTTGTCGTGTATGTTAGATTATGCAAACTATTTACATTTCACGTGTGGCCCCTCCAGCTTACAAGGCGGTTGACTACTTCGGTTCATTAGGTCCAGGATTTGATAGTTTATACAAGTGCGTACTTTGCACCACTTAACCTGTATAAGAGCTTAACCTCCTTATGGTCTTGTGTAAATCTCAAATACATAATTGGATGATTGTAATTGCCAATCATGTTGATACTTGATACGTTAAATTTCATATGATATTACTATAAGATAAATAATCCCGACAGGGGTCAAGGGGCAGCGCTCCTCGCGGTGATCACATCACACATCGGCTTTTTCTTAGCATTTGAACTTTAAAGAGAGCCCACTTACATTGAGTACATAAAAAAAGACCTTTAAGTACGAAATGAAAGAAAACAACAGATACATGAGGTGCTTTGATGCGCTGAGGCGTGCCTCTACAAAAAGCGCTAAAACACACACACATCGTCTGTGTAGTTTAGCTTTTCTTAGTATCAATAACATTTTGTGAAATAGGAAGTACAAGGTTTTGAAATACAGGTTTGTGATCTTTTTATGTGGTTTTCAGTTTTGTTAATGATTTTTTGAATATTACATTTAATATGATTAGTATTTTGAACCATTTGACTTGGCACTTTGTTTTGAAGAACCAACCTACTTATAAAAATGCTGTAAAAGCATTCCAGATTTCCAGTTGGGCAAAAATAGGAAAATGTACAAGTTTCTTATATGTTAAGTTGATTGCCATTTGCCTACGTATAATTACCAACTTACTAGCACCCGTGACCCGCCGTACATGTTGCCCAACTTTTCTCTTTTGTTTCATGTTCAGACAAGCTTCTTTCCAACATCCAATAATAAACTCATAAATGTGATTAACTTTTGGGTCCCGCTTGTGATGGATCACCAATGGTTAAGTGTTCTTCTTGCTTTAGGTTGAGGAACGTTGTGTTAGGTCAGAGAAGAGCCAGAGGATACGAAGAAGAAGGGGTCTGAAGCCTAGTTAGTATACTAAGGGTAATATTTTTTTCTGTCTGAAAGTTGACTTTTTAGTTGTGATTAATCTATATTATTTTTGCTATTTTGATTGCCTTTTTTCATATTTATAATCTTATCTACTATCTGTTTTTAAATGATTATATTGGATTATTATTTTTGCAGGTGTGATGGAGACATCACTTCTGAAAGTGCTTCTCAAAAATATATCTAGTTTCTTCAATCTGCGGTGCGATGAACATAAGACTTCAGAACTTGTTCAAAAGTACTACCAAAAGATTGAAGAAATACTCAAGTTAATTAAGCCAGTACTTGAGTCAGTTGTTGTGACAGAAGTCGCTTCTGATGAATCTCTTCAGAAAATATTTGCAGGCTTGAGTCAATCTGTTGATGAACTCAGGGAGCTTCTTGAAATTTGTCATCCATTGATGAGTAAAGTTTACTTTGTACGTCTTTGTCATCAAAACTTCCTCGTTTTATGCACACACACACTAGATTATGACTCGCACGATGGACAGGAACATATAAGACGTTGTAATTATAGATATTTCATAACATATGTAAGAGAACAAAATTAAAATGTTACGTTTATAGATGTAAATATAAGTGAAGTGAAGGTAAAATTTCATACGATGGGCAGGAACATATGAGTGTCTTTTGTACTTTTGTGCTATGAATCATTATGTTTAAAGGTACGATGCTTATTTAATAAAAAAAACAGGGGTCGGTTTTAAATTGTTTGTTCTAGTGTACCCATATTGACGCGATCTTTATAGATTTGAGGTAATTTAAATAGAAAACCTTATAAGTTTTAGACATTTTGATTATAATCAATTGTTTTTTATTTAATTTAACGGACTTGTTGGGGAGGCAGCATGAGATATTGGCTAATTCCAGTTAAATATCCTATTTTAGCTATAAATGTGTATGTATGTGTGTATTTTTCGGAATGAGTTATCTTAATCAGTTATCTGAATTATGTAGGTTATGCAAGTTGAATCATTGTTTGCAAAGGTTCAGGCTCGAAGCTTAGAACTCTTCGAGCTGCTGAAATCTTCTAACGGTCTTCCTGATGAATTAAGTTCATCGTCACTTGAGGTATGCCAAAAGTCAAAACACAACTATATTGCTTGTTTTTAAATCTTGTAATGTAGCAAAAGTAAAGAAATTAGGCTATGGGATATGAAAAAAGCAGCCGCTACTATATCACTTATGAAGATTTCTTATATGTTTCATAATTGATTGCAGCGTTGTATACAGAAAATTAAGCCTATGGGATATGAAAAAGCAGCCGCTACTATTTCGAAAGTTATAAGGGATCATTCGGAGGGGTCTGAACCGAGTGCAGACAACCGATTAAAAATAGCTGATTTTCTTAACTTAAAGTCGAATCAGGAGCTTCTAATTGAGGCGGTTGCCCTTGAAAAGTTAAAAGAAAATGCTGAACAAGCAGAAAAAATGGGAGATTTAGAGTGTATTGAGGAAATGATTGCTCTTGTGACCCATATGAATGATAAGTTTATTGAAGCCAAACAGTCCCAAAACCCTCATCTTGTACCAATCCCTCCTGATTTTTGTTGCCCTTTATCACTTGAACTCATGACAGACCCTGTAATTGTTGCTTCCGGACAAACATACGAGCGAGGGTATATTCGTAAATGGCTTGATCTCGGACTCACCGTTTGCCCCAAGACAATGCAAACTCTTGTCCACACTAATCTTATTCCTAATTACACCGTGAAAGCACTGATTGCAAGTTGGTGTGAATCGAACAATGTTAAGCTCCCAGACCCTGTGAAGACCTTGACCTTGACTCAACCTAGGTCACCTGATTCAACACAGGCCATAGATTCACCTGGGAAAAGCGTAATTTCATCCAGTGGGACGATTCATCAGCAAGAAGAAACTGCTACTTCTCTGGTGCATCATGTCTGGTCATCCTCAGAAGATATCCTTCCTAGACTTCCCGAAAACGGGCATAGGTTGCATGAATCTGGAGACCACAGTCTGGAGTCAGGTGGGCAGTCAATGGACGTTGGTCGGATGAATGAGAAGTCAACAGCGGGTCATCAGAGAACGGTTTCAACTTCCAGCACGCATTCTGATACAAGCTTATCTCAAGAGCTTTCTCATGAAGCAAGCAATTTGTCTGCAACACAGGTGGCAACATCATCCAGCAGCGATGCTTCAGGAGAGGCATCACCGGGCCCTCAGCCTGCCTCGACTGCCACCACTACCCCGGCAACCCCATTGTTCTCACCTCGGTTTGAAACCCGACCCAGAAATCCGCTGTGGCGCAGGCCATCAGAACGGTACGGGCTTAAAATAGTCTCTTCACCCACCACTGAATCCAGGCCTGATCTAACAGGAGTTGAAACCCAAGTTAAAAAACTGGTTAAGGACTTAAGCAGCACTTCAATCGATATAATAAGAAACAGCACAGGCGAACTCAGGTTACTTTCTAAACATAACATGGATAACCGAATTGTTATAGCAAACTGTGGGGCCATCAGTTTATTAACCGGTCTACTTCGGTCAACTGACAAAGAAGTCCAAGAGAACGCCGTCACCACCCTTTTAAACTTGTCACTAAACGATAACAACAAGGTCGCAATTGCAAATGCTGGTGCAATCGAACCACTGATTCATGTGCTTGAAACCGGGAGCTCAGTAGCTAAAGAAAACTCAGCTGCAACCCTTTTCAGCCTCTCAGTTATTCAAGATAACAAGATAAGAATTGGGAGCTCTGGAGCGATCGGACCATTAGTGGACTTACTAGGAAACGGGAGTCCACGAGGGAAAAAAGATGCAGCCACAGCTTTATTCAACCTGTCAATATATCATGAAAACAAAGCGCGCATTGTCCAGGCAGGCGCGGTTAAGTACCTTGTGGAATTAATGGATCCAGCAGCTGGGATGGTTGACAAGGCGGTTGCTGTTTTGTCGAATCTTGCAACGATACCTGCAGGGCGAGCTGCTATTGGTCAAGAGGGCGGGATACCGGTTCTAGTTGAAGTTGTTGAGTTGGGTTCAGCTAGAGGGAAGGAGAATGCTGCTGCAGCCCTTTTGCAGCTGTGTACTGATAACAATAAGTTTTGCAAACTGGTCCTTCAGGAAGGTGCAGTCCCACCATTGGTTGCTTTGGCACAGTCTGGTACCGCAAGAGCCAAGGAAAAGGTGGGTATATTGGTAAATTTATGATTATGACCTGTGGGTAAATTTGTAATTTTAGTTTCTTGATTGTGTTGCAGGCTCGGTCACTGCTTAATTACTTTAAAAGTAAGCATGGCAACAATGGGAGGGGATAAGGAGAGGTGCATTTGACATGATTTTAGTTGATATGGTTAGTTGTTTATATAATGTGTATAGTTATATAGCTGATCAATAAAAAAACTATGCAAATGTAATATAACTATTAACTATTGATTTAACATGTGATATGTGAGGCAGTTATGCAATCAAACATCTGGCTTTCTTTCTCTCCTACTACGTCGGATTAACACTATGTTCACGTAGGATGTAAACGAGCTGAACCGAGCCATGCTCTTGCTTGGCTTGTTTCAAGCTCTTTTTTCAAAGCTCGGAGCTTGGCTCGTGAGTAGTTTTTCAAGCTTGAGTTTTGCTTGTGTAACTTTATTAGCTAAGGTTGCACAAACACACGTGTTATTCAATGTGGGGAAATCTGATTGGAGAAGCACTATTCATCAACGTTGTTTGATTATCAATATATAGGATAATTAATTTGCATATATTTATAAATTTTGCATATAGTAACAGTGGAAAATAATATAATTAAACCCACTCTAGCTGAGAAAACCCGTGAAACCATATGTAACAAACTATACATGAACTTTAAAAAAAAGAAATGGGCATGTAATTTACATATTTTTAAGCGTTTTGAAAAAAAATGAAATAAAAGAGTTGTCGTTGCTGCTGCTGCTTCTCCTTTTTTTTTTTTTTTTACTTCTTTAGAATCACTTGGTTCATGGTAAGCTTTTTTTTTTTTTTTCAAATAAATTTTCTGACCCGATTCACCGCGTAGAGTTTTGCAACCAACACCAGGTTCCCAAGTGGCCAAGTCCCAACGCCCAAACTCATATTACAAATCCAAGTTGTCTTTTCTTAGTGAGTTTTTAAAACTCACTTACACAACTTAAAAACTTTTATTATTTTTATTTTTAAATAAAACGAATATAATGATCATTTTAAAAACGTTAACTTTTCTAACATCTATTTGTGAAAAGTACCAACTGAACTTTTTTAACGGCTGACTAAATATCACCTGAACTGCGGTAAACCCCTTCTAAATCGGATTCAAACATGAGACCAAATGACCTCAAGCTTTTATATTCATTTCCCTAAATCACTGTACCAAGTGAACTAATGATGGTTAATATGGTACACACTACAAATTTAGCTTTTGAAAGCAAAATCCAAACACATAAAATGAACATATGACAAGAATCAAGTAAACTCATTATTATCATTTAGAAAAACAATAATTCAAAGAAACACATTAGCAAGATCTATTTCAAATTGAATACAACACTCATTAATTATTATGCTTCTCAACGTTACAAAATACATTCCTCTCACCGAAGAAATTTATTTATTCAAGCAAACTCCTAACCAATAAACAAAATATAACATAGAGAATTATACTAAATAGTTTGAATATATAAGTAAATTAAGGGCACTTGTCCCTGCCCTTGGGGTTCTTCATATCACGGTAGCAAGGGCATTGAGCCTTAGGTGCATAGGGACCTGAAGGAACGCACCCATTGCATTTGCCACAACATATCCCGCAGTACTTGAGGCACCTGTCTCTCCAACCGGATCGCGAACACCTCAATTTGCACTTCTTGTCGCACCCGAATTTACCTGCATTATATTTATCATCAGTTAATAAATGTGATCAAATGTTGTCAACTACATAATATTTATAAATGAAAAAGGATGGATGAAATATATATACTTGGGGAGGGGGCCGGGGAAATTGCGAATGCGGATGTGAAGAGAAGAGCAAGGAGGAGAAGAACTGTAAATGAGAGCTTCATCTTGTTCAATGGAGGAGTATGTGTGAGTTGGTTGATGATGGTGAAGAACATGAAGAGTATTTATAGTAGGAGAAGGTGCAGTGAGTCTGTGAAGTTGGCCACTATGTTGGTAAACTGCCAAATTCAAATGTATCTATCATAATTAATAGTCATATTGATTTGGGCTATGTTAGGGAAAACTAGCCGACAGCTGGAAGTTGAAGACTGGTAGCTGAAAGCTGGTGGTTAGAAACTGTAGCTAGAAGCTGATAGATGTAGCTTTTTAAATATATTTTAGTGTTTGGCAGTATAGCTGAAGCTTTTAATAAATTGTATAAAATGACCATAATGGACATTAACTAAAAACATATATGTATGTTTTTTTATTTTTTTTTTATGATAGAATTAGTATTTGTGTCATTTACTCATTAAAAGCTTGTAGTTAGTAAGAGTTTTTTCTTAAACGCTGGTACTAGTAGTTTTTTTTTTTTTTTGGAAGGCAATACTAGTAGCTTTTCAATATAGAGTTTTTTTTTCTAACCTAAAAACTTGAAGCTCATTCAACCAAACAAAGCTTTTTATTAAGTATGAGCTTTTTTAAAAAGCTTGAAGCTTGAAGCTCATAAAAGCTCTTAAGAACTCCTTGCCAAATATACCCTTGGGCTAAGTTGTTGTTTACATAGGTTGACTCGCTTACACCAGGTGTTTACATTTTAACCAGTTGTTTATTATATTAGGTTAATTTTTTCTCCGGCTCATTTTACCTTAGATCGATTTGAGCTTTTAGCGAGCTGAGTAGTTATCTCTAGTATAATACTCCTAATTAAGCTACATCGAGAATAAATTTCTACAATCTACTTTTATATAAATTGAATAAGTTAGTTATCTACTTTTATATAAATTGAATAAGTTTGTTGTTTATCATTATGTTTGAGTTATAAATGCACCATGTGCTCGTGATATTTATTTTGTTACGTAGATATATTGTTACAACTCAAAGGAGTGTAAAAAATGGGAAGATTAGCCGTTAAAAAAATAAGTCAATTACTATATACATGTAATAAAAATATAAGGGACAAGAATAATTTGTGTGGGGTAGTCCAAAACTAGGGTGGGTTCAATTTAGTCCGAGGGGAGGTGTATCTTGTGACTCGGTCTAATATCGATTCGCACGAAGCTTCCTACCTAGTGAATGTAACTCATAACTCCATTTAAATAATAATTGGATTTCCTTTTTTTTAACGGTTAATTTCTTACACCCATTTTTTTTACACCTTTTGTATCATTTTACACATTTTTTGCACACCCTTAGAGTCGAATTAATAAAAAATATTACTTGGTCGAATGAGCTTGAAACTTTTAGGTTAGGATAAAAAATGTATATTGAAACGTTCCTAGTACTAGAGTTTTAAGAAAAAACTCTTACTAGCTACAACCTTTTAATGAGTAAAAAGACACAAATACTCATTTTACCATAAAAAAACAAAATAAAACATGTATACAAGCTTTTAGTTATGCCAATTTTAATCATTTTAAACATTTTATTAAAAGCTACAACTACTTTGCTAAACACCAAAATATATTTAAAAAGATACAGCTACAAGCTTTCAACCAGCAGTTAGTTTTGCCAAACATACATTTAACTAACACGTATTTAACATGTTATATTCTTTTTAAAAAATGGTTTTTAATCAAAAAGGTCGATTTTAGCAGCTAATAAGGCATAGTGAAGATTAGTTTGTCTTTTACGTTTATTAATTGTTATTAAATCATTAGTTTAAATTGATAAACTCGAAGTAAGAATTAAAATAGATTATTGAAATTTTAAGGTTTCACTAATTTTTTAGTGTGTTATGAACGACATTATCCAAAAACGGTCACATAAACTTATTAATTTGTTCTTTCAATTAGTAAGTTTATTCATTGTATCTTTTCATATTATTGGACAGAAAAACTTTAGCGAATGCTTGTTTTGGCAAAATCGTTTAGAACCTGTGTGAAGTTTTTGGTTTGTCCCCCTGTCAGAGGGCAGTTATTAAATGCTATCAAGGCCCCCACGTCCAAGATTTTCTAACTATTATCCCGATCGAAGGTTTGGGCCAAAGCATGTCCGCTATTGAATACAGGGTCATTCTTAAATATCGTTTGATGATCCCCATGTACTAGGAGGATGAAATCTGTCCGATTTGCCGTAAGGCCTGCCTGGATGAATACGGGGAACATGCGGTTCATTGTAAGGATTACCCGGGTTCAAATATCGGCATGATCGGGTTCAAGATGTCCTGTGGGACATTTTAAGATGAGCAGGTATCCTTATCTTTGGGTGTGGGCCGGGGGGAAGCATGCTTGTGTTAACCTGACAGGTGTATCTCCCCTAGTTGGGTTGAGGGATAGTGGGTTTGTAGCTAGGCAAACAGTGCGGAAAGTGGAGGCGAAGAAGGTGGAAACAGTGGCGAATCTTGACCCGAAACTTCGAGGGGTCGGAAGTCACTAGTTTCGGGGGGTCGAAACCTTATTTACCAAAAAAATTTCTATACGAATACTATATAATCGGAAACCTCTGAGCGAAAATTCGGGGGGGGGGGGGGGTCGGCCACTCCTTCCCGCCCCTTAAAAGGAAAGCCACTGGGTGGAAAAGCATGCTAAAGCCCGTGAGGAGAACCAACACGTTTTCGTACCCCTGGCTTTTGATACCTTTGGTTCATTGGCACCGGAAGCTACCTGTTTTCTGACCAGGGTCCAACGAGTTATTCATAGTAGTGTCTCGGCTCTGGGTGAGCAAAATTATGTTTTTAGTAGATTATGGTTTGTCATTCAGAAATGGGTGATAGCGCAGCTTGTTGCTCGCCTACCCACTATCTTGATATAATTTTCTCTGTCATGGAATGAAAATATATAATGTCATATTATTGCCCGTAATAGTTTGTTTAGTTTTACTGTACATAAAAAAATTTATTTGTTTACCTGAAAACAATTAAAATTATCATATTACCTACTAAATTTGATCAACATAAAAGCTAGACAAAACATTACTTAAGTTTACTTACTATAAAATATAATAAACATCAACAAAATATTATACAAATGTTTTGAATTTATACAAACTATTGTTCGTGATGTTATGAATTAGTATATATAATAATACAAGAATAATAAAACATGTATAAATTATAATCAGTATTTTTTTTTATTTATTTAATATTGAAGGAATCAAACCGGTGAGACCATCCTTGCCAGTTGGTACGATGACCAGTTTGTGTTCGTGTAGAAATCACTACAATAATACGTCCACATCAGTCACATCACATGCCACTCACTTTTTTACTTTGTAAATATTATTAAGGGATAATTGCATAAAATGAACATTTGACCAAAAGAATTTGCAAAAATAAACATACAATGCGTCTAAACAACAGGGACGAGACACTATTTGCGTCTACCAATTAGACGATTACACGTGTAAAGCCTTAGACGCCTAATTTTTAAGGTCTCTGCGTTTAATCTTTAGACGCGAGGCTGTTATTTAGACGCAAAGTGCTTTAGACGCGAAGAACTTAAGGTCCCTACGTCTATACATCAGACTCGAAGCTGTTCTTTAGACGCAAGGTACAACCTTTTTAGACGCATCAATTTAAGAGTCTGTTATTTAAACGCAATCATTTCCTTAGAGCCAATCTCAAATGTGAAGGCTAGAGTTTAGACGCAATGTTTTGTAGACGAATCCGTACACTTGTAGACGTATCCGTAGACTTGTAGACGTATCCGTACACTTTGTAGACGTATCCGTACACTTGTAGACCCATGCGTACACTTGTAGACGTACCCGTACACTTGTAGACGTATCCGTACACTTGTAGACGTATTCGTACACTTGTAGATGTATTCGTACAAATGTATGCATTTCAGTACATTGTTAATAATGTTCGTAGGAGATTCAAAACCACGTCTAATACAATCGCCACACATGTAGACGTATTCGTACAAATGTTCAGACATGAACAAGAAAACCCCGTTCGTTTAATTGTTCGTGTTTAATCGTTTGTTTAGCAAAACATAAATGAACAAACAGAAACATTACTCGTTCGTGTTCCATTAGTTCATTTACAAGCCTAAAAACATCTAAGAATAAAGTGAAACAACGGGTGTAATTTCAATTTCATTTAACTTACTACTAATGTTTTAAAAACCGGTTTTTAAATCATACCAGATTTGACCTAAAAATGGTTCAACCGGTTGAACCGGGTTGTATCGGGTGGTTCAACCGGATTGGCTTGTTAACTCTACAAATTCATAAATTACAACACAAACTTAAAATATAATCTAAAAGTTAATGATTACATATTAAATATAAACCAAAAGTTATTCTACATAAAAAAATAATCTAAAAGTATTCAATTTTTTAATATAGTTCTTTTAAATGAAAGAATACGAATATATTTAAGCCATTCGGGTATTGAATACATCAAGTTTACAATTGCTTAAAACATGAAATTTACTATCATCGCCTTTCTCAAAATCTAGAGCATAATCATTTTCATCCTACATTATTACCTAAGAGATTTTAGTAGAAATAACAATCATAATATACTTAAATTACGAAAAATAAGTAACATATATAACAAGTAACAATGTGTTTGAGGAACCGATTCGCGCTCTTCCTCACCAAACATGTTATCCATATCATTATTATGAACTTCTCTCTTTTGCTTTTCGTGAACCACAAAAAAATCAATAGTTCAAAAACACAAAAATTTACCTTGTGCCGGTATTGGTATAAAGGTTCAAACCGGTATACCGTATTTTACCGGCGGTACGAACTTGATATCGTTTCGGGTTTATACCGGAGTGTTTCGTACCGGGCTCATCTCCTAAAAACGGTATTACCGGTATAACCAGCCGGTACGTACCGGTTTTTTAAACATTGCTTGCTACTACCTTTTTTTGAACTGTAACTTACTACTATCTTGATTGGTTTGAATGTTTACGTGTATTTTTTCATACTACTTTAAAACTATATAATTTTAAATATATAATGAATCTCTGCCTTATAAAGTGAAAGAACGAATGCAAGTATCCATAGCCACCAATTGCAATTGCAATTGCAAATGCAGATCCAGTGATTGCAGGTGCTATAAACTCGTTATAAATTAGATATTGGGATGCGTAAAATGGGGTGGCATCTAGTTGGATCCTTCATAGATTTCATAATTGTTATTCCCCACCACCAACGCGTTCTGGTACCTCTACTAGAACCTTCCTTCAATCAATTTTCAACTCATATGTTTGGGTTATCACCGCGTTTTGCGGTGTTTACAAAACATAAACATAGATAAAAGTAAGCAAATTGTGACCGGCAATTTGTGTGACTATAAAAAACATGTCATGGTGGTGTATTCAAAAGTCACAAAAAACTATTGGTTCAGTCCGTTACGACATCAACACTCGCTATAACTATAAAAACAAAGGCCTGCAGCAGGTTCTGAATGTAAATAAGATAACCTACTCATGATGGTACATATGAAATTTAGACAAACTTAAAGTTCAGGGTTTAAATAGTAATTACAAAATGTGTAATTGAAAAAAATAATAAAAGTTGGGTGTCTAAACGCTAAATATAATAAAGTGTAAGGGTATATAATGAAAAATTAAAAAAGAAAACCTTAATTAAGTCTAAATATGTTAGAGTTAATAGTCATTTTCGTCCCTGAGGTTTGGGTCAGTTTGTCACTCCAGTACAAAAGTTTTTTTTTTTTTTTGCAATTCCTTTCCTGAGGTTTTGATTTTTTTTGCCAAATTCATCCTTTTCACTAACCCAGTTAAAAAAGGTCGTTAGTGTCAGGGGTATTTTTGTCTTTTTACCTCAGGGACGAATTTGGCATTTAAAATTCAAGGATTTTTTTTTTTGCCAAATTCTCTCTCTCTCTCATTCAATCTTTATTCTATATTCTATATATACAACATTTACAAACGTGAACAGTAAACGTTTGCATCTTGGCCATTCCTTCTTCATCCAACGTATATATTTTGTCCACCTACACTTCCTTTCTCAAATGTTTAGTAATTCAGTACTGGGCCCACGTGGACGTCGCTTGCTGCTTCTTTTGTTGCTTACGAAGAGGAACGCTTATTAAAAGTTTAAAACCAACAAACCAGTTAATGGTTTTGTCAAATCTTACACTTTAAAAACCAAAAAAACCACACATACACATATTTATAAGAGAATGAGAGAGAGCAACGAAGAAAATAGAGAGAGAAGCAGAGAAGCCGGAGCTAGAGAAAGAGACGGTGGGTTCCTACCACCGTGTATTGTGGAGAACCGAGATCCAGTAGAGAGGGAGGACGAAGATTGACGGACTTGACCCTCACCCATCGTATATCTCGCACCTACACCTCATCCATTATCTTTGCAAATCACAAAACGAACCCTCAACAGCTTCTTAAAACACTGCTGTCCGCCGCTCGACGATGGATCAAGGCATAGACACGACGGCGGCGCTGCTGGATGTGGAATTCCGATGGGTCCCAGGGTGATCTCCGGCGACGAAGATAGACCCGTAACCTCTGCTTCATTGAGTAGTAATTAGAATAATGGATGATGTTGATGTCTAGATATTGGTTATCAATAGATTATGATTAACATATGTGGTAAATGGTGTTGGTTCATGTCAAGGTATAGTGCTATAGAGGAAAGATGCAGACAAGCTAAAAGTGGAGTTGGGGTTTGGAGGTAAACTAATGATGACGATGACAATATAGGATGTTAAATCTGGAAAATGGTGATTAGTGGCGCTGGTTGTTTTGTTGATGTGGGAGCTCGGGTCAAGAGAGAGAGAGAGTGAAAGAGAGAGAGGAAAGATATAGGGGGTGGGGTGGGGGTGGGGGAGAGAGAATTTGGCAAAAAAAAAAAAATCCTTGAATTTTAAATGCCAAATTCGTCCCTGAGGTAAAAAGACAAAAATACCCCTGACACTAACGACCTTTTTTAACTGGGTTAGTGAAAAGAATGAATTTGGCAAAAAAATCCAAACCTCAGGGAAGGAATTGCAAAAAAAAAAAAAAACTTTTGTACTGGAGTGGCAAACTGGCCCAAACCTCAGGGACGAAAATGGCTATTAACTCAAATATGTTATTACCATAATAGGGGGCGTATATAATTTTATTAAAGATAAAGGGTGTAAAAAAACCATACATTAATAAAAAAAGAAAAAGAAAAGAAAACCTCGCTAGTCGCTACTGTTCCTAAGACACCCAAGATTGTTTATATAAACTAGTAATTATACCCGTCGCGCAATGCGGTGGCATCGAAACTTAAATTAACTCAGATTTATATCGTCTATTGAAAACTTATTATATTTGACCCAACTCGTTTACGAAAAAAATTTACATCAAAACATATACCAACTAAAATATAGATAAAAATAAGCATGAGAAATGTATTATATTTTACTTGACTCATTTTCGAAAAAAAACTATGTAATAACGTAAACGTACTTAATTTATACCAATGAATACATAAAAATAAGCATGTAAAAAAATAATGGTTTTTTAAGTTAAAGAATGGTAAAACTGAAAGTTTTGAAACTTGATAGATCAAAATGCCATTCTATAGATGTGACATTCTTCCTTTTATTTTGACATCAGTATAACTTTAGTCCTTCTTGTAAGTATACAATTACAAAGTCAATGCTTATGCTCTCCCTTTATTTTCAAACTATGAATTATATTAAGCATTTCGTATCTTTCTAATGCAAATATTTATAATCTAATTATACATATAAGCAATTATATAATATGTTCCAAATGTATTTTTTGGTTATTTATTTATTTAAAGGTTTAAGACTTAACATTGATGAAAACTTATAAAAATGTACGTGAATGCTATTTTTTTAATATTTAAAGTTTAGCTAAGGGATCATGTTAGTCCTATTAGACATTTATAAGTTTAAAAAATATTTAACGTTTAAAATTTATAGAGTAAACTGCCATTTTCGTCCCTGAGGTTTGGCACTTTATGCCAGTTTCATCCAAAAGATTTTTTTTTCTCAACTGGCTCCACTAGTTTTCAAATTCTTGCTGGTTTCGTCCAACTCGTTAACTCCATCCATTTTTTCTGTTAACTTTTTGTAAAAAGACTAAAATACCCTTATATTTATATGTTTAATAAATAAAATCTTTATTTAACTCTCTTTCTCTCTTAACTTCTACCTCTCTCTCTCTTTACTCTTTCTCCTCTACCTCTCTCTGTCTCTTCTTCAACCCACCACATTCATCATCTTCTTCAAGTCTTCAACCCACCACCATCATCACACAGATTTCCCGACCATAATTAAGCTTTGCAGCAGCAAACTTTTCCTAAATTACCAAATCACCAACAAACCATATCATCTCATCAGTTTCATCCAAAAGATATCTTTATCATAACTAACATTAGGCAAAGCAGAATTAGTTGATAATAATAAACTCTACTCAAACCACAATCCAATCACTGCTTTCATCCTTCCACATTCACACGATTCCTTCACCAATCAAACACTACAAACCCTAGATCTGTAACCGATGATCTTAACAGGTAGATAAAACGTCGTCGTTTCAGGCGGTGCGTGGTTGCATATAACATGAACGTCAGCCATCCGTCGGTGCATCCAGTTGACGCGCCGCCGTTACCTCCAGCCGACGACGCCGTCGTTGTGCCGCCGAGAGTCAGGATGAAGGTTATTCAAGGTATGCCTGGAACGATCGGCGGTCTTTGCTTACGGTTCTGTCAGTTCGCATACGCCGTCGTTTCGTTAGCTGTTATGGCTTCAACTAGTGATTTTCCTTCCGTTACTGCCTTCTGGTAATTGTTTCGATCCGTGTTTAGATTTTAGCGATCTTTTTGTTAGTGAATTTTGATAAATTTAGTTGACTATGTAAGAGTTATGGTTAGAGGAGTGGAATTTGGAAATTATGATATGTTAATTATATTCTGTTTGATTGAATGAGAGAGAAGCTGAAGCATATAGAATGAGCAAAATGAACTACTAACAGATCTGTGTGAGGAAGTTTAGTTGATCATGTAAGAGTTAGGGTTACAGAGGACTGAATGTGGTGGGTTGAAGAAGAGACAGAGAGAGGTAGAGGAGAGAGAGTAAAGAGAGAGAGAGGGGTAGAAGTTAAGAGAGAAAGAGAGTTAAATAAAGATTTTATTTATTAAACATATAAAATATAAGGGTATTTTAGTCTTTTTACAAAAAGTTAACAGAAAAAATGGATGGAGTTAACGAGTTGGACGAAACCAGCAAGAATTTGAAAACTAGTGGAGCCAGTTGAGAAAAAAAAATCTTTTGGATGAAACTGGCAAAAAGTGCCAAACCTCAGGGACGAAAATGGCAGTTTACTCAAATTTATAAATATTGAAGGTTTATAAAGATTGGTTATTAGAAAAGTTAAAAGTGTTATGAATGCATCAATAATATGGTGACTCTTCACATACATAACCTACATCTATTATTATGTTTGTATTAATTGTATAGCCTATAAATAGTGGCTCATGTATATTGTATCATATACACTCAATGAATAAGACTTCTCTATTATATATCTCTTTATATCTTCCTCTAATATTTGTTTATAGTTCTTATAAATTTGTATGTTGGTTGCTAGTAGGCCGTTGTCTTACAACACGTTATCAGCACGAACTGCTTGCACCATCATCAGGTATACCACATACTCTAACTTATCATTATTCTTTATTCTCACATACATGATCCATATTGTAATGCATACAATTATGGGTTGTGTTAGAGATTTGTTTTGTTATTCTCTTTAATCTCCCTAAATAATCCATATTATAACTAATACGATTTTTTTGTTAGATGGAGATTTTATATTTATTATTTCATCAAAGTATGTTCAATCATGTTTTATATTTCAACATGTATAGTGAATTATATTATAACTGGTCATAACTTCTTTTATCCCCATATATATATATATATATATATATAGGGGAAAGTTAATTTGAGAACACCTATATTTCGTGCGAACCGTGAGAACGGCATCTAAAACCATTCAAATTCAAAATTTCTTTTTACATTTGTCTTTATTATTAAAATACAATCTCAAAAACACAATTTACGCGTAAAAATTCAAACGTATACGAAAATAATTTGTTTTTACACATGTGTAAATTTACTGTTTATCCATGTGTAAACTGTTTCATTTACACATGTGTAAAAAGTTAATTTAAAAGTGTTTTTGCAAGAAAAGATGAATTATTTGGAAAGAAAATTCATTTATTAATGTTGTATTTTGATTATAATGAGGTTTGTATTAAAAAAATTTGATTTTGATTGATTTTTTTACTTGTTCTCACGGTTCTCACAATATTTAGCGTTCTCAAGATAACCCTCCCCTATATATATATATATATATATATATATTTAATGGTTTAATCAATATTATTAGATTTGTTTTTAGTTTTTGATTTCACTTGTGTTAATTTTTTGTTTTTTTATTAAAGTGCATGTTAACATGTTTTGAATTTAACATGAAATGATTGTACAATAAGAGTTAATAAGCTATTATATGTAATTGATTTGACCCTAAAGTAAGTATAAAAGTTATGTTGGACTCGCATGACCTTTCACATTTAGTTATTTACATTGACATGATTAGTATCATATAATATTATAAATTCATTGATTGTGGCATAAAAAAAACTAAATGTATACATTTTTTATCTATAAAGTAGTAATCTAAATTCAACTTATGGCATCATCCTTTTAATTACCATGATAATTGTAGACATTATTGTATCCATGTTTAGATTTGAAATATTTGTGTGGAAAAAGAGATATGTATATTTGTAGAACGAACATATCATACAAAAAGAGTTATTGATCATACTTTTATCATGGAGACTTTACGAAGATATGTTTAAAATAAGTGCAAACATTAATTTGTATGTATCATATTCATATGATTAGTTATACCGTTATAAGTTATTGCATAAATTATCTATGGTTGTTTATTGGTGATGAAAAGTTTCTTATTTCATAAAGGCATGAAGGCTTATTCTAACTCGTTTTTATATGGTGACATGCTATAACATCATGTATTATATACATGCTATTATTTCTTTATATTCATAATATCAAATAGAACAATTAAACCAAAGTTGTGGTTTATTGTCACCCTCCATAAAGAGTAGAAATTTGCTTTGATTTGACATCAAAGTATCATGCTCACTGTATCTCTTTATCATGTTACAAAAGGTCGTAAGATGTTAGAAAGGTAACATTATATGACTCGGACGTATATATACTTCTTAGTTGATGTTACATGAAGAGAAGTTTATTTATAAAGGAAAATTGGATATTACAAATTTTGTTTGTCAAACCTCAAATATGCTCTTGAAGTGGAAAGATTATTAAAAATATATATATATATAAGTTTGAAACGACCACCATGAAAGTGGTGTAGTCTCATCCATTCCCTGAAGTGAATGTGATGAAAATGATCGGTATAAAGGTTAAGATCATGTACATAACTAAGGAAGTTGTAATGATTCCATCATGAAAGTTTTGTGGTTATAATCCATTCCCTGAAGTGAATGCGATGTTATAATTATTGGTATAAATTAAGTCCATGATTATGGTAATTGTGAAAATTGTTATGATGCTCATGTTAATGAGATCGGCTTTGTTAATAATATGATGATTACAAAATGATCGTTATAGAGGTTATGATCATAGTAAATGAGGAAGTTGTAATGATCACCATGTTCATAACAAGATCAGCGATGTTAATCCTGAATGAGGAAATTGTAATGATCATCATGTTGATAATAAGATTTACAATGTTAATATTGAAATCGACCACAAGAAGTGGCACACTAATGAAGTAATTATATGAGAATGAGATATATTATTCTCTCATATTTCTTGTCGTGTATTAGACAAGCAAAAGTGAAACATGTCTAATAATTTGTCACATATGAGATGTGTTCATGAAGTAACCATATCATTAAGAGAGTATGACAAGTTTGAAATCATCTCATATTCTTGTGATTGAGTAAATAATGAAAAGTTATGAAGCTTGTTTCGTTTATACTCCATTCCCTGAAATGAATGTGACTACATATTGATCATTGTAAAGGTAATGATCATGGAGATAATTGTAACACCCCAACCGATGGCGGAAACATCGAGGTGTCACGTAGTGACGATTGTTCAATAGCTCATGGACTAAAAGTGTAAATATATCAATTGATTAAATAGTTTATTACATTGAAAGGAAAATTACATAATACAAGAATTCTAAAGCGTCAAGTCTAACTAAAATACAATAAAGTCAAAGCTTAAATATAAATCCAAAAGCTTAAAAGAAGCGTCTCAAAATAACCTGAAACATGTACGAAAATAGTATATTTCAATACAAAAATGTATTGGTGAGCATACCCTGTTTGAATACATATAATGGAAAAAAAAGTTTCGCAATTCACGTGTTATACTGTCTACAATTTAGTGTTCAAGCTATGTACAAATGCTACCCAAAATCAAACCTTTGTTTAATGAATCAAGAGTCACATATATATAGTATTCGCTCATAGTAGGCGATGAATAATCGTTCACACATAACAATAATTAAGTACTATTTATTGCTATGCTAGGCCGCCCAGCAGTTAATGATTAAGGTCATAAGTACACACTATCAGCGAATCAACAAGTAAAACACATACAAGAATTGAGATTGTGAATATAGAATAAACCATGATTAAGTGAGTGAAGTAATATGCGTACATGAGTCACCACAAAAGTGTAAAACATGAAAAAAAGGGAAAGATGTACTCACAGTTTACGAAAGCGTTCAAAATCCACTTAAGCGGTCGTGAGCTAAGTAATGTGAATTCCGAGGAATTCAACCTATAATGTATAATAATACTAATAAGAAAATGTCTAAAAAGTCTAAGGTAACTAAGGTCTAAGGCATTAGGGTTTGCTAAGTCAATTTGGGGAATTAGAGTTTTTATGATAAGTCGAATTAATATAAAAGTTGTATATCAAAAATAATATACCAAAGTTTGTAATTATAGTTTAGGTAACATAATTATTACCAATTGAGTATCTAGATAGAAATGTGTTTTGAATAACCAAGACAAAGTAATTTAATTAATTTCTTGTAAATAAATACACTAGTCATAAATGTTTAAATAAATAATTATGTCTAATTAACAAAAATAAGACTAATAATTCAAGACATGATCCAAAAATGCTATTTTTATAGAAAATGGATGCTTTCTGATGTAAATTAATGAAAATAATTTTCCCATAATTTTTATAAACTTATTTATATTTAAAAACTGATTTAATGAGATTAAATCATGTTTAAATGATTAAAAATAAGAAAATCAATAAAAATACATGTTTTCTGAACCAAATATTTTTATTTTAGTTCATAATGATTAGAAATAATTTCCCAAAAAGTTTGAGATTAAAATCATTAAAAATTGATTTTTTTAATCAATTAATTATGATTAACACAATTTAAATCAATAAAAATATAAAAATAAGACATTTTTTAGAAAATAAAAATATGATAATTTCCTATGAGGTGTCAAGAAGCTACTCCTAAATTTTCAGAATTTCTGGAGCAAAAATGAATTTATTATTAATATACTAAGTTTAAATGGATTAAACTTGATTTAAAATAAAGAATTAATAAGGAAATGTAAAAAGAAAAAGAAAAAAAAATCAGAATTAGTGGGACATGGGATTCGAACTCGTGACCCATAATTCAGAGCACATGTGACTCAACCACTACACCACAAAGGCTTTTGTTGATTTTATCCAATACATAACTTATTTATCTAATAACCAAGTAATCATCTTATTCCCCAAATAATACTTAGAACCCTAACCCTACACCCAAATCCAATCAACCCGACCTGTACACAATAAGCGTTCTGTATAGAGGGCTTTTGATCGAAAAACAATAGTAATCAAAACGGCAACAAAAAATAGGACTTACAATGTTGTTTAAGTGTCGAAAAAGAAGGTTTGACCCGTACAAAATATGGACCGATTGGAAGCTTACTGAGCTCGATTTGAACGAATTTTTATGTGGGTTTATGAAGAAGACGAGTGCAGAAAACGTTTGGAGCAATTATTTATATGGTTACTCGACTAAAACGTGCCATTGATGCAAAGTTAATATTCCGGCGGTTACATTTGGTTCATAATTGTCGAGTAATCAACGAGCATAACGTATGTTTGGTCCACATAACTGATTGATCGATAATGGCTATTATTACTTATGAACTCATAGTTATTTGCTTTAAAGCAAAATTTGAAAAGCAAAAATAATTAGTATTGAAAAAAAAATGCACAGGGGATACACAGGGGAAAAGAAACAACGATCATTTGACCAAAGAGAAGATTTGACTTGATGTTTGGGATATTGGCCATTATGGTCCTTCAATTATAACTTGGTTAGTTTATAAGGTTTTTAGTAAGTTTTTTTAATATAAAAACTAACCAAGTTTAACTAACTTACTAAATATATATATATATATATATATATGTTTTTTTTTAAATCTAATCCGAATAACGTTTCAATATATACATTTTTATTAAAACGTAGGTATGATCCATAATAAATGCGAATTATAAATTTTGAGTTCGCTCTCTTATTAAATTTGAAAATGATAAAAATTATAGAAACATTCGATTACACAAAGGACCATAATTGACAACTTGCTAAAGGATGAGGGTGACGGTTGTCACAGTCTTCCCTACTTTAGAAAATTTCGTCTCGAAATTCTTTCAAGTGAAGGTTTCTATGAAACAAAAGGCGTTGTAAAAAAAATCGAGTAGGTTTTTAAAATAATTGTATCAGTCATGTTTTGACAAAATTTAAAGTAGTTGTCTAATATCCAAAGTAAAAGTTTTAAAATCTTAGGCAGTCGACCCGAGGTTAGGAAGTTGAGAGTTTAAATGAAAAAAGGTTTGTGAAAATATGAAACTGGTGAGGCGCAGAGGTACTAATGAAGCAGTCTCCCCTACTTTAGAAAGATTATGATTAAAACTTGATTAAGGACATGCAACAGGATTTTGACTAACAGGGAGTGTAAGAGTATACTAGGTGTAAGGTTTTCTGGAGAGGTGGTCAAAAAGCAAGGCTCCTATAAAACTAGTTGAAGCTTATGTAAAAACGCTCTTATCGAACATGCTAGCTACTAGTCAACAATCTAATGAAGAGGTAATCATAAAGTAATGGGTAGGTTCTTAGTGAGACTCCTAGTCCGTTCCCACAGTATCGTTTATGCTTATATATAGGGTGTACCACAGCTAACCCACCACACTCCCGATGCTTTGGACTCGTACTGATTGTCTACCAACAGCCTAAATAGAATTACACACCACCCTCATGTACCTGTAAGCCCATGATTGCGTTCCGGACCGTAATCATCGATTTACCTTACACTAGGGTGTTATGTTTTTCCATAACCCCATCCTAAGTAATACAAGAAACAAATGCGTGCAACCAATATGTAATAGCCACTGTAATGAAATAATATTCAATCATGACATGGTTAGAGGTCCTTCCTGTGACACCCGGCATATTCAGGTCAATACTTTTATACCTTACATACATGCGTTTCGTACTTTACATGCATACGAGTCTATCTCAACGAAAACATTTCAAATAACTACTTAGTATCATACTTAACTAGGGTTAATTAAGTCATATTGATGATTCGGGAATCATCGGGAGTCGTTACAATGGTTCGAGAAACCATTGGGTGTCGGTCCATAACCACGTGTACAAGAATCGGTGATTCGTGGGATCGCCGGGTTTAACGCAACCACGCAAGTCTCGGGTCCCGGGAATTGGTGATCGGGTGGGAACGTGTCATTTATCATGTATTATATGTTTACAATCATTATGTGGCTTGTTGGTATGTGAATATGTGTTAACATATGTTAAAACGGGGTTTAACGCGCAAAACACACACACTGGGAGGCTTCAGGCGATTAGGCAGGTGGAGGATAGCCTAATCGCCTATAAAGGGGCGATTGGGAGGTACATATAGGCGATTAGGGGCTAATCGCATGAAGGTTCATGCGATTAGGCTCCCTACTCGCGTGTAAGTCTGCGTAATCGCGTGTAACGTGCTGGACGACTAGAAACGCCTATAAATACCACCCTTGACCTCCAAAACATCATAACAACAACCCTAGCCGTCCCATAACATAACCCAACACCCAAACACCCTCTGGAACTCGTTTTTGCATCAAAACCATCATTTTCAAGCTTATTCCATCATCACCTCTTTATTACAAGGTGTGTTCTTCAAACCCAAACCTTTAAATGATTATATTTCACCCCCTAAACGTCCAGACCTGACTTATAAATGTTTTTATCTTTGAAAATCCATTTAAAACCCTTTTTAAACAAACCTACACCTTTACATGCATTATATGTGTTATATGTGTTAAAGGTAGGATTTTTAGGGTTGAATCATGGTTATTCTTGTGTTGTTTTGATGTTTATTGCTGTTATAAGTTAGTATGATGATGTCCTAGGGGTTTGAATGGTTTTGGTGGTGTATTATTGATACTTGATGTTTTGACCCGTTTGAAGGATTTTGGATGATTTAGGATGATATGAGGTGTGTTATTGATTGTGTAATGTTAGGGTTTGCTCTAGGATGATGCTAGAACAGTAGGATGCTATCGGACATCGTGATTATGTGGTTAAATCTGAATATTTGCTATTTAGGGCAAGTTCTTGCATGTTGATGTGATGTTTACATGCTAAGTTGCCATTTTGGGAAAACGCTCGCATTCGGGACTGTTAGAATGATGAAAACTTAGGGGTTTTGCTTAGAATATGTTTGTTAATATGTTAGAATGATTATTGGGTGTTTTTACATGTTTCGGATCTGATTTGGAGCGTTCGGCGCGCGAATAATCACATCAGCTGCACTATAGGCGATTAGGGATCCTAATCGCCTATGTTATAGGCGATTGGAGGCCTACTCGCCTATATGGCAGCCTAATCGTGTATACAAGTGGCGATTGGGGGTCCAATTGCCTTTACTTCATGCGATTACGATCCTAATCACTAGTTAAGCCCTGAATTGCATACCTTATGACCCTACTCGCCTATAGATCACACGAGTAGCCCTATTCGCCCATCATTAGGGGCGATTAGCCTTTGTACTCGCCTGTTGACTGGTCCTAATCACATGTTGACTTTTCCTAATTGCTAGTTTGAGTCCTAATCGCGTGTAATGCTGCTGTATGTATATTTTAACATCCCGGAACATGATTTGACGCCTAGGAACATGATAGGAACCCCGGGATTCACCCAATGACTTAGTAACACGTATTCGGACCTGTTTATGCGTTTAAACGGACATTATGCTAGACTAGGCGAACTGTTGCGTGTATTAAGTGTTTGATTGCATATGTGGCATGATGTCTTGTATTGTCTAACACATGAAATGTCGGGTCACCAATGGGATGTCGGGCCTTGCCTGGTACGGTCGGTTAAACGTTGGAACATCATTTCATATGTACACAGTTATGGTCTGGACTATTAGGGACTAATCAACCTACGGGTTGTTAGTCTAACACCTTATATGCTCGTCATGATAGGTCACCGGTATTAGGGGCCGTCTATTGAGCAGGTTTACTTATCGTAGTGTGAAGAGCAGCATCAGGTGAGTTTCACGGCCCCGTCTTATGCTTTACATTTTGGGGGAGACACATGCTTATACTTATTACATAAATTATCATGTTATGCTAGTGGTTGATTCATTTACATACTATACGATACGTAAAGTCCCGGGGAAACCATGAATATGCTGGATAGCATAACGGGGGAAATGTGGATAGATCTATTGGGATTGACAGACCCCACCCGTCGGCTGGGAGCCGGGCGGGTGCATATTGTCTCGGTCGTACGCTAAATCATTTCGGGCAAAAATCATATATCGTTGTCTGTAATGGTTTCCGGTCGTAGTAGTATAACTCATGCGTCTAGCTAACGCTATTACTTTTGATATAGTGATAACATGATGGCTTTCATTACTTTAAACATTTAATTAAAAACCTGTGAACTCACCGGCATTATTTGCTGACGTTTTTAGCATGTTTGTCTCAGGTCGTTGAGGTAGCAGCTTACTATAGGCGCACGGAGTCACACGGCGTCTAGGCTTCATATGCATTATCATATCTTTTTCAGACTTATGCACTTTTACTTTTTGGGTTGTAATAAAAGTTACGCTTCCGCAGCGAATGGATTTATGAAACTTGATGGTTGTTTATTTCATTTTACGTATCATATAGTGTCGTTTATTGTGACCGTTGACTTAGATCCTGGTTTGTCATGCGCCTCGCGGTAAAACCCCGCACGTGGAATTTGAGGGTGTGACAGATTGGTATCAGAGCCAATGGTTATAGTGAACTAGGACTGCATGTTGAGTCAAGTCTATAGCCGAGTCGCACACACACTAGACGGTCACATTCATAAAAGTCATGTCATACGGGAGTTTGCCGGGGTGTACATATTACATTCGTTATTATCACTTATGCTTACATCATCTATCTATTATTCTTATCTCCTATCTTGTACTTCAACTTCGCGTTGGAAACGAGGATCCTTATTACCTTTGCACAGGCGGTGGCGTGCGTTGGAGTGGCTTCGGCATCCTGCGGAGATTCGTCCAAGATTCGGACGTCTCCCATTTCTACACTCCAACAGACACACCTGCTTGCACACATTATCACACACTTGTACTTGCTGTTTATATTTTGGACATGGGTGCCTAGTGGTTTGAGGGTCAGGCTAGGAGCACGCCTCGGGGACCATGTAGAGCGACTTATCATTTCGGGTGCACACGAAATAATAAGTTGAGATGCATGGAAATCCTGGTGGACTCTGCGTTTGATCTAATGACTATGATGGAACCCAATCCCTTGATTCACCTTATTTTACGGTTTCTTCATGATCCTTTGTTATCTGTTCTGGAATCTGATGTCTTGTCTTTGATCTTGACAGAAGATGGCAGGACGTCGTGGTGGTCGCGTTGGTGGTCGAGTTGGAGGCCGGAATGGCGGGGGACGTAATGGGGGTCGTGGCAACATCAGCATGACCCAAGCGGAGCTGAACAATCTGATCCAGGAGCACGTGGCAGCTGCTATTGCCGCGCAGCAGGCCGCCCACCAGGGCCATGGTGGTAATTTAATTACTCCTACCCTCATTCCTTATCTTTTATCGTGTGTTGATCGTTTCCTGACCGTGTTGTTTTGTTGATATTAGGGGATGCTTTTCCTCCTCCACCACCTCCACCTCCTCCAGTCCACTGTACTTATAAGATGTTCCAGGATTGCAAGCCCCATAACTTCAGTGGGACTGAGGGGGCTGTGGGACTACTCCGTTGGTTGGAGAAGGTTGAGTCTGCTTTCTCCATGTGCAATTGCCCTGTGGAGTTTCGTGTGAAGTATGCTTCGGGGACGTTTGAGGGACGTGCTTTGACTTGGTGGAATTCGACTGTTCAGACTATTGGTTTACTGGAGGCCCATGCGTTGCCATGGACCGAATTTGTGTTTCGTTTGAAGATGGAGTATTGTCCCAGGGATGAGATCAAGAGTTTGGAACATGAGCTGTGGAATCATCAGATGGTGGGATCTGAGATAGAGGAGTATACCACTCGCTACCATGAGCTGGCACTTTTGTGCCCTGATTCGGTGACGCCTGAATATAAGGCTATTGAGTTCTACATCAGTGGGTTGGTGCCTGAGATTCGCGGGTTGGTGACCGCTAATGATGCTGCTACACTTCGGGATACCATTCGATTGGCTCACAGGTTGACTAAACAGAAGGTTCAGGAGGGTCTTTTGCCTCCTAAGGGTACTGTGGTGAAGACCTCTGACAGCAACAAGAGGAAATGAGATAACACGGGTAAGGGTACAGCGCAGCCTCAGCAGCAGCAGCAGCATAAGAAGTTTGAGACTACGGGTTCGTCTTCTGGGCAAAAACAAGGTGGTTATACTGGTAGGCTGCCTAGATGTGATCGTTGTGGGTATCATCATGTGGGAAATTGTAGTTTTTGTACCCGTTGCAAGAAGAACGGGCATCTGGCCCAGACGTGCAGGGTGAATCTTCAGACTCAGCAACAGGTGGTTGCCCCTACTACTACTACCACTGCTGCACCTAGGGGTAACCAGGGATGTTTTAATTGTGGGGAGACGGGGCACTTTAAGAAGGACTGCCCCAAGCTGAAGCAAGGGAATGCTGGGAGAAATGACAGGGGCAACGGGGGTGGCGGCAGGAACGCGCGCGCCTTCGTCATCGGGTCGGGCGAGGCCCGTCAGGATCCGGATACTGTTACTGGTACGTTTCTTCTTTGCGATCGTTATGCCTCCGTTTTATTTGATTCGGGTGCCGACAAGAGTTTTATATCTGTTGAGTTTAGCCGACTGTTAGACATTGTACCGACTCCCTTAGAGGTCAAGTATATCATAGAATTGGCTGATGGTAAGAATATTGAGGCGACTCATGTTCTTAAAGGATGCCAGTTGGAACTATCAGGGTTATCTTTTCCTATCGACCTCATGCCGGTGTCATTGGGTAGTTTCGACGTTGTAGTGGGTATGGATTGGTTGTCCTTGTATCGCGCAGAGATCGTTTGCTTCGATAAAATCATTCGCCTCCCTCTCCCGGATGGAGAGACTCTTTTGGTCCATGGCAAGAAAAGTGGAGTTCCCTTGAGCATCATTTCATGCATGAAGGCGTATAAGTACTTACGTAAGGGGTACTCCGCGATCTTAGCTCTTGTTTCGGTTACATCTAACGATGAGAAGAAGATCGAGGACATTCCTGTCGTTCGTGATTTTCCCGACGTGTTTCCCGACGATTTGCCTGGCCTTCCACCTCACCGTCAGGTCGAATTTAGCATTGATCTTGCGCCCGGCGCGGCGCCTATTGCCCGAGCTCCTTACCGCCTTGCACCTCCTGAGATGCAAGAATTATCTAACCAACTGCAGGAGTTGTTAGAAAAAGGGTTCATTAGACCTAGTTCATCCCCGTGGGGAGCTCCTATCCTATTTGTCAAAAAGAAAGATGGGAGCCTTCGTATGTGTATTGACTATCGGGAACTGAACAAGGTAACCATCAAGAATCGTTACCCGCTTCCTCGAATTGATGATTTATTCGATCAACTCCAAGGCTCCAGTTTTTATTCCAAGATAGATCTGAGGTCTGGGTATCATCAACTGCGGGTACAAGAAGCTGACATTCCAAAGACCGCTTTTCGTACACGTTATGGCCACTTCGAGTTTTTGGTTATGCCCTTCGGTCTTACGAATGCACCTGCCGTTTTCATGGACTTGATGAACCGCGTTTGCAAGCCCTATCTCGATAAATTCGTTATCGTGTTTATCGACGACATTTTGGTTTATTCTAAGAACGAGACGGATCACGAGGAGCACTTACGATTGGTTTTGGAACTTTTGAGACGGGAGCAGTTGTACGCTAAGTTCTCAAAGTGTGATTTCTGGTTACGTGAAGTACAATTCCTAGGGCATGTGGTTAATGAACTGGGAATTCATGTCGATCCGGCAAAGATTGAGGCCATTAAGGAATGGGAAGCACCAAAGACGCCATCTGAGGTGCGGCAGTTCCTAGGCCTTGCGGGTTACTATCGCCGTTTCATTGAGGGATTTTCGAAGATCGCTCAACCCCTCACCTCTCTTACCCAGAAAGACCGCAAGTTTGACTGGGGTGAACCGCAGGAATCAGCATTTCAGATGCTGAAACTTAAACTTTGCTCTGCTCCCATCTTATCCTTACCTGAGGGCACAGATGATTTTGTTGTGTACTGTGACGCTTCCATTCGTGGTCTCGGTTGTGTGTTAATGCAACGGGGGAAAGTTATTGCCTACGCCTCTCGCCAACTTAAAGTCCATGAAAGGAACTACACCACTCATGATTTAGAGTTGGGTGCGGTGATCTTTGCGTTGAAGATCTGGAGACATTACTTGTACGGTACCAAGTGCGACGTATACACCGATCACAAGAGTCTCCAGCATATCTTCGACCAGAAAGTATTGAACATGAGGCAACGACGTTGGGTCGAACTTCTGAACGACTATGACTGCGCCATTAAGTACCATCCTGGTAAGGCGAACGTTGTGGCAGACGCCTTGAGCAGAAAGGAATCTGTCAAACCCCGTCGTGTTCGAGCCTTACAGCTCACTATTCATTCTTCGTTGCCTGACCAAATTCGTTCGGCGCAATTGGAAGCTTTGAAGGAGGAAAACCTTAAAGCTGAAACCATGCACGGTGCTGATAAACACCTCGAGCTTGGGTCTGATGGCCTGCATTACTTTGCCGAGCGCATTTGGGTTCCCTTATTTGGGGGTTTGCGGGGGCTTGTCTTGGACGAAGCCCACAAATCCCGGTATTCTATTCATCCGGGTTCCGATAAGATGTATCAGGACTTAAAGATACTCTATTGGTGGCCCAATATGAAGGCTGACATAGCTTCGTATGTCAGCAAGTGTCTGACCTGTGCTAAGGTCAAGGTGGAGTACCAGAAGCCGTCTGGTCTTCTACAGCAACCTGAAATTCCTGAATGGAAATGGGAGCGGATTACCATGGATTTTGTGACCAAACTTCCGAAGTCGCCCAGTGGTTGTGACATGATCTGGGTGATTGTCGACCGGTTGACAAAGTCCGCACATTTCCTCGCTATTAAGGAAACCGACAGTCTGGAGCGGTTGTCTCGTATTTATCTTAAGGAAGTGGTTTCCAGACACGGAGTGCCCGTCTCTATCATCTCCGACCGTGACCCTCGTTTCGCTTCCCGTTTCTGGAAACAATTACATAAAGCGTTGGGTACTCAACTGGACATGAGCACCGCATATCATCCGCAAACTGACGGCCAGAGTGAGCGGACGATTCAGACGCTTGAAGACATGCTTCGAGCATGTGTCATCGATTTCGGTAAGAGTTGGGAGATTCACTTACCGTTGGTGGAGTTCTCTTACAACAATAGTTACCATTCTAGCATTAAGGCGGCACCGTTCGAGGCTCTATACGGACGAAAGTGCCGGTCCCCTCTTTGTTGGGCCGAAGTGGGCGAAAGCCAACTCACCGGTCCAGAATTGGTGTACGAAACTTCCGAAAAGATCGTACAAATTCGTAATCGTATGGCGGCAGCTCGTGATCGTCAGAAGAGCTACGCTGATCGTCGTCGCAAACCTTTGGAGTTCCAGGTTGGCGACAGGGTTTTATTGAAGGTATCTCCATGGAAGGGCGTTATACGCTTCGGGAAGCGCGGCAAACTTAACCCTCGTTATGTCGGACCGTTCCCCATCTTGGAACGTATTGGGCCGGTGGCATACAGACTTGACTTACCAGCCGAGCTTAGTGGCGTACATAACGTCTTCCATGTCTCGAATCTTAAGAAGTGTTTGGCAGACGAATCTCTCGTAGTTCCTCTCGAAGAAATCAGGGTTGATAATCATTTACGTATTGTAGAGGAACCAGTTGAAATCTTAGATTATAAGATTCGTAGCCTCCGTCGGAGTAAAATCCGTATCGTTAAGGTTCGTTGGAATTCTAATCGTGGACCGGAGTTCACATGGGAACGAGAAGATCAGATGAAGGCTAAGTACCCTCATCTATTTCCTAAGCGTGCGTTTGAATCGAACTATGTGGCCTCCAAAGAGAAATGAATCTCGGGTCGAGATTCCTTTCAACTAGGGGATGATGTGACAACGGGGAAAAATCTTTTCTTTTCTTTCTTCTTCATCTACGGACTTCATTTAATTTTCGGGACGAAAATTCTTTCAACTGGGGGATGATGTGACACCCGGCATATTCAGGTCAATACTTTTATACCTTACATACATGCGTTTCGTACTTTACATGCATACGAGTCTATCTCAACGAAAACATTTCAAATAACTACTTAGTATCATACTTAACTAGGGTTAATTAAGTCATATTGATGATTCGGGAATCATCGGGAGTCGTTACAATGGTTCGAGAAACCATTGGGTGTCGGTCCATAACCACGTGTACAAGAATCGGTGATTCGTGGGATCGCCGGGTTTAACGCAACCACGCAAGTCTCGGGTCCCGGGAATTGGTGATCGGGTGGGAACGTGTCATTTATCATGTATTATATGTTTACAATCATTATGTGGCTTGTTGGTATGTGAATATGTGTTAACATATGTTAAAACGGGGTTTAACGCGCAAAACACACACACTGGGAGGCTTCAGGCGATTAGGCAGGTGGAGGATAGCCTAATCGCCTATAAAGGGGCGATTGGGAGGTACATATAGGCGATTAGGGGCTAATCGCATGAAGGTTCATGCGATTAGGCTCCCTACTCGCGTGTAAGTCTGCGTAATCGCGTGTAACGTGCTGGACGACTAGAAACGCCTATAAATACCACCCTTGACCTCCAAAACATCATAACAACAACCCTAGCCGTCCCATAACATAACCCAACACCCAAACACCCTCTGGAACTCGTTTTTGCATCAAAACCATCATTTTCAAGCTTATTCCATCATCACCTCTTTATTACAAGGTGTGTTCTTCAAACCCAAACCTTTAAATGATTATATTTCACCCCCTAAACGTCCAGACCTGACTTATAAATGTTTTTATCTTTGAAAATCCATTTAAAACCCTTTTTAAACAAACCTACACCTTTACATGCATTATATGTGTTATATGTGTTAAAGGTAGGATTTTTAGGGTTGAATCATGGTTATTCTTGTGTTGTTTTGATGTTTATTGCTGTTATAAGTTAGTATGATGATGTCCTAGGGGTTTGAATGGTTTTGGTGGTGTATTATTGATACTTGATGTTTTGACCCGTTTGAAGGATTTTGGATGATTTAGGATGATATGAGGTGTGTTATTGATTGTGTAATGTTAGGGTTTGCTCTAGGATGATGCTAGAACAGTAGGATGCTATCGGACATCGTGATTATGTGGTTAAATCTGAATATTTGCTATTTAGGGCAAGTTCTTGCATGTTGATGTGATGTTTACATGCTAAGTTGCCATTTTGGGAAAACGCTCGCATTCGGGACTGTTAGAATGATGAAAACTTAGGGGTTTTGCTTAGAATATGTTTGTTAATATGTTAGAATGATTATTGGGTGTTTTTACATGTTTCGGATCTGATTTGGAGCGTTCGGCGCGCGAATAATCACATCAGCTGCACTATAGGCGATTAGGGATCCTAATCGCCTATGTTATAGGCGATTGGAGGCCTACTCGCCTATATGGCAGCCTAATCGTGTATACAAGTGGCGATTGGGGGTCCAATTGCCTTTACTTCATGCGATTACGATCCTAATCACTAGTTAAGCCCTGAATTGCATACCTTATGACCCTACTCGCCTATAGATCACACGAGTAGCCCTATTCGCCCATCATTAGGGGCGATTAGCCTTTGTACTCGCCTGTTGACTGGTCCTAATCACATGTTGACTTTTCCTAATTGCTAGTTTGAGTCCTAATCGCGTGTAATGCTGCTGTATGTATATTTTAACATCCCGGAACATGATTTGACGCCTAGGAACATGATAGGAACCCCGGGATTCACCCAATGACTTAGTAACACGTATTCGGACCTGTTTATGCGTTAAACGGACATTATGCTAGACTAGGCGAACTGTTGCGTGTATTAAGTGTTTGATTGCATATGTGGCATGATGTCTTGTATTGTCTAACACATGAAATGTCGGGTCACCAATGGGATGTCGGGCCTTGCCTGGTACGGTCGGTTAAACGTTGGAACATCATTTCATATGTACACAGTTATGGTCTGGACTATTAGGGACTAATCAACCTACGGGTTGTTAGTCTAACACCTTATATGCTCGTCATGATAGGTCACCGGTATTAGGGGCCGTCTATTGAGCAGGTTTACTTATCGTAGTGTGAAGAGCAGCATCAGGTGAGTTTCACGGCCCCGTCTTATGCTTTACATTTTGGGGGAGACACATGCTTATACTTATTACATAAATTATCATGTTATGCTAGTGGTTGATTCATTTACATACTATACGATACGTAAAGTCCCGGGGAAACCATGAATATGCTGGATAGCATAACGGGGGAAATGTGGATAGATCTATTGGGATTGACAGACCCCACCCGTCGGCTGGGAGCCGGGCGGGTGCATATTGTCTCGGTCGTACGCTAAATCATTTCGGGCAAAAATCATATATCGTTGTCTGTAATGGTTTCCGGTCGTAGTAGTATAACTCATGCGTCTAGCTAACGCTATTACTTTTGATATAGTGATAACATGATGGCTTTCATTACTTTAAACATTTAATTAAAAACCTGTGAACTCACCGGCATTATTTGCTGACGTTTTTAGCATGTTTGTCTCAGGTCGTTGAGGTAGCAGCTTACTATAGGCGCACGGAGTCACACGGCGTCTAGGCTTCATATGCATTATCATATCTTTTTCAGACTTATGCACTTTTACTTTTTGGGTTGTAATAAAAGTTACGCTTCCGCAGCGAATGGATTTATGAAACTTGATGGTTGTTTATTTCATTTTACGTATCATATAGTGTCGTTTATTGTGACCGTTGACTTAGATCCTGGTTTGTCATGCGCCTCGCGGTAAAACCCCGCACGTGGAATTTGAGGGTGTGACACTTCCCTTCTGGGTTTTTCATTTAACCGTAATGTGAATAACATGTAAGTATAAGACATGGTTAGAGGTTCTTCCCTTTCGGGTTCACCCTTAACCGGTAACTTCTGTTCACATCGTTGGCTTTAAACACTCATATTGATAAACTCTGAGGTTTACACCATTCCCTCGGATTAAAGAAATACTCTAATCCGAGTCGTACGTGGGCACTGGCTTAGATCTCATACGTGTTATCAACTAGCATGTTCATTGACCATGATGATGAACAAAATAATGTAAGTATAACAGGGTTTTGCTCAAAACAGGAAGAAAAATATACATACCAAATGTGCGTTCATGTAAGTATATAAGTATAGCATAAAATTTCGATTGAAAGAATAGTATAATATAAATCGAGTAAATCATTCAAAATGAAAGTAAACGAGTTAAATTAATGCTCAAAAACTAGTGTTGTAAGAGTAACTACTAATAATTAGTGCGAGTGTAATAAGATAGATTTTCGTTTATCAAAACGTAGTTTGTGCAATCTTTGTGATATATTTGAAAGAATAGTAGTAATGTATGAGGATAACTTTTTAGTAACCGAAGTGTGTTTTTAGATTCAAAACTGGTTCATTTGAAAAATCTTCGTAGATATGTGTTTACGAGGAGTCGAGTTTGAAAAATGTTATAAGGCTTATTATTAGTTGCAAGTTTCTCCCGAAAACATATATTGGATACGTCATATGAAAATAAAAGGTTTACATTTGACCTTTAAAATATGCAATACAAGTTTGTAAAATGCAAAATGAAACCATTTCATGAAATATGTGTAAATCTAATGTGTTTTAGAAGACCAAAATTAGAATGATGTGAATGATAAAAATCAACGTATGTAATACGAATAGATTATCAATATTTAAGAAAATTCATAATTTATCATTTGAGTCTTCAAATGATGAACAAAACGTAAATTTTAATATCATAAAACCTTGAAATTGTTTCCATAGGAAACTTTGACTAACTAAAGTAATTGAAATGTTATTAGTGACTTGTGGGGGCGTACTTTAGCCTATAAGTGAATGCTCATCCCGAGAGTTCCCAGGTCGGCATACGGGTCCCTCGTCTGTTTGGGATTTATGCGAAATGCCAAGCCTAGACAGAAAACTCAGGATACAGGCGCTCACCCTTCCAGGTTGCACGTGCCCCATCACTAGTAAATTCCAAAACTTTAGCGGGATTACAAACGAGATGTAGAAACAGATCATTGAGATGTGGATTCCACTCCTAACTCAAAGATGTATTTCAAAATTGAAAACGATTATGGAGTGAAACCAATCACTAAGTTAAGGATATCACTCCTAGCTTAATGATATCGTTTCATTTGTGAAATACGAGTGTCTTCTTTTCCAAGCAAAATACCGAAAGAATAACGAGAAAGTATCATAGCAAAAATACCTAGAAAGAAAATATAAAAATAAAGAGGAATATACACGAGAGGACTCATGAAAGTAAGCTTAGTTATAGACTAGGCTAAAAGGCATTCTAATAACCTAATTCCCTATAACCATGGCTCTGATACAAATCTGTAACACCCCAACCGATGGCGGAAACATCGAGGTGTCACGTAGTGACGATTGTTCAATAGCTCATGGACTAAAAGTGTAAATATATCAATTGATTAAATAGTTTATTACATTGAAAGGAAAATTACATAATACAAGAATTCTAAAGCGTCAAGTCTAACTAAAATACAATAAAGTCAAAGCTTAAATATAAATCCAAAAGCTTAACAGAAGTGTCTCAAAATACCTGAAACATGTACGAAAATAGTATATGTCAATACAAAAATGTATTGGTGAGCATACCCTGTTTGAATACATATAATGGAAAAAAAGTTTCGCAATTCACGTGTTATACTGTCTACAATTTAGTGTTCAAGCTATGTACAAATGCTACCCAAAATCAAACCTTTGTTTAATGAATCAAGAGTCACATATATATAGTATTCGCTCATAGTAGGCGATGAATAATCGTTCACACATAACAATAATTAAGTACTATTTATTGCTATGCTAGGCCGCCCAGCGGTTAATGATTAAGGTTATAAGTACACACTATCAGCGAATCAACAAGTAAAACACATACAAGAATTGCGATTGTAAATATAGAATAAACCATGATTAAGTGAGTGAAGTAATATGCGTACATGAGTCACCCCAAAAGTGTAAAACATGAAAAAAAAAAGGGAAAGATGTACTCACAGTTTACGAAAGCGTTCAAAATCCACTTAAGCGGTCGTGAGCTAAGTAATGTGAATTCCGAGGAATTCAACCTATAATGTATAATAATACTAATAAGGAAATGTCTAAAAAGTCTAAGGTAACTAAGGTCTAAGGCATTAGGGTTTGCTAAGTCAATTTGGGGAATTAGAGTTTTTATGATAAGTCGAATTAATATAAAAGTTGTATATAAAAAATAATATACCAAAGTTTGTAATTATATTTTAGGTAACATAATTATTACCAATTGAGTATCTAGATAGAAATGTGTTTTGAATAACCAAGACAAAGTAATTTAATTAATTTCTTGTAAATAAATACACTAGTCATAAATGTTTAAATAAATAATTATGTCTAATTAACAAAAATAAGACTAATAATTCAAGACATGATCCAAAAATGCTATTTTTATAGAAAATGGATGCTTTCTGATGTAAATAAATGAAAATAATTTTCCATAATTTTTATAAACTTATTTATATTTAAAACTGATTTAATGAGATTAAATCATGTTTAAATGATTAAAAAATAAGAAAATCAATAAAAATACATGTTTTCTGAACCAAATATTTTTATTTTAGTTCATAATGATTAGAAATAATTTCCCAAAAAGTTTGAGATTAAAATCATTAAAAATTGATTTTTAATCAATTAATTATGATTAACACAATTTAAATCAATAAAAATATAAAAATAAGACATTTTTTAGAAAATAAAAATATGATAATTTCCTATGAGGTGTCAAGAAGCTACTCCTAAATTTTCAGAATTTTTGGAGCAAAAATGAATTTATTATTAATATACTAAGTTTAAATGGATTAAACTTGATTTAAAATAAAGAATTAATAAGGAAATGTAAAAAGAAAAAGAAAAAAAAAATCAGAATTAGTGGGACATGGGATTCGAACTCGTGACCCATAATTCAGAGCACATGTGACTCAACCACTACACCACAAAGGCTTTTGTTGATTTTATCCAATACATAACTTATTTATCTAATAACCAAGTAATCATCTTCTTCCCCAAATAATACTTAGAACCCTAACCCTACACCCAAATCCAATCAACCCGACCTGTACACAATAAGCGTTCTGTATAGAGGGCTTTTGATCGAAAAACAATAGTAATCAAAACGGCAACAAAAAATAGGACTTACAATGTTGTTTAAGTGTCGAAAAAGAAGGTTTGACCCGTACAAAATATGGACCGATTGGAAGCTTACTGAGCTCGATTTGAACGAATTTTTATGTGGGTTTATGAAGAAGACGAGTGCAGAAAACGTTTGGACCAATTATTTATATGGTTACTCGACTAAAACGTGCCATTGATGCAAAGTTAATATTCCGGCGGTTACATTTGGTTCATAATTGTCGAGTAATCAACGAGCATAACGTATGGTTGGTCCACATAACTGATTGATCGATAATGGCTATTATTACTTATGAACTCATAGTTATTTGCTTTAAAGCAAAATTTGAAAAGCAAAAATAATTAGTATTGAAAAAAAATGCACAGGGGATACACAGGGGAAAAGAAACAACGATCATTTGACCAAAGAGAAGATTTGACTTGATGTTTGGGATATTGGCCATTATGGTCCTTCAATTATAACTTGGTTAGTTTATAAGGTTTTTAGTAAGTTTTTTTAATATAAAAACTAACCAAGTTTAACTAACTTACTAAATATATATATATATATATATATATATATATATATATATGTTTTTTTTAAATCTAATCCGAATAACGTTTCAATATATACATTTTTATTAAAACGTCGGTACGATCCATAATAAATGCAAATTATAAATTTTGAGTTCGCTCTCTTATTAAATTTGAAAATGATAAAAATTATAGAAACATTCGATTACACAAAGGACCATAATTGACAACTTGCTAAAGGATGAGGGTGACGGTTGTCACAATAATTGAGAAATTTGTAATGATGAGATCAACCATTTGTTATTGTAATGATGGTCATGTTAATAATGAGATGATGGTTTGAAAATTCCATACATACTCTCATATCTTATGTTTTGTATTACATACGTGCAAGTAATACATTCGATCATAAACTAGACGTTTAGTTTATGGATCATAATTATTTAATTAGTTGGCATGACCAGTAAGACAACACCGAGTTGATGATGATGTGAACATAAAGAATAACTTAAAGATTCTTCAATCTGATGCATATCATGTAATGTTTGCTCTTAAGCAAAATTAAATCTTTGCTATATAAAGTAGGGTGAGTATCACTATATATTTTGGAATTGATTAAAGGATACGCATATCCTAACATGATACCATTTAGTATTTAAAATCGATGCATTGTCTAAATGGTTATCAAGTGCGCAACCTGAAGTTTGTGTGGTATATGGCGTAATTAATAAGATATCAAGCACATTATTCCAAAATGGCATATTTGGTGAATTCAATTCCTAAATATTGAAATACTAGTAGCTTATGTTCATACACATAGTGCTTTCATTGAGATGGTCACTAAAACGTCTACTATTGATTGCAATGTCAATGATCATGAAAGCAAAAGTTCATGTTTACATTTGATTTTACATGCAGTAACATTTATTCACATTAAGCCAATACTTGGTAATAGTTTCTCCCCATTATAGTTGGTTTTTGGTTAGGAATCAAATATTGCCCATCTAAGATTTTGTTGTGCGACATATATTGAAATTGATCCACCATGATGCACGGAGATGGGACCTTAAAAGGTGATTGGGAATATATGATGATGATTGGGAATATATGATGGTTTATAGAGCCTTCAACAAGAGATTTATTTACATCTCAGTAAATTGATATCCATCTCAATGGATTAACATTCCCAACATCAGGGGGAGATAAAAGGCAGTTGGAAATAGAAATGAGTTAGAATGAAATATCATTGATCCTCGTACTAAACAATGTGAACCAAAAGTTCAAAGGATAATAATTCACAGAGATTAGCAAATTAATTACCAGACGCATTAACTGAACTAGATAGCTAATCAAGTCACATATACCAACTGCTAATGCTCCATTTAAGATGAGTGTCCGCGAAGGACAATCATATGTTGGAAATAAGCCTATTGCACGCCTGAAGCGTGGTAGACTAGTCGATTCCAAATAATAAAAATCCTCGAGAAATTGGAGCAAATAAGAAAGATGGTCAAGTCGATGTTATAGTAGAAAGGTCTCCTGAAGAGACATTAGACATGATGGTTCCAGAAAAACCTCAGGTATCTGAAAATAAAGAGATCTCGTTATATAGTATCATATCTACGAAATGTATAGAATCGAAATAAAATCGACGTCGTTATAAATTTGTATATAGTGTAGCGCTTGAAATGAGGATCAAGATTTAAGATCTGCCTTTGATTGAAAACAAAGTGATGATTGGCCAAAATGGAAAGACACAAATACGGCAGAGTTGAATTCTCTATAGAAAAAGAAAGTTTTGGACCAGTAGTCCATACAACAAAAGTTGTAAAACATATAGATACGAGAAGGTCTTTTTTGCGAATAAACATTTGAAAAGAAAATGATATAAGGTAAAATTGGTGGCACAAGAATTTCGCAAAGACCCATAATTGATTATGAAGAGACGCATTCTCCAGTGGTGGATACAATGATTTTTCATTATGTTATTAGTCTGGTAATGCAAAGAGAGAATTGAAATGCGTCTAATAAATATCATGATTTACTTGATATTGAAAGTTTACATGAAAATACCTGATGAAGGATTTAATGTGTCAAAATCTTGTAACGTAAGTTCTCGAGAACGTTATGATCGGAATAAATAGATTCAATTATGACTACGTTATGTTTGTTATATGATTGAATAGAATATAATTGGAACTCTTCATGAGTATCCTAAAGAAACTAAGTGCTTAAAAGGTAATATGAAACATCGTAGAATGTAATTATTGTGCACCAATACACCACAGGTGATAAACTGAACCTGGTGATTATGATACTTTAATGTATAAAAAGGGTAGAAATAGATGTTATTGTTCTTTCAATTGAAGAGTTAATGCACTTGCGTAATTGGTCAAGATGGAAAAGTACTTGATGGATTGATGATGCCTGCAACATTGATATCAATACCTTAAGAAGTATTATGTAAAGGTAATATAATATGTATGGACTAAAATAAGGGGGTTGAGTGTTATAAAACTCATGAGATATCCCGATAAAGAGCAACATAAGTTTGATTGTATTATCCAGCTTGTATCAAAAGTTTTCTTTTAAAAGTTCACTCGCAGTTTACAGTGATAATGTCTGAGCATTATCGAGAGACTCTGTAGAACTTTTACAAGGGGGATTTTTGATAGTCCTTGACATAGTGCACTTGTTGCTTGACCTATAATTCGAGTATATATGTAATGATATGTTTACCAATCCATCAAAGTATATCCTGAAAAGATGGTGGGACATTTTACAATGGACATAGCTCATATTTAAAGTGCATTAAAGGTTGTCCAATTACTTGATATGGAAAATTATTCATTTCATCTCCACCAAAGTAGAGATTTTCACTCTACAAGTACCATAATTAAATATATATGTACATTAGTATATGTCTTGCTAGTTATGCATGATTATTATATCTTCCACATGAACTTATTATCATAATATAGCCTATGTCAAGCGAGGAGACACCAGAATGAGTTAAAAACAAATACTTCAGGTATGAGCGATATTTGATTATATTTCACTAACCTATGCAAACAAGTTTGGTTAGTCTTGTAGATGCAGGGAATATAACTCATCACATTTGTTGATCTTGTGACATTTATTTACGAGAGGAGGCAACATTAGTTCAACTTAAAGAATTGCCCTTACGAGACCAGGGACTAAAATTCTGGAATGAAGATCATACATCAATGACTCAACTAAAAGATTTTCTCGTCAAGTGATCAAGAATGCAAATCATTGACTACAAAACTTTAAGCAACTTTCTTAGAAGATCGACACCATCATTCAAAGAATACATATTAAAACGAGGGGGAGTATTCGACACGTTGCACTCTTTTCCCCTTCACTAAGTTTTGTCCCATCGGGTTTTCTTAGTAAGGTTTTTAACGAGGCAGCACACCTGATCCATAAGTATCAGGGGGAGAAAATACGCGTTGCACTCTTTTTCCCTTAGCTGAGGTTTTATCCCACTGGTTTTCCTGGCAAGGTTTTTAACGAGGCAACATCACTAAGCGTATTATAAGAATTGTGTATTGATTTATTACATTATGTGGATAGTCAAAGGGGAGTGTTATGAATGCATCAATAATATGGTGACTCTCCACATACATAACCTACATCTATTATTATGTTTGTATTAATTGTATAGCCTATAAATAGTGGCTCATGTATATTGTATCATCTATATAATAAATCAATACACTCGGGTTGAATCCTAGCCTTAGAGAGTGTCTACTTGGATCGAATTGAGAAATGGAGCTCCAACTTTTACACTATATAAACTGTTTTTATATTTTTTTTTCATTCTCCAAAACAAAACTCTCCAATTCTTCCTAAGAAAGTTTTCTATCATCCTCCTTCATTTTGCATAATCTTTTGATTCTCCAAAACCGATTCAACATCTTCAATCGGATTTCGTCATTCAATTTTATCAAGGTAATGATCGATCCTATTGTTCTAACGTTGATTCATTATTATGTTTCACTTCATTTTTATTCTTAACGTTATTATTGTTATGTCAACATCCGGATGTTTTCATAATACTTTGTATTTGGCCGAAGATAAACAACAATTCTGGGTTAGTATTCGATTTGGGTATAAAAATGAGAAAGAATCCTAAAGATGCATTTCTTTAGGATTATCTGGGTTAGTATTCGATTAGGGATAAACAACACTTCTGTTTTCATAATACTTTGTATTTACCCAGAATTGTTTTTGGGTATAAAAATGAGTAATAATCCTAATTTCTTTCCAATAATAATGATTTAATATTCGTTTAAAAAACAATCGGATGTTGACCGATTTTAAATATCAATTTTTTTATTTCAAGTTTATCAACGTTTACAATAGTTGATGAAGATTTCAACTCATTTCGAAACTTTTTTTTTCATTTTCCAAAAATCAGGATTTTGATCCAAACACACAAACGCTTATCACAATGGATCTCAATTCTTCAAGGTTTTGCATGACCCTTCGTCAACAGTTTTGGTATGTTTGATTTTTTCTTTTTTTTTTTTTGTGTTCATATGCCTATTTAATTTTAAAAAATGGTTCTTTCATTTTTAATGTTGTTTTTTAAGTGCCTTTCCAGACTGTGCCGAAGGCCATGAATAAATTTCTGTTGTCTAAAAACATACATAACGGTGATGTTACAGTAGCGACATACGAAGGAAAGTAAAAGTTTTTACATTTATCGGTTAACAATATTAAAATGAAAGTCGTAATATTATTAATATCTATAAAAATTATTTTGAATATATTATATAATTTAGGAAACTGTTAAATAGATTTAAATTATATTTATTATTAAAAAATAAATTTAAATTATATTTATTAAATGCATTTAAATGAGAATTTTTTTTTTCAAAAAGAAACTCATTTATTCATTAAAACAAAATACGAAATTTACATCACAATAGAAGGTAGACGGGCAACAAGCTGCGCTGCCACCCCTTTTTGAATTGCGAAACCTAGTCTACCAAAGACAAATCCTTGCCCCCCTGGAGATGAACTATTGCTATGGACGACCCGTTGGACCCTGGTTAAGAAACGAATAGCTTCTGGCGCTAGGGAGCCAAAGGTATCAAAGGCCAAAGGGATAAAGACATGTTGGTTCTCTGCACAAGCTTTAGCATGCTTATCTACTTTCTTCGATTCCGCCTTTCGCGATGCTTGCCCAGCTACAAACCCTGTTTCCCTTAAACCAACCAAAGGAGATACCCCTGTGAGGTCCACGCAAGCATGTTTCCCCCTCTCCCAACCAAAGACAAGCAGATCTGCTGGTCGCAGGGTGGATCTCCCTTCCGCAGGGTCGGTGAGAAAATTTACAGGGGCCTCCTTTTTGGCAAAAATCCCAGCTCTTCTCAAGATATCCCACAAAACGTCCCTCACCCAGTCATGCCGGTATTTGAACCCAGGGAGCTCTTTGCAATGAATTGCGTGCTCCCCATATTTATCCATGCAAGCTTTACGGCAGATAGGGCATGTTTCATCTTCTGGGTACATAGGGATCATCAACCGGTACTTGAGTATAGCTCTGTACTCCACTGCAGACATGCATTGACCCAAACCCTCAATCGGGATAACGGTCAAAAAATCCTGAGCATGAGGACCCTTTAGGCATTCAATCACCGCCTTTTGGCGGGAGGATAACTCAAAAACTTCTCCCAGGCTCTGAGCAGTTTTGCTAAACAGAGCATTCACCAAAGTTTTTTGTGGCTTTGAGGGGGCGGTGTCCTTATTAGAAAAACCGCCAATATCAAAGTCCGGGAGATAGACATTTAAGCGTTCGAGCGCCTGTTGATAGTCCGGGTCTAGCCCAATGACCCCACTGTTTCGAAGGATATGATCCTGAAGTTCCCAAGACTGAGCTCTAGACGCCACAAAGGCATAAACCCCAACATCTCGAGCTGAAAGGAGGCCCAAACCACCTAAACGCATTGGCAAGGATGCTAGGCGCCACTGGAGGTCCCCGAAGAAAGGGCCACCACACACCACTATATCTTCAATAGCCTCCCTGAGGCCATCATCGAAAGGGGATACCGCATCCAACATCAAGTGGGGTTGACAAGTTCGCAACCCAAAAAGTAACTTAGCGACCCCCATGCATGACCTGAGCAGCAGAAGTTCACTTTGGGGATCCCTAAGACGGGGCAGGAGTTTCATAAGGTCAACCGCAACCGTAGCCCGCCGCCCTGCCAACTCCCCAATAAAGATAGGATCTCGGCTAACAGCCCCACCTAGTAGCTTAACCCCATTTTCTGGTCTACCAATCCCTCTCGGGAAAAGCCCGTCCTAAACTTTCAGCCCGTCACACGTCGGCCAAAAGACCTCTGTTTTCTTAATATTGAGATGAAGCCCCATAGATGGCCCGTGCACGTTGATAATGTCTAAAGCCTTAGCAACCGCGGTTGCGTTGCCTATAATCGTCCCATCATCCAAATACCAAGCATGAAACGGGAGGTTACAATGTTCCTGAACCCGCATGATAAGGGGGTGTAAGGCAAGAGCCAAGAGAAGGGGCCCCAACGGATCTCCCTGCTGCACTCCGGTGGTAGCCCCAATACAATCATTACCCACATACAGCCTAGCAGGCTGGGCATAAAGGAACTGGACCCAAGGATAGATAGACGGACACCGCTGGTGAACCTCTTGGAGAAAGGCTGTGCGGTCAACCATGTTGAAAGCATTGGAGAAGTCTACTGTAAGCAGAGCCAATGACCCATCCACATGAAAAGAGTTGAGGAACCTGTTGGCACTGTGAAGCACCGCCTCTGCCCCATTTGGTACCCCTACTCCAAATTGAAAGTCCCCCAGGTACTGGGCAATGTCTTTCCCAACCTTTTTCATTGCCACCTTAGAAACCAACCTTCGCCAAATGCCCCCCACAGCAATAGGCCGAATTCCATTATCGGGCTTCAATAAGGGGGTGAAGGGGGCCGAGGCAACAAACTCGACAAGTGTCTTAGGGCAGGCCCCCCCAAGCCATAAGTTAACGACTTCAGTAATGATTCAATTTTTATTTACCAAAATTATTGCATGATTTATTCTGTTATCATTAATTAAGTTTTTTATAATTTTTGAATAATTTTTTAATATTCTGTTATCATGATTTATTGCATGATTTATTAAGATTTTTATTTAAATTTTGTTATTGACATTAAAATTATTCCTTTTTTTAAATTTATGATATATAGTAAATGATGCTACTTATTCGCAGAAATGAATGTAATCATTTCAGTTGACCATCATTAAATTGTTAATAAATGCTAAGCAAAATAATCATTCAATTAGCAGTAAAATAGTAAATGGTAATGAAATTAATCATTCGATTTGTGACACCCGGCATGTTTGGGTCAACATTTTGTAAACACATAAGTCTACCTTAGCGAAAAACGTTTATTAAACATACTTGACGGGGTCAGTAGAGTCGGAACACAGTCCGTATTGTCCAGGGTTCAATGATTCGGGGGATCATTGGGTTAATTACACACGCACGTTACGAGTCCCGTTGTTGGTGAATTACATAAACTAATTAAGTGTATGTGTAGACTAATTGTCGTATGGTGGATTATATGCTTAGATGTGTTTATATGATGTGTAGATAATCATCCGTGCTTAAATATGTTAAACATAGACTAAGGTTGCATGCTCGTATGTTAAGGTGCGTTAAAATGCATTAAACACGACAAATTGGAAAAGTAGAAAAACGTGAGTCCTGGTTCGACCAAACGAATGGGCGAACCTGGACAATACTCCTGGTTCGACCCTTGTCAAAGGGGCGAACCTGGGATATGGAAATGAAAAAGTTTCATTCGACCAGAACGTGCACATTCGACCCTATGAAAGGGGCGAATGTGGACATAGTATAAATACCACACGTTGTCATTTTTCACCATTTCACAAACCCTAAACGCCTCGAAACACTCTCTAGCAACTTTAAACATTGGGGAAGGAGTTTTGCTCTTGTTTTCCTATAATCTAACCTACAAACATCTTCTACACAAAGATCTAAGGGTGTGTTTTTCATTCTAAATCATTTTTAAAGCATTTCAATTCGTTTTCATTAAACCCCAAGAGTCCAGATCTGATTCAAACATGTTTTCATGGATAAAAACCTTCCTAATGCCTTTCTAAACAAAACCTATTCATAAACAATGAGTTTTCATACAAATTAACATGTGTTAATGGTGTTTATGTGATGTTATGTATTGTTTGATGATTGATTGCTGTATAGATTTTATAACAATGATCTAGGACTGTTGTTGATGATGATTTATGATTGAGATAGGTTACAATTGATTATTGATGATGTTTTGTTCATTTTGGGGATTTTGGGATAGATCTAGGGCTTGTTCATGATGATAGTGATACGGATATGATTGGGGGTTTCTTGTTCATGATAATCTGAGTATATTAAGTTGATTATTGATTTATTTCAGAAAGTTTCCTAATTGGGTAAAAATTGCATGCGTTTGATGTGACATCTCCATAATTTGCTATTTCGGGTAACTTGTAAAACGAACGGATTTCAGGACAAAATTGATAGGGTTTTGTAGGAATATGTTAATGATAGTTGACTGCTGTGATTGGTGATGTTTCGTGATGTTTTCGGACCGTTTAGATGCGTTTTGGTGCGTTTTATGAAATGCTGATGCAAACGGGCGAACGTGGCTCTCCTTCAACCATTCGTGTGGGCGAACGTGGCTCAAACAAACAAAACGTGGCTCAAACGGGCGAACGTGGCTCAAACAAGCGAACGTGGAAATGGGAAAAACCACATTCGACCATCTGATGTCCGGAATGAGATTTTTGATGCAAACTAAGTGTTTTATGCTTGAAATTTATGTGTTAACTTTATGTTCATGACTAATTGATGTAATGGGTCACTAACGGGATGTCGGGTCGGTCTGGGATGTCCGGTTAACGTTTAAACACACTTTTTAACACACGTAGTCAAAATCTGGACAATCGGGGACTAGTTAGCCTTCGGGTTAGTAGTCATCACACTTATGTAAACTCATTAATAGGTTGTTATTAGTCGGGATTATCATACACGGGATTGGATCTCTAGTTATCAAGAAGACGCACTCTAAGGTGAGTTTCACGGCCCCACTCTTTTACTGGTTTTACATTTTCGGGGGAGAAAACATGCTGTGTTCTTTAAACGTGTGTCAACTATGTTTTCATAAAGGGCGTTTCAACTATGTTTTCATGAAAGGTGTGTCAACTACGTTTTGGTATTCACGAATTCATTGGGTTTTGGAGTATTCATTATGTTTTCAAGTATTCATTATGTTTTAGAGTATTCATTATATTACTATGCGATCTTTGGAAGTCCCGGGGAGAACCATGAATGTGCGGGGATGCACAACGGGGGAAATGTGGATAGATCTATTTGGGCTTGACCCGCCCCACTCGTCGACTGGAGGTCGGACGGGTGCATGTTCTCTCTTAGGTATTCAGTATTCGGTATTCAGTATGCAGTATTCAGTATTCATTCGGGCACGTATTCAGTATTCACAGTATTCGAGTCCAGTAATGGTTTTCCAATCGCAGTAGTAATAGGTATTCATATGATTTGCATGCATGTGGTCTGGATTGATCATGGGTATTCACTTGGGAGTTAGTATTCATTGGAGTCGGTATTCATTAAAAACCTGTGAACTCACCGGCATTATTTGCCGACGTTTTTAGCATGTTTGTCTCAGGTCGCTAAGGTAGCAGCTGTCGATAGGCGCACGGAGTCTCACGGCGTCTAGGATTCATGTGCATCTCATTTAGTATTTCCAGATTTTCGTACTTTTGATTTCGTGTTGTAATAAAGTTTTACGCTTCCGCAGCGATGGATCATTTATGAAAACTTAATGGTTTGCTTATCTCATTTTTACGTATCATATAGTGTCGTTTATTGTGACCGTTGACTTGGATCCTGATGTGTCACGCGCCTCGCGGTAACACCCCGCACGTGGAAATTTGAGGGTGTGACACGATTGGCAATAGAATGTTAATTTGTAGATATTAATGTACTCATTCACATTAATTCTCATTCTATTGTCAATAAACGCATACTAGCGAAAACATTAATTCATTTAGTCAACAAATTAGTAAATGATTTAATTTTTTTAATTTAAATTTTTTTAACATTTTCATATGATAAAGTCGAAAAATTTGTTAATGATTAATATAACTTAAATTTGGTCTCTAAAAACATACACAATAATGTCGTTACAGTGGCCACATACAAAGGACAATCTTGGTTGGTTTTATTAGAATTGATAAATGATGTATTTTGTTGTTTTACATATACATTAGTATTCAATCATACATTCCATATTCGGAGCATAATATTAGACCAATTTTAATTTCATTAATTTTGAATTATTGTTATTTATTTTCATTAATAAAGTTGACCGAATTTAATATCATTTAATTTGAAATTTGAATCTTAATGATTGTTATCAATTTACATTAATAATATTTTGACCTAATTTAATATTATTTATTCCTATCTTTTTATAATTGACCGAATTTATAGTTACATTAATACGAATTTAAGTTTACCATAATAAGCTTTATTTATTATATAGATGTTAGTTATATTATTTTTGTAAAATTTGTATAAAAAAATAAATGAATATTTTCGGTAATCATTTAAACATACTTAAAAAAATATATTTCAGGATAAATGTAAGCATAACGTTGACAAACCTAGCGACAATTACCTATGTTTTTAAATTTGATTGAAATAAAGTTGGCAATTACCTAATATATACACCATATGTAAATTAATAGTAAATTAAATTAATACGAGATTTTTTTATATCGTATTTAAATTAATAATAATAACATTGTTAATTTCAATTAAAGATATTTAATAACTTTAAACACAATTTTGTTATACATTGTTTATATAAATACAAAAAAAAAATAACAAATTAAAACCATAATTATTATTAATATGAAATTGATCAAATTAATACGATATTTTTTAATCTCTAATTCGTCTAATTGATTAAATTATACGAATGATAATATTGATTAAATTACAATTGATTAAATTGATTTCGTATAATTGATCAAATTTATAGTTTACCATAATAAAACGTATTAATTTTTTTGTATAAATGATTGATTATAAATCAATTTGACCCGAACTTTAGGATTACCATAATTGACTGAATTTAATGTTATTTATTACGATTTTTTAGTCTCATTAATTTATATAACTATTAATACGAAATTGACTAAATTGATTAAATTATACGAATTGATTAAATTAATACGAGTTTTTCTAATCTCTGCTTTCGTATAATTAATTAAATTATACGAATGATAATATTGATTAAATTATAATTGATTAAATTGATTTCGTATAATTGATCAAATTTATGGTTTACCATAATAAAACGTATTAATTTTTTTGTATGAATTATTGATTTATTATCAATCATTCCCGAATTTTAGGATTACCATAATTGACCGAATTTAATGTTATTTATTACGATTTTTTAATCTCATTAATTTATATTACTATTAATACGAAATTGATTAAATTATACGAATTGATTAAATTAATACGATATTTTTTAATCTCTAATCAATTATACGAATGATAATATTGATTAAATTATAATTGATTAAATTGATTTCGTATAATTGATCAAATTTATGGTTACCATAATAGCTCTCATTTATTTTTATTTTTTTTCTTATTTAATTCTTATTACTATGCAGATAATTCCTAATACGATTGCTGAATTGGAAAACTTAAATTAATCAATGAAGATCAAATTAAATTTACAGATGGGTACGCGTGGTCTGTGTCGGTGCGTGTTGAAATGTCTGCTCAAGTCGCTAGGTTTGTTATTCAATTATTAAACATTATGTTTACAGTATTCTTATTTTATAATTAGGTAGACATTCTAAATTTACTATACACAATGCTTTTGTAAATGTTTACTGTGATTGGATGGCCTAATTTGCTTCAATCAGAAGATATTTCCATTGGCGAATATTGTGTCTTTAAATGGTATTCAATCCAACACAGACTATTTGTTACTAAGATTGCACCACAAAAAGTCATTGATTTTAAAATTTAAATTATGATCTTTTATGTTTTTAATGTAATTTATTTGAATTATTGATTACGATTTTGAGGTTATTTATTAAGATTTATAATCTTAATAAGATTATGATTAGTCTTGCAATTAATAAGATTTATAATCTTACTATGTTTACGAATTATGATTAGTATTAATTGCAATTAATAAGATTTATTAAGTTTAAATGTTATTTATTAAGATGTTTAATATTATTTATTGACATTAATAATTATTGACCTAATTTAATGTTATTTATTAAATATTTTAATCTCATTTATTTATACTTTTCTTGAATATATGTTTAGTACAATTGACCGAATTTAATTTTTTATATTATGACTTTACTTTAATCAATTCTTATTAAATGATAATAATCAAAATAATTTCCTTTATATTATGACTTGTGACATCCGTCACCCTTCGTTCTTATTTTTATAATATTCCGCATTTCAAGCTTGTACGTTTTGTATTCAATCAATAAAACGTCGCATTTTATCTTTCTAGGACGTTCTAAAAATATTTTGTACTATTTTCGGACTTAGGTAATGATAATATGAAGTTATAATAATAATATGTTAATGTTTTAATTGCCAAAAAAATGTTTGCATGGACCAGGACTCGAACCCGCGTCCACAGTCGGGTCAGACATTCATCACACACCCTCAAACCATCTGAGCTACGCTCCTTCTTGGAAGATATCCTAACACAAATACATAAAATCCCTTTCCTATATTAAACAGTCAACAAAACAAAAGTCAACCACCATCAATCCATTCGAATTGAGCTGATTTCACGCGATCATTGTTCTTTTTATGGAAGGAATTGGATGGCCAGATCATAAGCGTCCTCTACACGCTGATTTATAATCAAAACATTCCATTTTTTTAAACTAATTACGCGTTTTTTTAACCCTTGGTCAACTTTCCTAATCTACGAATTCGTGTGATATAGTATAAATTGAACACTCCTAGTTAACCTAAAGGGGCCGAAAATCAAAAGCCCTCTCCATAATCAGTCTCTCTAACACTCTACATCGTTCAATCGAGTCTCTTTGACTTTCCTGTTGACCTCACGAATTGAAAGCCTCGGGACTGGTATGTTTTTTTTTTGTTTACACACCTTAATCGGCCATTTATAAACATAAACCCCATGGTTAATTGGCCTGCCATCGTGGTTTTAAACAGATTGCAATTTCTAGGGTTCTTAGTATTATGATTTGGGGAAGATGATAACTGGTCATTGTGTTTAAAAAGATTTCAGAAACAAATTAACACAACCATGTGATCTAGATCAGATGGTTATGTCCACTGATGTTGAACGTGATGGGCTTGAGTTCGAACCTTAATCCCAACGTTTTTTTTATTTATTTCTTTTGTAATATATGACTTATCACCAAGCATGCCTTATAATTAACTGAAATCAAAATTTAGTGTTCTCAGGGTCCAGACCAACTGGTCTGGGCTTGTGATTATAAACACGCGAACCGGCCCAGACTCGGGTTCGATTCCCTTCAACAACAAACATTTTTTTCAAACTCTTTAATTATATATATAACCTATTAATCTTTTAAAATAGTTTTTAAATACTAAAAGTGGTTTATAAATTCTATAAAAATTATTTTATGTTATTCTGATGACAAAGTTTATTATACAATTTTTAGTTTTTCAAAAATCATTTATTTAATATATATAAAATATATTACAAGTTTATTCAATTATAATTTTAAAATTTTATAAAAATATCTAAACGATTTGATAAAATCCCGCAAAAATTATTTTAAACTTGTAGATCAATAATTATTTCAGAATTAAATTTTATTCTAGAAAAACCGTTTATTTAATGTTTTTAATTAATTTTTGTTATTTTAATCATAAATAAATCATAATAAATTCATTTTTCAATATTTTTATACCAAAATTTTACATAAATTAATTATTTTTGTTCATTTAGAACGGAAATATTAAGTTTAATTTGAAATTTCTTTAATTTTTATATTTTTGATATAAAAATTATATTATTGACAAATACAAATAAATATACTAAATATTCAATTTCTGTGAAAATAATTTTATAAAAATTATTTTCATACTTAAAACCTTATAATATGACCATCCTTAATCAAAAACCTACAATAGTCTTTTATTTAATTATTTACCGAATTTCTTTTATTTATTAACGATTTACCTAATTAATAATTAAATAATTACTTATCCTCAAATTAGGAACCCTAGAACTAATTGTAGACTAGAAAACTTAGACTTTTAAGTTTTCTCTTTTACTCAATTATTGCCTTATAAATAGGGTGATAGTTGGACACAAGAGCCATAAATATACTATATCAAGGAACTCAATTCTAACACTAAGGTGAGTATTTCCTATCCCCTTTTTGCTTTTATTCACTTTTGGGGTGTTAAATGTACACTTATACAGATTACACATACAAGTTCACATTTTTACAATACAATTCTAGTACTATGTGCATTTGCTTACAAACGTGCTTTATGCTTAGACATTACATGTAGAATACATTTGTACTTAGTGAAATCATTAACATTGTACAAGCCGACCTTAACATTGGATAGCGCTATTGGATTGACAACCCGCCTAGGTTGATTCTCCCCCTTTTTCATCGAAGAATCTGTGGTCATTGTTAAGTTATTATCCATTTATTGGATAAGTGCACCGCCGTTCATTTAGTACATTATACAGTCACAGGATTGATTTCGCTCATTTGTATGTTACATAGTTTACATAATTGCACTGTAGCGTTGCACTTGAATTGTATAACATTTTCCAACTTACTATATGTATTAAATCTAGGAATGCTCACCAACATTTCATATGTTGACAAAACTTATTTTGTACATGTTTCAGGTGCAGTTTGATCTTAGTACTATAGCATTGGACTTTAGTGCTTGCTTTTAATAAGTTATTTCAAATTTCATGTTTCATTCAGACTTTTGTATTTTTTTCCATTTCATCTATGTAAGACAATTTAAATTATTAAATAATATATTTACATTTTAGTACTATGTGCTTTTGAACAATCGTCACTACGTGACACCTCGATGATTCCGCCATCGGTTGGGGTGTTACATGACTTTTCTTTAATTATTCTTAATATATTTTTATTATGTTATATTTACTGTTATTTATGGACATTAATAATAATTGACCGAATTTAATTTTATTTATTACAATTTTTAACCTCATTTATTTATATTACTATTCATACGAAATTATGCTTTATCTATTTTTACGAAATTTCGTTTAATATTATTTATTGACATTAATAATAATTGACCAAATTTAATGTTATTTATTAAAAATTTTAATCTCATTTATTTATATTACTTTTTTCAACTTTATGTTTAATATTATTGATTGAATTTAATTTTTTATATCATGACTTTATTTTAATCAATTCCCATTAAATGATAATCATCAAAATCATTTCCTTTATATTATGACTTTCATTTAATTATTTTGAATATATTTTTATTATGTTAGAATTAATTTTATTTATGGACATTAATAATAATTGACTGAATTTAATGTTATTTATTAAAATTTTAAAGCTCTTTTATTTATATTACTTTTTTTTGTATTTATTTTTAATATTATTGACCGAATTTGATTTTTAATATTATGACTTTCCTTTAATCAATTCTCATTAAACGATAATCATTAAAATCATTTCAATAATAATTGACCCCTATTAATGTTATTTATTTCGAATTTTTTAATCTCATTTATTTATATTACTATTTTACGAAATTATTTTTAATCTATTTATTTCTTATCTGCCGAATTAAATTACGAATATATTACTAATACTAAAACTAATATTATGATTTTTAATTTTATTTTTAATCTCATTTATTTCTTATCTACCGAATTAAAATTTTCTTTTACGATTTTTATGAATATATTACTAAAATACATACTATTTTCAAAATCATTTTCAATTATATTAATAAATAAATAATTTTAATTGGTAAGTTAACTTTTATCATTCATTTATTACTATTAATATTAATAATTATTACAATTATTAACATAAAGAATAAACGTAACATCAATATAAAAAATCCTCATTTGTCATGAAACCCTCGACCATTAACAACGTTCAAATTATTTCAAAAATTATAAAAAAACTCAATTAATGATAACAGAAAGATTCAAGCAATAATTTTGGTAAACAAAATGTATTTAATAAATACAATTTAAATCTATTCTTTTAATAATAAATATAATTTAAATCTATTTAACAATTTCCAAAAATATATAATATATTCAAAATAATTTTAAATGATATTAGTAATAACTACTTTCATTTTAATATTGTTGATCGATAAACATAAAAACTTTTTACATTTTTGTTACTTTGATGGATATCAATTTTTTGACTTTATTTATTTTTCATGTCTTAAAATACACTTATTATTAATTAGTAACAAAATTAGTAATGAAATATCATTTTACGTTATCAGTAACAACATTAACTAAAAAGCGATTCAAAACATTAAAAAACCTCATTTGTCATGAAATCCGCTATCATTGACTACATTAACTAAATATCGTTTCAGTGATACTAAGAATAAGAATATTACGTCTTTCATTAAACATCTTTGACAGATTAACGTTATCATATTATGTTTACAAAGAAATTTCCTTTAATCAATTGTCATGAAACGCTAACCATTATCATGATTGTAATAATTGTGCTAATTTTAAGCGTCGTTGACCAAATCACGTAAATTACCAATCCTTCCATTTTTATAATTCAACTATATAAATAAATCCGACTGATTCGATCAGAATTGTTCGAGTTCCTCATGTGGGTTTAGTATTGATTTTTCACCGTGGTTTTAGCTTGATTTTTAGGTCATTGGTTATGAGTCAAACCGTCAAAACAGTTCAGGGTCTTCTGGATATATTTACCTTAAATTCTTGATGATAATACAGTTAAAATGTCAAATGTCTTTCTTTTCCTCACCAGAGTTTTTTTTTTTGGACAAATTTTACTGTTTTGTTATTCTAATGGTTCAGGAATCCTATATGTGGACATAAATTCTTTTCAAAGTTCCAAATCGTCTTGCCATATCAAACCGTTTTATAGAAGCTAAAATAATTTCAGGGAGTAAGATTGGAATGCAAACTTTTATCCAAAGAATTAGGCTGTCCCCATTTGATAAGAAGATTCCTTTCAAATTTAACAGAAGACAATTCCCTCTTACTTTATGTTTCGCAATGACAATAAATAAAAGTCAAGGACAAACCCTATTTAGGATAGGTATGTATTTGAAAGATCCTATTTTTACACATGGGCAGTTGTATGTCGCTGCCAAGTGACAAGAGTAGAGATGACCTGAACATACTAATATTGGATAAAGATGACAACGTTAATAATAAATAACAAATGTTGTATATAAAAAAATATTTTGAAGTTTGTGAATAAGTATGCGATCATATTTTGCAAAAGTCGTTTTTTATAATTTTTTGGTTGTATGATTTGTTAAACTACATTTATTTACTTTGAATTTACTCTTCATTTGCATGCCGTTACAATAAATATATGTTTATTCATTTCATTATTTGTTTTTAAATCACGTCTATTCAAACATTTGTTGATTCATATATCTGTTATTGGGTAACATTAAACTTTTTTTATGATAATTTACAATCAACAAAAATTCATACGAATTGTATTACGTAACTTTCAATAAATAAAATTTGCATACTGCGATCTTTATAGAATTTTTTTTTCATTTGCCATGAACATGTACCGCGTGTACACGCGGGGCTCAAACCTAGTATACACTCAATGAGTAAGACTTCTCTATTATATATCTCTCTATATCTTCCTCTAATATTTGTTCATAGTTCTTATAAATTTGTATGTTGGTTGCTAGTAGGCCGTTGTCTTACAACAAAAAGTGACTAGTTTGTTAAGGAAATATCAAGAATTATAAACTGGTTTCAAATCATCGAAACCGAAACTTGAAGGACCATTTCTACCAATATGTAATTTTTTTTAAAACATCATCTCCCTCCCGGCCCCAATCCCGTTTTTCCGGTGGGTGTGGTCGCCGGCGGAAACCACATTCCGGCCAAAGTTGAAACCTTCGTTTTAAGCCTTTTAATTGAGTGTTAATGCATTATTGTGTGTTCTCCATCATAAACAACCATTTCCACTTTAATTACTCATCATAATTATTCGTTAACCAATGGTTTTTGATCGGTTATGTGTAACCGTCGAGTTACTCCGGCCATTAATAAAAAACGCGTTCGAAACGTTATGTAACACCCCGCCCCTCTCATCTCCTGGCCACGGCCAATGTGGGATTTTCCTGGGGTGTCACATTCACCCCCTGTTAGAGTCTCATCGTCCCTGATGAGGTGTGTTCCTAGGGTGTCACATTCACCCCCTGTTAGAGTCTCATCGTCCCTGATGAGGTGTGCACCCACCATCCCGAATGGCACAGGAGTGGCTCTGATACCATCTGTAACACCCCGCCCCTCTCATCACCAATATTGTCCGCTTTGCCCATCCAGAGCTCACGGATTTGTTTGTGGTTGCCCAAGTGGAGACTTCCCAGGAGGTCACCCATCCTGAAATTTCTCCCACCTGAGCACGCTTAACTGTGGAGTTCTCCTCTCATCCACTAACATTAAGCCCCAAAACGCGTTGGTGATTTAAGAGACAAGATATTACTTATGAACCAAGGATCTCTCCTGGCCACGGCCGATGTGGGATTTTCCTGGGGTGTCACACGTTAGCATTTCCCATTCATTCTATAAACTAACCATTCCGAATCATTTCCAATCCTTTAACCATCTTAAACCCACAATAAAAGCTTCTTAATCACGTCCAGAAAGTCTGCAAATTTGCGATCCATGTCTTGACTTTGTTTCGTTCGTTTCGTCTCAAAACGATCGTGTAAGTGCAAAATCTTTATGGCGTTTTAATCTTTATTTAGTGCTCTTTGAAAGCCCCATAGTTTCGGGTTATGATTTGGGGAAGAAGATGAAGTTGGAATCACGGTTTTTATATTTTATTTTTCTAAATAATATGAAAAGGGTGTCTTTTGGTGGAGTGGTTTTGTGTGATTGGATGTTTGTTTGGAAAGAACTCGGGTTCGAGTCTAAGTGACCACGGGTCTCTAACACCTTATTCTTTTTCTTTTATTTGGATTCCTGTAATATTATATATATATATATATATATATAATATATATATATATAGGGGAAAGTTAATTTGAGAACACCTATATTTCGTGCGAACCGTGAGAACGACATCTAAAACCATTCAAATTCAAAATTTCTTTTTACAATTGTCTTTATTACTAAAATACAATCTCAAAAACACAATTTACGCGTAAAAATTCAAACGTATAAGAAAATAATTTGTTTTTACACATGTGTAAATTTACTGTTTATACATGTGTAAACTGTTTGATTTACACATGTGTACAAAGTTAATTTGAAAGTGTTTTTGCAAGAAAAGATGAATTATTTGGAAAGAAAATTCATTTATTAATGTTGTATTTTGATTATAATGAGGTTTGTATTAAAAAAAATTGATTTTGATTGATTTTTTTACTTGTTCTCATGGTTCTCACAATATTTAGCGTTCTCAAGATAACCCTCCCCTATATATATATATATACCATCTATCCGCTGTGCAAATCTCATTGTAAGTGTTATGATTACTTTGCTTCTTTATAATTTTTTAGTATTAGTTTTACTTTATATATGTATTTACTTAAAAAGAATTAAGTTTTGTTTCATTTTAAACATAGTAATCCACCACCCCCTCTGATATATTGGTATCAGAGCAAAAGCTTTCCTAAAATCTAAAAGACTAAGACAAGCTCCAATTTATGGCACATGATGCCTTTGTAAAGGAGAACTCTCTTAGGTGAAGATTATGGGAAAAAGTAGTTGCTTTGATAACATATTAAAAGAAAGGGATGGTTAGTTGTAATTTATTTGTTTAATATTATTTTAAAAGTTGGAATATGAGAAAATATATAAAAAAGGATTAACTGGAAATAAGGAGTTAAAGTTAAGGAGTCGGATTTAATTAATCATTGATAACCTCAAAACAATCAAGCGTTTAGAATTTCTAGATCTAGAATTCACTGAACAACGTCGTGTTAAAACATATAATACAGAAAACTTTAGTATAAGTTGTGCTATTAAAGATAATTGTGAGCATAGTTTACATACAAGAGATAGTCCACAGTTGAACACTATAATAGACCTTATTATAAACCTAAGTAACAATTTGCAAAAAGAAGCTTTAGATAATATTAAACTTTTAAACAGTATATTAAAAGATATAAATAACTATACACAAAATTTAGATTATATTAAAACTCAAGTTGAGTATATTATAAAAGAATTAGTAAGGGCTAAAAACAAGAATATAACAGAAAATACAACCCTTGAAGTAGATCAATTAACAGAGGCAATAAAAAATCTAAATATTAACAATAATAAAAAACCTACACCATATACACATTGGCAACCAAGAAAATGAGTATAAATACAAATTTTATGGGAAGAAGTAGAACTTTACAAGAAGCTAGAAATTCTACAAGTAATATACATGATTGTATAACATCAGACAGTATAGTAAACAGAATACTTAGAAGAGGATCAGGATCCAACAGTGATAATGTCACACCCTCAAATTCCACGTGCGGAGTTTTACCGCGAGGCGCGTGACACACCAGGATCTCAGTCAACGATCACAATAAACATACAACAAACATGCATTCATAAATATATTTAAAGCCAAAATATCATGCTTTGAGCTGTAAACCAGCAGCGGAAGCATTCTTGTTTACAACCAAAAGACATATCATTGTTTACAAAACATTGTTTAATATGCTTCAAAATATTAGACGCTGTGCATGACTCCGTGCGCCTAGCCCATTGACTGCTACCTTAGCGACCTGAGAAAACATGCCAAAAATGTCAACATATAATGCTGGTGAGTTCACAGGTTTTCTTTTATAAAAGTGTTGTCACAAGTTCACAAAGATCATTCCCGTTAATACTATGTCATAAGAACGTTAGCTAGACGTTAAGTGTTTTTACTACTACGGTTGGGAACCCATTACTAAACATGAACCAAAAGATGATACCAGCCCAGATGACTGGGCTACCGATGCCTCGGTAACCCGATAGTAGAGACAATATGCACCCGCCCGGCCCCGCCGTCGAGTGGGGCTTGTGAGGCCCAATAGATCTATCCACATTTGTCACACCCTCAAAATCCACTTGCGGAGTTTTACCGCGAGGCGCATGACAAACCAGGATCCAAACCAACGATCACAATAAACAAGTCTAAATGAATATAAATGCAATTTCAAAACATAGTTTAAAATCCCGTTTACAGCGGAAGCTTATTCAAAACAGTATCTCAAAAGTAAACCAATTGTTCAACATATGAAAACCATGCGACTCTATCTAGACGCCGTGCATACGCGTGCGCCCTAGTTCCATTGTGCTACCTTAGCGACCTGAGAAAACATGTAAAAGTTTACGTCAGCACAAAAATGCTGGTGAGTTTACAGGTTTTGTATCCAAGTACCAAGTCCACCTGTCCATACTATAATAAATCGAAAACCAGTATACGCTAGCTAGGCGTACGTTTTGTTACTACCACGATTGGAAAACCATTACTAACGCGAATACCAAAAGTATGCCCGATGTAAGTTCCTGTTGTTCCTGTTGTTCCTGTTTGAGACAATATGCACTCGCCCGGCCCTCCAAGCCGACGAGCGGGGTTGGTCACTCCCAATAGCGCTATTCACATTTCCCCGTTGTGCAAACCCGCACATTCATGGTTCCCCCCGGGACTTCCAAAGATCGTGTAGTACACAATAGAAACCCATAGTATGACAGTAGTTTACCAAATAATCGTTTTAACACATGTTTTCTCCCCCGAAAGTATGAAACCAGTTTAAAAGAGGGGCCGTAAACTCACCTTAACGTGCAAGCAAAGAATCCGAACAGCAAGCAATATATGCTACCGACACCCTAATAACAGTGTCGCTCAGTGAGTATAGGCGTAATATCATTACCCATATAACTCGTTTGTCCAAGGCGTTTTAAATGTTCAAAAGTGTGTATGCGACGTCTAGTGATTCTACATGCAATAGTAAACCCTACGGACCCGTTGGTGAATACGTTGGTTACAATTAGTTTCTACATTCCGTATGTGTCTCAGACAAGTGTACTTCAGTTACATGTCAATTCCATACCACCTAAGACCTCAATTAAGCACATAAGCACATAATACACAATCTGTGTTTTCAGGACAGATTGTGCGCCATCAAAACGAATTTATTTAAAATAGCAAACCAGTGAGTTAACCTCCCAAATTTTTACTGAATTTACTTTGGGATTCACTCGACAATACCTATTTTTGTTTTGTCTCAATTCCAAACACAAAAATTATGAAAATTCGTACAACACAGCTAGGTCCAGAAAATCTCCTCAACAGGTCAGTTTAGTAGGAAAATTCTTAAAAATTGTGTGTTCATCAAAACGAGATGAATCCACTTGGAAAAGCTCTATTTTTCCAGTATTGACCTACTGTAAAAATTTCATAATCTAATTCCTTGTAAATCTCATGTTATGACCCTTTAAAGTTAACCCAATTTACAAATCCGAAAATCTGATATGACCCCTAATCAATTAAAATTCCAAAAACGACTCAAACGATACCCAAATTCGATGGTTTTGCCCATTATGAAAAGCTAAGACCTTGTATGTTACAATCATGCAAAGAATCGATCAAACCATTTATTTTCAAGCCACGAAACAGACCCTATAGGTCGACTTTCAGAATCTGTCCAGATTCTGATCGTTCAATATCATCAATTATATCAAACCCTAGTTGCATATTATCAATCAATAATACCTAATAATCATCATACAACTTTCCTAATACCTATTCCCATCAGATCCTATTATCAAACATGTCAAGATCAAAGCTTTTAGGATCAAAACACCAATAACTTGCGCAACAAGCATCCTATGATGTTACTACGCGTTTATTAATAGGTTTAATCCGTTTAATCTTCAAAAAGACTCATGTTTTAACGTTTATTAAATCCAATCAGACCTGGACAAACTTGTTATAGGATTTTTACAATAAAACATAAAGTAAAAAGCATAAGAAATCATGAGTTATACCCTTAGCTCTCCAAATCAATCAATCGCGCGCCTTGGAGCCTCCCAATTGATGATCTTAAGCCTTAGCAGGTGTTTTTGGAGTGAAATATTCGTGTGGGGCAGTAAGGGGGCGATTAGGGTTGAGTATGAGGGCTGCATGGGAGTTAAGGATGTTTAAATATGAGTTTGAGGCGGTTTAAACCCGTCAGGTAACATCGAGCGGCCGCTCGGAGCCTGTGAGCGGCCGCTCACAGGTCCGGGTGGCGCGCTTTTGTTTCGTTTCGCCTCCCGACGCGTTATCCTTTGACGTTTTCGTTATTTCGAACCGTAACAAGTGTAACCCCATGCGTTAAGACCCTAATCAACCTCACGCTCCACTTTTTATAATTTTTATTAACGTGTTCGGGTTAGGTTCACATAATCACGTATGGTTTTCACATAAGTTGTCAGATATCACCGAGACACCTAAGTTTGTTATTCACCAACGTCCGAGGTTCACTAATCATGAAATCACATGTTAACTCACACAAGGAGTCAGAACCCGACCCACACAAGGAGTCAAAGCATCTCATAACCCGCAGGTTAATTAGTCCCTAGATGTCCAAACCGGACTAGAAAACGTTTTGTAAGTTGTCTCAAACCCGAGACAATGCACGTATGTCCTTTCTAGCTATCTAGCTAACCCTCGTTACGTATATATACGCGTGACTCGCTAAGGTAGACTTTCATCTAGACAATGTTGTTAACCAGAATTTGTCGGGTGTCACATCATCCCCACGTTAAAGAATTTTCGTCCCGAAAATTGCACAAATACCAAAAGATAGAAACCAAGAGAGAGATTCACCCGAGTTGTCACATCATCCCCACGTTAAAAATGAATCTCGCCCCGAGATTCATTCAACTGTAGTGGAGACATATCTAGACTCGAACGCTTCCTTAAGAAAGAGATGAGGATACTTAGACTTCATCTGATCCTCCCGTTCCCACGTGTACTCAGGTCCCCGGTTCGAGTTCCATCGAACCTTCACCATGCGAATCTTGCTATGACGTAGGCTACGAATCTTGTAATCAAGAATCTCAACAGGTTCCTCCACAATCCGAAGACGATCATCAACCTTGATCTCTTCCAGTGGAACAATAAGAGATTCGTCAGCCAAACACTTCCTTAAGTTAGACACATGGAAGACGTTGTGGACATTACCGAGCTCCGTCGGTAAATCTAGTCTGTACGCCACCGGTCCAATCCGTTCCAGGATTGCGAACGGTCCGACGTAGCGAGGGTTAAGCTTGCCACGCTTTCCAAAGCGTATGACGCCCTTCCATGGTGGAACTTTCATAAGCACCCTGTCCCCAACCTGGAACAATAGCGGTTTGCGACGGCGATCGGCCTAGCTCTTCTTACGATCCCGCGCAGCTGCCAATGGTTACGGATCTGTATGATTTTCCCCGAGGTTTCGTACACCAGTTCCGGGCCAGTGGGCTGGCTCTTGCCCACCTTGGCCCAACACAAGGGAGACCGGCATTTCCGTCCATAAAGAGCTTCGAACGGAGCTGTCCCGATGCTGGAGTGGTAGTTGTTGTTGCAGGAGGACTCCACCAACGGTAGGTGAGCCTCCCCACCCTTACCAAAGTCGACAACGCATGCCCGCAGCATGTCCTCCAATGTTTGAATTGTCCGCTCACTCCGTCCGTCAGTTTGCGGATGATAAGCCGTACTCATATCCAGTTAAGTACCCAAAACTTTATGAAGAGCCTTCCAGAAACGCGAAGCAAAGCGGGAATCACGATCAGAAATGATAGAAACAGGCACCCCGTGCCGAGAAACCACCTCCTTAAGGTAAAGTCGAGCCAACCGCTTGAGTCCATCCGTTTCTTTAATAGGTATATAGTGCGCCGATTTCGTCAAACCGGTCGACGATCACCCAAATCGTATGACAACCACCGAACCCGGTAGTTTGGTGACGAAATCCATCGTGATCCGCTCCCACTTCCATTCTGGAATCTCAGGATGTTGCAGGAGACCAGATGGCTTCTGATACTCCACCTTGACCTTAGCACAGGTCAAGCATTTGCTCATGTAGGAGGCTATATCAGCCTTCATGTTAGGCCACCAATAGAGCACCCTTAGATCTTGGTACATCTTATCCGAACCAGGATGAATAGAATACCGGGACTTATGAGTCTCATCTAAGACAAGCTCCCGAAGTCCCCCGAATAAAGGGACCCAAACACGCCCAGCGAAGTAGTGTAGGCCATCAGACCTGAGTTCAAGATGTTTGTCCGCACTGTGCATCGTTTCGGCCTTAAGGTTTTCCTCCTTCAAGGCATCCAGCTGAGCCGAACGGATCGGTCAGGTAAGGAGGAATGAATGGTGAGTTGCAAAGCTCGAACACCCCGAGGCTTTGCAGACTCCTTCCTGCTCAAGGCATCCGCCACAACGTTTGCCTTGCCAGGATGGTACTTGATCGCACAGTCATAGTCGTTCAGGAGTTCAATCCAACGACGCTGTCGTATGTTCAAATGTTGTTGGTCGAAAATATGTTGAAGACTCTTGTGATCGGTGTAGATCGTGCATTTGGTACCGTACAAGTAATGTCTCCAAATTTTCAACGCGAATACCACGGCACCCAACTCCAAATCATGAGTGGTGTAGTTCTTCTCATGCACTTTGAGTTGACGGAAAGCATACGCAATCACTTTCTCGCGTTGCATCAACACGCAACCGAGACCATGAATAGAAGCATCACAGTAAACAACGAAATCATCAGGACCCTTAGGTAAAGACAAAATAGGAGCAGAACACAGTTTAGACTTCAGTTCTTCAAACGCTGACTCTTGTGGTTCACCCTAGTCGAATTTCCTATCCTTCTGAGTGAGAGTGGTGAGGGTTGAGCAATCTTCGAGAACCCTGAATGAAACGACGATAGTAGCCCGCAAGGCCTAGGAATTGCCGCACCTCAGTTGGCGTCTTTGGTGCTCCCCAGTCCTTGATCGCTTCGATTTTAGCTGGATCGACATGAATCCCTAGTTCATTAACCACATGTCTTAGGAATTGAACTTCGCGTAACCAAAAGTCACACTTTGAGAACTTGGCATAAAGTTGTTCCCGTCGCAAGAGTTCAAAAACTAACCGCAGATGTTCCCCGTGTTCGGTCTCGTTCTTGGAGTAGATCAGAATGTCATCAATAAACACAATGACGAATTTGTCCAAATATGGTTTACAGACGCGGTTCATCAAGTCCATGAAAACCGCCGGTGCGTTCGTGAGACTGAAAGGCATGACCAAGAATTCGAAATGGCCATAACGTGTTCGAAAAAGCAGTCTTTGCAACGTCAGCCTCCCTGACGCGCAGCTGGTGATAACCGGACCTCAAGTCGGTCTTGGAATAATAACTAGAACCCTGAAGCTGGTCGAATAGATCATCAATACGTGGAAGAGGATAACGGTTCTTGATGGTCAATTTGTTCAGCTCTCTGTAGTCCACACACAATCGGAAACTTCCATCCTTCTTCTTAACAAATAAAATCGGGGCTCCCCAAGGGGAAGAACTTGGCCGGATGAAACCCTTGTCCAAGAGTTCCTGTAACTGACTGGACAATTCCTGCATCTCGGGAGGTGCAAGACGATAGGGGGCCCGAGCAATAGGAGCAGCCCCTGGTACAAGATCAATTCCGAACTCGACTTGACGATGAGGAGGAAGACCAAATAAATCATCGGGAGAAACATCAGGAAACTCGCGTACCACCGGAATGTCGTCGATCTTCTTTTCATCACCAGAGGAAACAGATAAAAGCGCCAATACGGCTGGATAACCCTTTCGAAGACACTTAAGGGCTTTCATGCTAGAGATGATGTTTAGCGGAACACCACCCTTGATACCGTACACAGAAAGAAATTCTCCATCAGGGAGAGGAATCCGAATAACCTTATCGTAACAGACGATCTCCGCGCGATACAAAGACAACCAATCCATGCCTACCACAACGTCAAAACTACCCAAAGGTACCGGCATAAGGTCGATGGGAAACGTTAAACCCGACAACTCTAATTGGCACTCCCGAAGGACACTAGTAGCTTCAATCTTTTTACCGTCAGCTAACTCAATAATATACTTGGCCTCTAATGGTACGGGTGCTACATTTAGCAGTCGACTAACATCCATGGATACAAAACTCTTGTCGGCACCAGAATCAAATAACACGCTAACAGAACGATTATTGAGAAGAAACGTACCGGTGACTGTGTCAGGATCCTGTCTAGCCTCAGCGGCTCCAATGACGAAGGCACGTGCATTTCTGCCGCCGCCCCCGTTGTTCCCATTACCGTTGTTTCCACCCTGCTTCAGTTTTGGGCAATCCTTCTTGTAATGCCCGGTCTCACCACAATTGTAACATCCTTGTCTTCCCGTAGTCCCTTGAGCAGCAGGAGCCGGGGTATTACTTGGGGCCTGGGTCGATGGAAGTGTAGCCTGACAATCCTTAGCATAACGCCCTGTTCGCTGGCAGCGATGACAACGGTTACTGTCGCAATTCCCTTGATGGTGACGTCCACACTTGTTACATTTGGGCAGTTTCCCCGCATAACCACCCTGTTTGTTACCCGAAGAAGAAGAAGAAGAAGAAGAAGAAGAAGAAGAAGAACCCCCATTATCGAACCTCTTACTCTGCTGTGCTGGCCCAGATCCCTTCCCGTCATTTTTCCACTTGCGCTTGTTATTCTCTGGGGCCTTAACAGTCGAACCCTTAGCAGGCAAAATACCCTCATTCACCTTTAAGTTGGTCATCCTATGAGCCGATCGGACCACCTCTGCGTATGTAGGATGATTTCCCGCAGCCACTAACCCTGCGATTTCCGGTACTAACCCCGAGACATAGTGTTCAATCCTCCTGAACTCTGGCACATGCAGATCAGGACACAGCACTGCCAACTCATTACGCCTTACCGTATACTTCTCAATCTCAGACCCAGTCATCTTGAGGTTCCACACCTCCACGACTACCACCACCACGACCGCCACCACCACGCCCACCAGCGCGGCCACCTCCACGTTCTCCTTGCACTTCAGACATGATTCCGACAAAAAGGACGAGAAAATTTAGTTTCACAGCTAACGGTAACCACTAGCGTTCGCAAGATCAAAGCTAGATCCAATCCAGGACTATCCATTCAAACCCAGAGCTCACTAGGGCTTCCATGCATTTCGGTTTATGATTTTGTGTGCACCCAAAATGATAAACCGCTCTACATGGTCCTCCAAGTGTTCTCCTAGTCCAAAGTTCAAATCACCGAACATAGACTCTCAGCTACACACCGTAATGCTACGGTAGTTTATGGCAAGTGTTTCTATTGGAGTGCGAAAGGGAGATGTCCGAGCCTTGGACAAATCTCAAGAACACACGAGTTACCCCAATAGACTACACTGCCTAGAAAACAAGTAACCCAACCTAAGATAGAACGGATGATGTAACGTAGAAAGACCAATGATTTAGAGACACCCCGACAAGACCATACGTAAACCACTATAACGTTTAGTACCATGTGATCGTCTAGTGTGTGCGACTTGGCTATAGACTAGACCCTACATGCAGTCCTAGTTCACTATAACCATTGGCTCTGATACCAATCTGTCACACCCTCAAAATCCACTTGCGGAGTTTTTACCGCGAGGCGCATGACAAACCAGGATCCAAACCAACGATCACAATAAACAAGTCTAAATGAATATAAATGCAATTTCAAAACATAGTTTAAAATCCCGTTTACAGCGGAAGCTTATTCAAAACAGTATCTCAAAAGTAAACCAATTGTTCAACATATGAAAACCATGCGACTCTATCTAGACGCCGTGCATACGCGTGCGCCCTAGTTCCATTGTGCTACCTTAGCGACCTGAGAAAACATGTAAAAGTTTACGTCAGCACAAAAATGCTGGTGAGTTTACAGGTTTTGTATCCAAGTACCAAGTCCACCTGTCCATACTATAATAAATCGAAAACCAGTATACGCTAGCTAGGCGTACGTTTTGTTACTACCACGATTGGAAAACCATTACTAACGCGAATACCAAAGTATGCCCGATGTAAGTTCCTGTTGTTCCTGTTGTTCCTGTTTGAGACAATATGCACTCGCCCGGCCCTCCAAGCCGACGAGCGGGGTTGGTCACTCCCAATAGCGTTATTCACATTTCCCCGTTGTGCAAACCCGCACATTCATGGTTCCCCCCGGGACTTCCAAAGATCGTGTAGTACACAATAGAAACCCATAGTATGACAGTAGTTACCAAATAATCGTTTTAACACATGTTTTCTCCCCCGAAAGTATGAAACCAGTTTAAAAGAGGGGCCGTAAACTCACCTTAACGTGCAAGCAAAGAATCCGAACAGCAAGCAATATATGCTACCGACACCCTAATAACAGTGTCGCTCAGTGAGTATAGGCGTAATATCATTACCCATATAACTCGTTTGTCCAAGGCGTTTTAAATGTTCAAAAGTGTGTATGCGACGTCTAGTGATTCTACATGCAATAGTAAACCCTACGGACCCGTTGGTGAATACGTTGGTTACAATTAGTTTCTACATTCCGTATGTGTCTCAGACAAGTGTACTTCAGTTACATGTCAATTCCATACCACCTAAGACCTCAATTAAGCACATAAGCACATAATACACAATCTGTGTTTTCAGGACAGATTGTGCGCCATCAAAACGAATTTATTTAAAATAGCAAACCAGTGAGTTAACCTCCCAAATTTTTACTGAATTTACTTTGGGATTCACTCGACAATACCTATTTTTGTTTTGTCTCAATTCCAAACACAAAAATTATGAAAATTCGTACAACACAGCTAGGTCCAGAAAATCTCCTCAACAGGTCAGTTTAGTAGGAAAATTCTTAAAAATTGTGTGTTCATCAAAACGAGATGAATCCACTTGGAAAAGCTCTATTTTTCCAGTATTGACCTACTGTAAAAATTTCATAATCTAATTCCTTGTAAATCTCATGTTATGACCCTTTAAAGTTAACCCAATTTACAAATCCGAAAATCTGATATGACCCCTAATCAATTAAAATTCCAAAAACGACTCAAACGATACCCAAATTCGATGGTTTTGCCCATTATGAAAAGCTAAGACCTTGTATGTTACAATCATGCAAAGAATCGATCAAACCATTTATTTTCAAGCCACGAAACAGACCCTATAGGTCGACTTTCAGAATCTGTCCAGATTCTGATCGTTCAATATCATCAATTATATCAAACCCTAGTTGCATATTATCAATCAATAATACCTAATAATCATCATACAACTTTCCTAATACCTATTCCCATCAGATCCTATTATCAAACATGTCAAGATCAAAGCTTTTAGGATCAAAACACCAATAACTTGCGCAACAAGCATCCTATGATGTTACTACGCGTTTATTAATAGGTTTAATCCGTTTAATCTTCAAAAAGACTCATGTTTTAACGTTTATTAAATCCAATCAGACCTGGACAAACTTGTTATAGGATTTTTACAATAAAACATAAAGTAAAAAGCATAAGAAATCATGAGTTATACCCTTAGCTCTCCAAATCAATCAATCGCGCGCCTTGGAGCCTCCCAATTGATGATCTTAAGCCTTAGCAGGTGTTTTTGGAGTGAAATATTCGTGTGGGGCAGTAAGGGGGCGATTAGGGTTGAGTATGAGGGCTGCATGGGAGTTAAGGATGTTTAAATATGAGTTTGAGGCGGTTTAAACCCGTCAGGTAACATCGAGCGGCCGCTCGGAGCCTGTGAGCGGCCGCTCACAGGTCCGGGTGGCGCGCTTTTGTTTCGTTTCGCCTCCCGACGCGTTATCCTTTGACGTTTTCGTTATTTCGAACCGTAACAAGTGTAACCCCATGCGTTAAGACCCTAATCAACCTCACGCTCCACTTTTTATAATTTTTATTAACGTGTTCGGGTTAGGTTCACATAATCACGTATGGTTTTCACATAAGTTGTCAGATATCACCGAGACACCTAAGTTTGTTATTCACCAACGTCCGAGGTTCACTAATCATGAAATCACATGTTAACTCACACAAGGAGTCAGAACCCGACCCACACAAGGAGTCAAAGCATCTCATAACCCGCAGGTTAATTAGTCCCTAGATGTCCAAACCGGACTAGAAAACGTTTTGTAAGTTGTCTCAAACCCGAGACAATGCACGTATGTCCTTTCTAGCTATCTAGCTAACCCTCGTTACGTATAATATACGCGTGACTCGCTAAGGTAGACTTTCATCTAGACAATGTTGTTAACCAGAATTTGTCGGGTGTCACAACATTTCCCTCGTTGTGCGTTCCAGCACATTCATGGTTTCCCCCTGGGACTTTCCATAAAAGCCGTATAGTAACATAAAGTACCCATAGTATAACATGACCTTTAAACAGTTTGTACGAAGCATGTTTCTCCCCCGAAAGCAAAACAGTAAAAGTGGGGCTGTGAAACTCACCTTGGTTTACGTTACTTGAAAACAGTTAAGTAATTATGCTATGATAGCCCCAAATAGCGGCGACCTATCATAAGATGTGTATAAGTATTCGGACTAATAACCCGCAGGTTAACTAGTCCCCGAATGTCCAGACCGTGACCATAAACGTTTGAAAACATCTTTAACTGTTAAACCGACCGTGCCAGACAAGACCCGACGTCCCATTGGTGACCCGACATCCCACGTGTTAGGTAAATGCAAGACATCATGCAACACATGCAATTAAACATTCAATACGCGCAATAGTTCACCTAGTCTAGCATAATGTCCGATTAACGCATAATCAGGTCCGAACACGTGTTACTAAGTCATTGGGTGTATCCCGGGGTTCCTATCATGTTCTTAGGCGTCAAATCATGTTCCGGGATGTTAAAATATACATACAGCAGCATTATACGCGATTAGGAATCAAACTAGCATTTAGGATTGTAATCACTAGTCAAAGTAGCATTTAGGATTGTAATCACTAGTCAAAGTAGCATTTAGGATTGTAATCACTAGTCAAAGTAGCATTTAGGAATCAAACTAGCATTTAGGATTGTAATCGCCTGAGCATTAGGCATTTAGGAGCCTATTCGCCTGAACATTAGGCATTTAGGAGCCTATTCGACTGAACATTAGGCATTTAGGAGCCTATTCGCATGAAGCCTCATGCGAATAGGATCCTACTCGCCTCTGCAGTTCTGTAGTGCAATTTCGCGCGCCGAACACTCCAAATCAGATCCGAAACATGTAAAAACACCCAATATCAAAACTAAACTATTAACCAACCCTTTCCAAGCAAAAACCCCGCCCCAATTTATCTCTGCTCTAACGGGCTCGGTGCGATTATTTCCAAAAATGGCAAATACTAGGTTTCATTAACTAACCTTATCTTTCCCTATATGGAAACAATCAGATTTCATCCCCTACAAGTTGCAATTCATCATCTCTATGTTATATCATCATCCTAGCATGATTTCTAACCATAAACAAGCAATGAATCACATCATAACATCCTATTCTTCAAGGATTACCCAAATGGGTCAAAATGCATACTTGCACCTAAACATCATAACAAGGGCTTAAACTCATAGATAATCATCCTAACAACACCTACACATCAGAAGTACAACAAATTCATGGAAACATTCATGTCATAATCACCAACAATCATCATATGCACAAATACTTCACATATAGCAAGTATTTGATGTGTTGCCAAATGCATCACATTTATATAGTATTTTTGTATAGTTTTTAATCATTTAACGTTCGTAAATATCGTGTCTTAGATACTTATTTGTGTCTTGGTGTTAAGCAGGTGTTCGTGGGCTAAAACGAGAGAAAAGGAGTCTAATTGGAGGTGAAACGAGTGCACGGATGAATAAGGAATAAAAAGAAAATAAAATCTGTCAGATCACTTATTCATGCCCCATGAATAACCTCAGGAGTTATTCATGCCCCGCGAATAACTGAATTGGGTTGCAAAATGACTATACTGCCCTTAATGAATCCAACTATTTACCCTTGCTACCCTTGCGAAGTTATGACTTATTCATGCCACGCGAATAAGTCAGGGAGTTATTCATGGGGTCGCGAATAACTCTTCAGCCCATAAAAAGCCCATTTTCGCAATCAAAACCTAATCAGCCGTATGGGGATGTAATCTTCGACTTCCAGAGCTTCTAGGGGACGATTTTGAAGACTTTTTGCAGTTCCATTCATTTCGGTTGATGCCAGAGCAATCCAGAACAAGTTTTGAAGCCGAAATCATGAAGATGCAAGGCTAATCATCTTGCGGTTTCTCCGGGTGAACGATTTGGTTATTTTATCAATTGTTTTATGTTTGATACTCATTACTTGGATTAGATTTTGTGAACACCTTAATGTTCTTTGCATCTAATTGTATGTTTGACTGATCTAGACAGTTTGGTTGATTAATATTATTGCATTATGTTATCGTATCTTGGTTTTCTTGCACTAGGATTAATTCAACTTTGCAATTAATGTTATGATAGCTGAATTGGGTCGAACAACTTAAACAAAGTCATGTCGATGTGATTTCCTAGATAGGGTATTAACATAATTCAGTTGATAATTACCGAATCTGAAACCCGGAGTGACCGTTTTTCCATATTATTGTCTTTTATAAACTTTATCATCAATTCGTTTGCAGCACTGCAGCACTTTTACATTCAACTTCATAAAAATTAGTTTAGTTAATTTTAATTAATTAGTAGTTAGTAAATTAGCACTTTCCACAAACTCCCTGAGGTTCGACAACCCTACTTCCTATACTGCAGTCAGTTGTAGCTAAAGAGTAGTTTTTATTTATTTTTTGATTAGCACTTCGACACGCGATCAAAATGGCGCCGTTGCCGGGGAGTTTGTGCGCTTAGTGTTTTTGGCTTTATTATTATTTTTTTAATTAAAAAAAACCAAAAATATATTTTTTTCTTGTCTTGTATTTTTCTCTATTTTGTTTAGTACTACGCTGGGTATGTTAGTTTTTGCAGGCAAATTGAATTGAGAATGAACTGGGTGGATTATGATGCATGTGGGTGCTGCGAGAGCCCATATCATGTGATGCAAGATTGTCCAATTGCCCGTCAGAGAGTTGCAGCATATAATGCACGAAAAGATCGTATTATCTTTGGGCTAGAAAAACCTGAAAGCTCACACCTATCATCCTCTTATTATTGGCCACAATATCAGAACTTTCAGCAAAGATACTACAAGCCAAACATCTACCAATCCAGGAAACAAACTACATGTTACTACACGAATCCCGATCCAATTGTTAATGGAGGCCAGAGTGTTGACTATGATTATCAACCGCAACAGAACAGTGAACAGGGAAGCAATGCTCAACTGAATGCGATCTTAGAGGCCATAAAGGTTGTTCAGGAAGATGTAAAGGCTGTTCAGGAAAATGTAAAGGCTATCCAGGAAGATGTTAAGGGGATTCAAAAGGATAGTGAAGTTAGAGACAAAACTATGGAGGCATTGTTTAAGCAGGTTGGACAACTGGCAGAAGATTTAGCACTTGAATATTTGACAGTTGAAGCGGATACGGTTAATGTTGATGTGGCTGAAAAAGTTGTTGAAGAGGTACATGTGGACCAGGTTGTGATGGAGGAAGCCTTAGAAGAGGAAGCTACAAACCTTAAAGTAGACGTGACTTCATGCGTACAACCACTTGTAGACACACCTGCTGAAGAACCAGTGAACCGGGTAACCTTGGCGTACCCTAACCATCCTTCCATATTTATGAGCAAAATAGACAAAATTGAAGATGATGGCTCGAGTGGGCATAAGAGGAAGGTGAACATTGGAGACCTTGGACAAAGTATAGTGAAGTGGCCCAGCAATGATCCTGCAAACATGTCAAAGATACAAAAGAAGATAAAGATTCGACATGTCAACTACCGAACATACATTGGGAATTCGGTAGGCAAATGTTCTTTGAGACCACCATGAATGAACATCAGGTATGATTTTTGTATATTTTGTATATTTATTTGTTTTTATGCTGTTTTATTTTAGTTTATATTTATTTTGAGTGTGTTTGAGTTAGTTTTATTTTTATTTGAGTCATGGGATTGCTTGATATGATTTAAATAATCGATTGCCTCGCCCGTACTTAATCTCCATTCGGGCATGGACGATCTGGAAATCACTAATTTTTGCAGGTATCCCGGTTTGTTTGTTTTGTTTTGTTTTTCCTGTTTCTTTGTTTCAGGTTTGTTTATCGGCTGCGAATGAAATGCTATACGGCCGACATCAGAAGGAATTGAACGGACTCATACGCGTATTGCTTATACAGGGGAGTCTGTTCCTTTTACTTCTGTTTTATTTTATTTTTAATTGTGCTTTATTTTATTCCTAGCTCACATTGAGGACAATGTGTCATTCAAGTGTGGGGGTAGAGAAACTTTTTTTTATTTAGTTTTGAGTCAAAAAAAAAATTAAAAATTAAAAAAATTAAAAAAAATGTCCTAAAAGCGGTCTGATCGGGCATGAAAGCGACTGTTTCAATGCTTTCTTTCTGTCTCTTCTTGTGGTGTTTGGGTCCTTAATCATGGTCCAATTCTTTAGAACAGACGTATGAACCGTTTTCAGCAGGTATTTTAGAAAAAATATTTAGAATTTGCCCGATTAGGTGTAACGAGCTGTCGGTAATAAATACATGCACACATCGGTAACCCATTTCCACACTTTGGTGAGATCTTGAGCCTACTATATGATAGATAGATTGATACATATATATTTTCATTTGTTGAGTGTAGGCCAGATGTTTCTCTGTTGCAGAACTTGTGTGATTTGATACATGCCGAGGTTGTAGACTAGATATGCACATAGATGATAAAGGCAATTTAGGTTTTCCCTTTTACTTTCGATACCCATTTATTTGTGATGTTTGACCCGTTTACCTAAAATCACCCTTAGTAACCCATGTTGAGCCTATACCCTTTCATTTGATTAAACCTATTACCCAAATTGACCCGTTTACCTTTGTGAAATAAATTGATGACATCCATTGTGTTTATGTTTTGTTCAAGTGATTGAGTTATGTTTAAGTTGTGAAAGAAAAAAAAGAAAGAAAAAAATATATATGAAAAAAAAGTGAAAAAAGAAAAAAAAAAAAAGAAAAAAATAGAAGTATGTGTTATGGGTCAAATATGCCCAAAGTTGTGTGATTATTGTATTATGTTGCTTAGTGAATAAGGATGATCATTCAAGCGTGTTGAAACCTTTGTTTTTAAACAATTGTTAGCCAAATCTATCCTACCTTTACCCGAAGCCCAAAACCCGTAAGTCCTTTAGATATGTGCATTGTCTATAGTTGAGGTGTGATTATTATACAAGCCTATGATAACAGAGTTACATGTTTGGTTTTGAGTGAATAATACTAGTGCATTACATGCTAGTCCAGATATTAAACCGAGTGGAGTGAAAAATTGTGAGGGGTGTGTTGCATGAGAATAAAAACCGGAAGCACGTTAGACTTAGTTGGGTGAGTTCTGTTTTTAAAATTGTGCATCATGGTTGCCTGTTGAATTAACACATCTAATGATGATCTATGAAAGGGGTATGACTTTGGACCCTAACTAGTGCATGGCGGGGGCGTTTGAGGTATTTGTTACTTGTTCGTGGTAACGCTCTGAGCAGATTTGCTTGAGGGCAAGCAAAAGGTAAGTGTGGGGGTGTGATGTGTTGCCAAATGCATCACATTTATATAGTAGTTTTGTATAGTTTTTAATCATTTAACGTTCGTAAATATCGTGTCTTAGATACTTATTTGTGTCTTGGTGTTAAGCAGGTGTTCGTGGGCTAAAACGAGAGAAAAAGAGTCTAATTGGAGGTGAAACGAGTGCACGGATGAATAAGGAATAAAAAGAAAATAAAATCTGTCAGATCACTTATTCATGCCCCATGAATAACCTCAGGAGTTATTCATGCCCCGCGAATAACTGAATTGGGTTGCAAAATGACTATACTGCCCTTAATGAATCCAGCTATTTACCCTTGCTACCCTTGCGAAGTTATGACTTATTCATGCCACTCGAATAAGTCAGGGAGTTATTCATGGGGTCGCGAATAACTCTTCAGCCCATAAAAAGCCCATTTTCGCAATCAAAACCTAATCAGCCGTATGGGGATGTAATCTTCGACTTCCAGAGCTTCTAGCGGACGATTTTGAAGACTTTTTGCAGTTCCATTCATTCCGGTTGATACCAGAGCAATCCAGAACAAGTTTTGAAGCCGAAATCATGAAGATGCAAGGCTAATCATCTTGCGGTTTCTCCGGGTGAACGATTTGGTTATTTTATCAATTGTTTTATGTTTGATACTCATTACTTGGATTAGATTTTGTGAACACCTTAATGTTCTTTGCATCTAATTGTATGTTTGACTGATCTAGACAGTTTGGTTGATTAATATTATTGCATTATGTTATCGTATCTTGGTTTTCTTGCACTAGGATTAATTTAACTTTGCAATTAATGTTATGATAGCTGAATTGGGTCGAACAACTTAAACAAAGTCATGTCGATGTGATTTCCTAGATAGGGTATTAACATAATTCAGTTGATAATTACCGAATCTGAAACCCGGAGTGACCGTTTTTCCATATTATTGTCTTTTATAAACTTTATCATCAATTCGTTTGCAGCACTGCAGCACTTTTACATTCAACTTCATAAAAATTAGTTTAGTTAATTTTAATTAATTAGTAGTTAGTAAATTTGCACTTTCCACAAACTCCCTGAGGTTCGACAACCCTACTTCCTATACTGCAGTCAGTTGTAGCTAAGGAGTAGTTTTTATTTATTTTTTGATTAGCACTTCGACACGCGATCAGTATTATGGTGTAGACTTGTTTTAGAACTCTTTTCAAAGGGTTTTAAAGACACAAACTTAGCAAAACAAGGTCTGGACTTTTGGGGAACCAAAACAATAGCATTACAAAGGTGTAGGATGAAGAACACACCTTGGATTCTATCAAAGAAGGGTGTATAAGCTTGGTGATGGTGTGTTTTGAGGCAAAGCAAGTTCCAGAGGTGTTTCAAGGTGTGTGGGAGGCTTAGGATCAGTTAGGGTTGCACAAATGATGTTTGGGGAGTCAAGGGTTCTATTTATAGGTGTTTTGACCCGAGTTCAGCAGTATAGGCGAGTAGCAGACTCAATTAGGCGATTGGGGCTCCTACTCGCCTCTGTTCAGGCGAGTAGGGCCCCTACTTGCCCCAACTCAGCCTACTCGCCTCTAGTATAGGCGATTAGGGGTTTCCCCAAGCTCCTAATCGCCTCTATGCTGCTGGAACGTGTTTTTGGCGCGTTAAACACTATTTTAACATATATAAACACGTATTCACATACCGATAAGTCACATAATGATTTCAAACATATAATGCACGATAACTAACACGTTTACATCCGTTCACCAATTCCCGGGACTCGAGACTCGTGTGTGCGTTAAACCCGGCGATTCCACGAATCACCAATCCTTGTACACATGGTTATGGACCGACTCCCGATGACCCCGCGGATCATCGTAACGACTCCCGATGATTCCCAGAATCATCATACCGACTCGACTGACCCCGTTAAGTACGTAACATGCATAACTCGCTAAGGTAGACTTACTAGTTTAGTCAACGTTACTAACCTGAGTTTGCCGGGTGTCACAGATAAAAGTATAATACATATAGAAGAAGAAATAGATCTAGAAAGAAATTTAAATTTATACAATCAACATCAGTTAGACATATTGAATCCAAAAATATTATATCAAACTAGGATGATAAATATAAACACAACTTTAATCAGCAGTAGTAGAGAAGAAAGTTTAAGGGTAGTAGATGATACGGTAACTATAGATCTATTATCACCAGACACTATAGAAAAAATTAAAAGGTCAAATAAACATTTTGTACACACGGGTTTAATAGTAATAGGTGTTAAAGCCTTAGGAAGAAAAAATTTAGGAACAAAACCTTTGGCTTTAATACTGGAAAAAAGTTGGAAATCAGAAATGAAAAAAGCAATAATTTCTGGAATGGAAGTTGATCTAAGTCAAAACATAGCAATATTTTACTGTACGCCTGATATATTAAAAGATGTAAAAGATATACAGAATCTAAAATTGGCATTACAAACAAAAGGCTACGAAAATTATGAAGGAAATAATTTAGTAGTAAGCATAGGAGTATTGGGAAAAGCTAGCAACAGATCAGGAATGAAATATAAAGTAAACATAAATGGAATTGTAAAAATGATTGCTTCAAAATCAATACAAATGATAGAACCAATAAAAATTGATCCAGAACAACTAGCAGGATTAGAATGGAATCTGGACGATATACAAAAAGAAGAAGAGAACACAGCTCTAGTACCAAAAAAGACATATATATACGAAAAAAAGTAATGGTAAACAAAGTTTAAGATTTACGGATTTCAAAGAAAAACAAACAGAAAAAGAAGATGAAGAATATAATTTTATGAACATAGAAGAAGTAGATACATTACCAACATATGATACGGAGAGTGATGAGATAGATATAGACTTTTTAAAATTTGAACAAGAAGAATACATGGATTATACTCTATTAGATTATGAAGAAGAATTAGCAGATTGTTTTAAAATAGAAGAAACGAATAAAACAATTGAACAGATTATAAACAGAAAATTCAAAGAATTAAACATACAACAGGAAGTAGATGATATGATTATAGAATGTATGACAGATTTAGGAATGACTTATGAAGAAAGTTATATAAAGTTACAAGAATATTACAATTTACCCCTAGTAAAAGATATCATTAACGGAAACGTTATGATAGCAGATTTTTATAAACAGGAACAAAGTTTTATGGACACTGAAATAAATAGGAAAAGACCAAAAATAGAATGGGGAGGAGAAAATAGTGGTACACAAGAAACCTATGGTAGAGAACCATGGACATCACGTACAGTAAATTATCAACAAGAGTCTAATTACATAGGAAAAGGAAAAAGATTACCTATAGGACAAATATACAGTGGAAATATGTTGTTACTAGAACAACAAAAACCTTAATTATGGATAGATGAGGTTTTGACATGGGAACAAAATGTGGTAAGGTTATGGGAAACAAATCAAAAGGAAAGTATGGATATGTTTTCATATTTAGAAACTACACTAGGGCCAATAGCTTTAGGAATATGGCAAAGTAAGAAAACACAAAGTCCAGAAGAAATAAATAATCTTAAAGCTTTAGGAAATAATCCTTATAATTTTACATCACAAATTAGAACTCTTATATTAGGAGTTGATCGTTTAATACAAGATACTGCTATCAGAAACTTAGAACAGCTAAGCATAGCAGATATGAAATATATAAATGAATTTACATTAGATTTTACAAGGTTATTATCACAAACGGGAAAGGCTATGGATGATGATTTATATGATAAGTATTTTATAAAGTTACCAGGAGATCTAGGAAAATCTATACACGAAGCATGGAAAACAAATTATGGTACACAACAAAATCTAGGAATAGGACCTAGAATAACATATACATTTAGTATATTGGAAGAAAAATGCAAAGAAGTAGCATTACAAGAACAATTAAAAAGAAATGCTTATGCTTTTTGTAAAACAGCAATCTATACACCACAGGCTTATGGTTTTTATGACAAAAAGAAAAAGATAAGAAAAAGTACAACATATAATAAAAATTATAGGAAAAATTACAACAAAAACAAGTATGTTAAAAAACCACAAACAAGAAAATGTAGATGTTTTATTTGTGGAGAAACAACTCATTTAGCTAATAAATGTCAAAATAAAATAAAAACATAGAGAGAGCAAATTTAGTGGAACAATTACAAGATTATGAAATAGAAGAATTAAAAACAGATAATGATTCAGATAATGAATCTATATATAGTATATACAGTGAAGATGAGAAACCAACAGCAAAGGTAACTTATACATACATGAATACTGAAGAAAATTGTGAACATAATTGGATACAAAATAAAGGAAATAACCATGTCAGTTGCTATAATTGTGGATACTATCCCAGTATGGAAAAAAGATCACAATGTGATATATGTTTTAAAGAAATATGTTTTAGGTGTCTTAAAGAAATTTATAATAAAGAAATAGTTAGTACATCTAAACAGCAAGCTTTAAAAAATAACAACGATGAAAGAATAGAAAAAATAGAAATAATATCAGAATTACATAATTTAAAACTAAAAAATTTGGAAGGAAGACTAGAAGAAATTGAAAGAATAGTAAAAACAGAAGAAATAAGTAAGATGGCTGAACAACAATTAGAAGAACAAACTTTTATACAAACACAAGGGTCTATAAATATGATTAATATACAGTGTAGATTATGGTTAGATAATAATAAATATTTAGATTTAACAGCATTAGTAGACACAGGAGCTACAAAAAGCTTAATCTCTTATAGTTTGGCACCAATAGAATATCATAAAAAACTTTCATATAAACTAACTACAAGAACAGTTTAAGACAGAATAATAAATATTACACATTGCCTAGAACCAGTAGGAATACAGTTTTTAGATTTTGCACGAAATTATAGTATTAAGTATGATATGCCACAAGTAAATATTAACCCACCACATATAAGATCAAAAGATTTTGTAATAGGGTTAAATTTTATCTTAGGCTTAAATGGGGGCAGTAACAATTACACGTAATTATATAACATTAAGTAAACATTTATATACAGTTCCAACACTAAGATACTTAAATACTACTGAAATAGTTCAAAAAAGGGGGGATAAAGGTAATTTAGATAATTTAAATGATAACACACAAAAGAGAGAAAGTCTAATAGAAAATGAAGCGTTAAAGTTGTTAACAGATTTTTTAAACCAAGAAATAGAAAAAGGACAGGATATTACAAAAAGTATAAATCATCCTATAATATTACATTTAGAAAAAGTAGGATATATAGGAGAAGATATAACAAAATCACATATAAATTACACATGTAGATTTAAATTAAAAAAATCCTGATATAATTATTAGAACAGCTAATATAGAATATAGTCCACTAGATAAGGAAGAATTCAAAAAGCAAATCCCTGAAATGATTAATCAAGGTTTAATTAAAAAATCAGAAAGCCCACATAGATCTTCAGCATTTCTAGTTAGAAATCATAGTGAAATAAAGAGAGGAAAAGCTAGAATAGTATACAATTATAAACGTTTAAATGATAACACAATAGAAGATGGGTATAATATTCCTAATAAAGACACTTTATTAAATCTTATACAAAATAAAAAGATCTTCTCAAAATTTGATTTAAAATCAGGATATAATCAGCTAAAACTAGAGGAAAGTTTTAAACCATGGACAGCCTTTACATGTTCAGAAGGCCGATATGAATGGAATGTTCTTAGTTTTGGACTTAAGAATGCTCCTTCAATATTTCAAAGATTTATGGATAGTATATTTTTAAAATATGATTTTTGCTTGGTGTATATTGATGATATTTTAGTTGCAAGTAATACAGTACAGGAACATGAGAAGCATTTACAACAGGTTTTTGAAGAAATAAAGAAAAATGGTATAGTAGTTTCTAAAAGGAAAATGGAATTATTTAAAAGAAAAATATCTTTTCTGGGTTTAGAAATTGGAAATGGGAAAATAGAATTACAACCACATATTTCTACAAAAATTTTAAATTTTCCTGAAAAATTTGAAAATTTAAAACAAATACAGGCCTTTTTAGGATTGGTAAATTATGCTAGAAAATTTATTCCAAATTTATCAAAACTAGTAGGACCTCTTTACAGTAAAACAACTAAAAATGGTCAAAGGTATTTTAATCAGGAAGATGTTAAGTTAGTACAAAAAATAAAAACAGCTGTAAAAAATATTAAGCCATTAGAGTTACCATTAGTAACAGATTATATAATTATTGAGACAGATGGATGTAAAGAAGGATGGGGAGCGGTCCTTCTATGTAAACCAAATAAATACAGTTCGAAGGAAGAAGAGAAAATTTGTGCTTATGCAAGCGGTAATTTTCAGAATAAAACAAATTGGAATACAATAGATTTTGAAATACAGGCTTTAATTAGTGCTTTAGAAAAATTTAAACTTTTTCTTGATAAAGAATTTACAATAAGAATTGATTGTGAAGCAATAGTAAAGTTTGTAAAAAATGATCAAAGTAAAAAAGTAAATAGGACTCAATGGGTTAATTTACAAAATATTATTCAAGGGAATGGATATATTATAAATTTTGAACACATTAAAGGAAAGAATAATGGGATAGCAGATATGTTGTCTCGTAATATAAACAAATGGCTTATTACAGATGGACAGGAAAAAGAGCAAAGGTAAAGCAATCCTTGTACAGCCTACACAGAGTAAGAAATCTTCAATGGCCTCTGATTCAGAAACAGAAAAAATAATGGGACAGACCATTGGAACAGAGGAAGAAAAGATTCAACAGGCATACAAGCATTCAGCTGAAAAATAAACAGTCAAAGAAGGCTTCCAGCCTCTATTACAGGTGTAGAAATGACTCAATATTACAATCCGAGTGTTGAAGATATGTCTTAATATTATCAAACTCCACCAAAAAATACACAGAGTACACAACGTACACCAAGGCCATCTTCTTCAACACAAAGTACACAGAACTATTGCATACGATTTGGAACATATGATCTCCAAATATGCAATGATGCTTACAAAAAATTTCGTCCTGTCATTGGAATGCAATTGACAGAAAAACAACAGTGCTTACTGGACAACCTTTGGCATATTCAAACCATGCCACAAGCTTCAAATTTTAAAGTCCAAGTTTTAAATGCATTAAGTTTTTATTTTGCTGAACAAACGGTTACAACACCTGAAAAACATAATAAACCCAGGTTTACACACTATATTATTTTTAGAGGGACAAAAATTGGAATTTTTAATAAATGGGAAACAGTTGCTAAACATATTCAATGTCCCAATCCTATTTACAAAGGTTATGAAAATTTTCAACAAGCAATGGAAGCAGCAAGAGAATTCTTTGGGTTAAAAAATTTTCATATTGAACCCGAAGAAGTCCAAACGTTTGCTGATATAACAAATAAAAAGCCTGATCAAATAATTAAAGCACAACAGGAAGTGATTGCTGACTTACAATCACAACTTATACAGCAAGGAAAAGATACACAGAGTATAAAATTTAAAATTGAAAATGAAATATATAAACAACAAATTGCAGTACTCGAGGAAAAGAATACACAGTTATTACAAAGGCTAGAGAAAAAGAAAGAAAAAACAGAAATAAACAGGTCTTTTGTCACACCCTCAAATTCCACGTGCGGGGTTTTACCGCGAGGCGCATGACAAACCAGGATCTAAGTCAACGGTCACAATAAACGACACTATATGATACGTAAAATGAAATAAACAACCATCAAGTTTTCATAAATCCATTCGCTGCGGAAGCGTAACTTTTATTACAACCCAAAATGTAAAAGTACGTAAGTCTGAAAAAAAGATAAGTCAATGCATATGAATCCTAGACGCCGTGTGACTCCGTGCGCCTATGATAAGCTGCTACCTCAACGACCTGAGACAAACATGCTAAAAACGTCAGCAAATAATGCCGGTGAGTTCACAGGTTTTATATTAAACGTTTAAAGAAATAAAAGCCATCATGTTACCACTATGTCAGAAATGATAGCGTTAGCTAGACGCATGAGTTATACTACCACGACCGGAAACCATTACAGACAACGAAATATGATTTTTGCCCGAAATGATTTAGCTTACGACCGAGACAATATGCACCCGCCGGCTCCCAGCCGACGGGTGGGGTCTGTCAATCCCAATAGATCTATCCACATTTCCCCCGTTATGCTATCCAGCATATTCATGGTTCCCCGGGACTTTACGTATCGCATAGTATGTAAATGAATCAATCACTAGCATAACATGATAATTTATGTAATAAGTATAAGCATGTGTCTCCCCCAAAATGTAAAGCGTAAGGCGGGGCCGTGAAACTCACCTGATGCTGCTCTTCGCACTACGACAAGTAAACCTGCTCAATAGACGGCCCCTAATACCGTGACCTATCATGACGAGCGTATAAGGTGTTAGACTAACAACCCGCAGGTTGATTAGTCCCTAGTAGTCCAGACCATAACCGTGTATATATGAAATGATGTTTCAAACGTTTAACCGACCGTACCATACAAGGCCCGACATCCCATTGGTGACCCGACATCTCATGTGTTAGATAAATACAAGACATCATGCCACATATGCAATTAAACACTTAATACGCGCAACAGTTCACCTAGTCTAGCATAATGTCCAATTAACGCGTAAACAAGTCCGAACACGTATTACTAAGTCATTGGGTGTATCCCGGGGTTCCTATCATGTTCCTAGGCGTCAAATCATGTTCCGGGATGTTAAAATATACATACAGCAGCATTACACGCGATTAGGAATCAAACTAGCATTTAGGGAAAAGTCAACATGTGATTGGGGATGGTCAACAGGCAATCAGCATGCTAATCGCCTATATAGTCATGCGATTGGGATGCCAATCGCCCCCTAAGGGGCCTAATCGCCTATAACAGCATGCGATTAGGATGCTAATCGCCTGCTGCAGCTGTACAATGCAATTTCGCGCGTTTTAACGCTCCAAATCAGATCCGAAACATGTAAAAACATCCAATAATCATCCTAACACCTTAACAAACATATTTCAAGCAAAACCCCTAAGTTTTCATCGTTCTAACAGTTCCGAATGCGAGCGTTTTCCCAAAATAGCAACTTAGCATGAAAACATCACATCAACATGCAAGAACTTGCCCTAAATAGCAATTATTCAGATTAAATCGCATAACCACGTTGTCCGATAGCATCCTACTGTTCTAGCATCATCCTAGAGCAAACCCTAACATCATTCAATCAACAACATACCTCATATCATCCTTAATCATCCAAAATCCTTCAAATGGGTCAAAACATCAAGTATCAACAATACACAACCAAAACCATTCAAACTCCTAGGACATCATCATACTAACTTGTAACAGCCATAAACATCATAATAACACAAAAACAACTATGATTCAATCCTAAAAATTCTACCTTTAATCACATATAACACATATAACACATGTAAAGGTGTGGGTTTGTTTAAAAACGGTTTTAAATGGATTTCAAAGACAAAAACATTTATAAGTCAGGTATGGACGTTTAGGGAATAAAACATAATCATTTAAAGGTTTGGGTTTGAAGAACACACCTTGTATTCAAGAGGTGATGATGGAATAAGCTTGAAAATGGTTGTTTTGATGCAAAAACGAGTTCCAGAGGGTGTTTGTGCGTTGGGTTATGTTATGGGACGGCTAGGGTTGCACAAATGATGTTTTGGAGGTCAAGGGTGGTATTTATAGGCGTTTCTAGTCGTCCAGCACGTAACACGCGATTATGCAGCTTTACACGCGATTAGGAAGCCTAATCGCATGTAAGTTCATGCGATTGGGGCCTAATCGCATGAACAGTCATGCGATCAGCCCCTACTCGCCCCTAAGGTCCCCCACTCGCCCCTCCTATAGGCGATTGGGCTTCCCTAATCGCCTATAGGGGCTGTTTTCGTGTGTTTTGCGCGTTAAACCCCGTTTTAACATATGTTAACACATATTCACATACCGACAAGTCACATAATGATTACTAACATATAATGCACGATAACTAATACGTTCCCACCCGATCACCAATTCCCGGGACTCAAGACTTGCGTACTGCGTTAAATCCGGTGATTCCACGAATCACCAATCCTTGTACACATGGTTATGGGCCGACACCCAATGGTCCTTCGGACCATTGTAACGACTCCCGATGATTCCCGAATCATCAGTACGACTTAATTGACTCCAGTTAAGTATGATATTAAGTAGTTGTTTAAAATGTTTTCGTTGAGATAGACTCGTATGCATGTAAAGTATGGAACGCATGTATGTAAAGTATAAAAGTATTGACCTGAATGTGCCGGTGTCACATCATCCCCCAGTTGAAAGAATTTTCGTCCCGAAAATTTAATGAAGTCCGAGATGAAGCGACGAAAGGAAGGAAGAAGAGAAAAATTTTCCCGTTGTTACATCATCCCCCAGTTGAAAGGAATCTCGATCCGAGATTCATTTATCTTTGGAGGCCACATAGTTCGATTCAAACGCACGCTTAGGAAATAGATGAGGGTACTTAGCCTTCATCTGATCTTCTCGCTCCCACGTGAACTCCGGTCCACGATTTGAATTCCAACGAACCTTAACGATGCGGATTTTACTCCGACGAAGGCTACGAATCTTATAATCTAAGATTTCAACTGGTTCCTCCACGATACGTAAACGATCATCAACTCTGATTTCTTCGAGAGGAACTACGAGAGATTCGTCCGCCAAGCACTTCTTAAGATTCGAGACATGGAAGACGTTATGCACGCCACTAAGCTCGGCTGGTAAGTCAAGTCTGTATGCCACCGGCCCAATACGTTCCAGGATTGGGAATGGTCCGACATAACGAGGGTTAAGCTTGCCGCGCTTCCCGAAGCGTATAACGCCCTTCCATGGAGATACCTTCAATAAAACCTTGTCGCCAACCTGGAACTCCAAAGGTTTGCGACGACGATCAGCGTAGCTCTTCTGACGATCACGAGCTGCCGCCATACGATTACGAACTTGTACGATCTTTTCGGAAGTTTTGTACACCATTTCTGGGCCAGTGAGTTGGCTTTCGCCCACCTCGGCCCAGCAAAGAGGGGACCGACACTTCCGTCCATACAGAGCCTCGAACGGTGCCGCCTTAATGCTGGAGTGGTAACTATTGTTGTAAGAGAACACCACCAACGGTAGGTGAACCTCCCAACTCTTACCAAAATCGATGACACATGCTCGAAGCATGTCTTCAAGCGTCTGAATCGTCCGCTCGCTCTGACCGTCAGTTTGCGGATGATATGCGGTGCTCATGTCCAGTTGAGTACCCAACGCTTTATGCAATTGTTTCCGGAAACGGGAGGCGAAACGAGGATCACGATCGGAGATGATAGAGACGGGCACCCCGTGCTTGGAAACCACTTCCTTAATATAGATACGAGACAACCGCTCCAGACTGTCGGTTTCCTTAATAGCGAGGAAATGTGCGGACTTTGTCAACCGGTCGACAATCACCCAGATCATGTCACAACCACTGGGCGACTTCGGAAGTTTGGTCACAAAATCCATGGTAATCCGTTCCCATTTCCATTCAGGAATTTCAGGGTTGCTGTAGGAGACCAGCCGGCTTTTGGTACTCCACCTTGACCTTAGCACAGGTCAGACATTTGCTGACATACGAAGCTATGTCAGCCTTCATGTTGGGCCACCAATAGAGTATCTTTAGGTCCTGATACATCTTATCGGAACCCGGATGATAGAATACCGGGATTTGTGAGCTTCGTCCATGACAAGCCCCCGCAAACTCCCAAATAAAGGAACCCAAACGCGCTCGGCAAAGTAATGCAGGCCATCAGACCCAAGCTCGAGGTGTTTATCAGCACCGTGCATGGTTTCAGCTTTAAGGTTTTCCTCCTTCAAAGCTTCCAATTGAGCCGAACGAATTTGGTCAGGCAACGAAGAATGAATGGTGAGCTGTAAGGCTCGAACACGACGAGGTTTCACAGACTCCTTCCTGCTCAAGGCGTCTGCCACAACGTTCGCCTTACCAAGATGGTACTTGATGGCACAGTCATAGTCGTTCAGGAGTTCAACCCAGCGTCGCTGCCGCATGTTTAATACTTTCTGGTCGAAGATATGCTAGAGACTCTTGTGATCGGTGTATACTTCGCACTTGGTACCGTACAAGTAATGTCTCCAGATCTTCAACGCAAAGATCACTGCACCCAACTCTAAATCATGAGTGGTGTAGTTCTTTTCATGGACCTTAAGTTGGCGAGAGGCGTAGGCAATAACCTTCCCGCGCTGCATTAACACACAGCCGAGACCACGAATGGAAGCGTCACAGTACACAACAAAATCATCCGTACCCTCAGGTAAGGATAAGATGGGCGCAGAGCAAAGTTTAAGTTTCAGCATCTGAAATGCTGATTCCTGCGGTTCTCCCCAGTCAAACTTTCGGTCTTTCTGGGTAAGAGTGGTGAGGGGTTGAGCGATCTTCGAAAATCCCTCAATGAAACGACGATAGTAACCCGCAAGGCCTAGGAATTGCCGCACCTCAGATGGCGTCTTTGGTGCTTCCTATTCCTTAATAGCTTCAATCTTCGCCGGATCGACATGAATTCCTAGTTCATTAACCACATGCCCTAGGAATTGTACTTCACGCAACCAGAAATCACACTTTGAGAACTTAGCGTACAACTGCTCCCGTCTCAAAAGTTCCAAAACCAATCGTAAGTGTTCCTCATGTTCCGTCTCGTTCTTAGAATAAACCAAAATGTCATCGATAAACACGATAACGAATTTATCGAGATAGGGCTTGCAAACGCGGTTCATCAAGTCCATGAAAACGGCAGGTGCATTCGTAAGACCGAAGGCATGACCAAAAACTCGAAGTGGCCATAACGTGTACGAAAGGCGGTCTTTGGAATGTCAGCTTCTTGTACCCGCAGTTGATGATACCCAGACCTCAGATCTATCTTGGAATAAAAACTGGAGCCTTGGAGCTGATCGAATAAATCATCAATTCGAGGAAGCGGGTAACGATTCTTGATAGTTACCTTGTTCAGTTCCCGGTAATCAATACACATACGAAGGCTCCCATCTTTCTTTTTGACAAATAAGATAGGAGCTCCCCACGGGGATGAACTAGGTCTGATGAACCCTTTTTCCAATAACTCCTGCAGTTGGTTAGACAACTCTTGCATCTCGGGAGGTGCAAGGCGGTAAGGAGCTCGGGCAATAGGCGCCGCACCGGGCGCAAGATCAATGCTAAATTCAACCTGACGGTGAGGTGGAAGACCAGGCAAATCATCGGGAAATACGTCGGGAAAATCACGAACGACAGGAATGTCCTCGATTTTCTTCTCATCGTTAGATGAAACCGAAACAAGAGCTAAGATTGCGGAATACCCCTTACGTAAGTACTTATACGCCTTCATACACGAGATGATGCTCAAGGGAACTCCACTTTTCTCGCCATGAACCAAAAGAATCTCTCCATCCGGGAGAGGGAGGCGAATGATTTTATCGAAGCAAACGATCTCCGCGCGATATAAGGACAACCAATCCATACCCACTACAACGTCGAAACTACCCAATGATACCGGCATGAGGTCGATAGGAAAAGATAACCCGATAGTTCCAACTGGCATCCTTTAAGAATATGAGTTGCCTCAATATTCTTACCATCAGCCAATTCTATAAGATACTTGACCTCTAAGGGAGTCGGTACAATGTCTAACAGTCGGCTAAACTCAACAGATATAAAACTCTTGTCGGCACCCGAATCAAATAAAACGGAGGCATAACGATCACAAAGAAGAAACGTACCAGTAACAGTATCCGGATCCTGACGGGCCTCGCCCGACCCAATGACAAAGGCGCGCGCGTTCCTGCTGCCACCCCGTTGCCCCTGTCGTTCCTCCCGCATTCCCTTGTTTCAGTTTGGGCAGTCCTTCTTAAAGTGCCCTGTCTCCCCACAGTTAAAACATCCCTGGTTACCCCTAGGTGCAGCAGTGGTAGTAGTAGTAGGGGCAACCACCTGTTGCTGAGTCTGAAGATTCACCCTACACGTCTGGGCCTGATGCCCGTTCTTCTTGCAACGGGTACAAAAGCTACAATTTCCCACATGATGATACCCACAACGATCACACCTAGGCAGCCTACCAGTATAACCACCCTGCTTTTGCCCAGAAGACGAACCCGTAGTCTCAAACTTCTTATGCTGCTGCTGCTGCTGAGGCTGCGCCGTACCCTTACCCGTGTTATCCCATTTCCTCTTGTTGCTGTCAGAGGTCTTCACCACAGTACCCTTAGGAGGCAAAAGACCCTCCTGAACCTTCTGTTTAGTCAACCTGTGAGCCAATCGAATGGTATCCCGAAGTGTAGTAGCATCATTAGCGGTCACCAACCCGCGAATCTCAGGCACCAACCCACTGATGTAGAACTCAATAGCCTTATATTCAGGCGTCACAGAATCCGGGCACAAAAGTGCCAGCTCATGGTAGCGAGTGGTATACTCCTCTATCTCAGATCCCACCATCTGATGATTCCACAGCTCGTGCTCCAAACTCTTGATCTCATCCCTAGGACAATACTCCATCTTCAAGCGAAACACAAATTCGGTCCATGGCAACGCATGGGCCTCCAGTAAACCAATAGTCTGTACAGTCGAATTCCACCAAGTCAAAGCGCGTCCCTCAAACGTCCCCGAAGCATACTTCACACGAAACTCCTCAGGGCAGTTGCACATGGAGAAAGCAGACTCAACCTTCTCCAACCAACGGAGTAGTCCCACAGCCCCCTCAGTCCCACTGAAGTTATGGGGCTTGCAGTCCTGGAACATCTTATAAGTACAGTGGACTGGAGGAGGTGGAGGTGGTGGAGGAGGAAAAGCATCCCCTATTACCAGAAAAAGCAACACGGTCAGAAAACGATCATCACACGACAAAAGATAAGGAATGAGGGTAGGAGTAATTAAATTACCACCATGGCCCTGGTGGGCGGCCTGCTGCGCGCAATAGCAGCTGCACGTGTTCCTGGATCAGATTATTCAGCTCTGCCTGGGTCATGCTGATGTTACCACGACCCCCATTACGTCCACCGCCATTTCGGCCACCAACACGACCACCAACGCGACCACCACGACGTCCTACCATCTTCTGTCAAGATCAAAGACAAGACGTCAGATTCCAGAACAGATAACAAACAATCATAAAGAAACCGTAAGTAATAAAGTTAATCAAGACTTGGATCCCACCATAGTCATTAGATCAAACACAGAGTCCACCAGGATTTCCATGCATCTCAACTTATTATTTCGTGTGCACCCGAAATGATAAGTCGCTCTACATGGTCCCCGAGGCGTGCTCCTAGCCTGACCTTCAAACCACCAGGCACCCATGTTCAAGATATAAAACAGCAAGTACAAGTGTGTGATAATGTGTGCAAGCAAGTGTGTCCGTTGGAGTATAGAAATGGGAGATGTCCGAATCTTGGACAAATCTCCGCAGGATGCCGAGGCCACTCCAACGTACGCCACCGCCATGCAAGGGTAGTAAGGATCCTCGTTTCCACCACGAAGTTGAAGAACAAGATAGGAAATAAGAGTAATAGATAGGTGATGTAAGCATAAATGATAATAACGAATGTAACACGAACACCCCGGCAATTCCCGTATGACATGACTTATATGAATGTGACCGTCTAGTGTGTGCGACTCGGCTATAGACTTGACTCAACATGCAGTCCTAGTTCACTATAACCATTGGCTCTGATACCAATCTGTCACACCCTCAAATTCCACGTGCGGGGTTTTACCGCGAGGCGCATGACAAACCAGGATCTAAGTCAACGGTCACAATAAAAGACACTATATGATACGTAAAATGAAATAAACAACCATCAAGTTTTCATAAATCCATTCGCTGCGGAAGCGTAACTTTTATTACAACCCAAAATGTAAAAGTACGTAAGTCTGAAAAAAAGATAAGTCAATGCATATGAATCCTAGACGCCGTGTGACTCCGTGCGCCTATGATAAGCTGCTACCTCAACGACCTGAGACAAACATGCTAAAAACGTCAGCAAATAATGCCGGTGAGTTCACAGGTTTTATATTAAACGTTTAAAGTAATAAAAGCCATCATGTTACCACTATGTCAGAAATGATAGCGTTAGCTAGACGCATGAGTTATACTACCACAACCGGAAACCATTACAGACAACGAAATATGATTTTTGCCCGAAATGATTTAGCTTACGACCGAGACAATATGCACCCGCCCGGCTCCCAGCCGACGGGTGGGGTCTGTCAATCCCAATAGATCTATCCACATTTCCCCCGTTATGCTATCCAGCATATTCATGGTTTCCCCGGGACTTTACGTATCGCATAGTATGTAAATGAATCAATCACTAGCATAACATGATAATTTATGTAATAAGTATAAGCATGTGTCTCCCCCAAAATGTAAAGCGTAAGGCGGGGCCGTGAAACTCACCTGATGCTGCTCTTCGCACTACGACAAGTAAACCTGCTCAATAGACGGCCCCTAATACCGGTGACCTATCATGACGAGCGTATAAGGTGTTAGACTAACAACCCGCAGGTTGATTAGTCCCTAGTAGTCCAGACCATAACCGTGTATATATGAAATGATGTTTCAAACGTTTAACCGACCGTACCATACAAGGCCCGACATCCCATTGGTGACCCGACATCTCATGTGTTAGATAAATACAAGACATCATGCCACATATGCAATTAAACACTTAATACGCGCAACAGTTCACCTAGTCTAGCATAATGTCCAATTAACGCGTAAACAAGTCCGAACACGTATTACTAAGTCATTGGGTGTATCCCGGGGTTCCTATCATGTTCCTAGGCGTCAAATCATGTTCCGGGATGTTAAAATATACATACAGCAGCATTACACGCGATTAGGAATCAAACTAGCATTTAGGGAAAAGTCAACATGTGATTGGAGATGGTCAACAGGCAATCAGCATGCTAATCGCCTATATAGTCATGCGATTGGGATGCCAATCGCCCCCTAAGGGGCCTAATCGCCTATAACAGCATGCGATTAGGATGCTAATCGCCTGCTGCAGCTGTACAATGCAATTTCGCGCGTTTAACGCTCCAAATCAGATCCGAAACATGTAAAAACATCCAATAATCATCCTAACACCTTAACAAACATATTTCAAGCAAAACCCCTAAGTTTTCATCGTTCTAACAGTTCCGAATGCGAGCGTTTTCCCAAAATAGCAACTTAGCATGAAAACATCACATCAACATGCAAGAACTTGCCCTAAATAGCAATTATTCAGATTAAATCGCATAACCACGTTGTCCGATAGCATCCTACTGTTCTAGCATCATCCTAGAGCAAACCCTAACATCATTCAATCAACAACATACCTCATATCATCCTTAATCATCCAAAATCCTTCAAATGGGTCAAAACATCAAGTATCAACAATACACAACCAAAACCATTCAAACTCCTAGGACATCATCATACTAACTTGTAACAGCCATAAACATCATAATAACACAAAAACAACCATGATTCAATCCTAAAAATTCTACCTTTAATCACATATAACACATATAACACATGTAAAGGTGTGGGTTTGTTTAAAAACGGTTTTAAATGGATTTTCAAAGACAAAAACATTTATAAGTCAGGTCTGGACGTTTAGGGAATAAAACATAATCATTTAAAGGTTTGGGTTTGAAGAACACACCTTGTATTCAAGAGGTGATGATGGAATAAGCTTGAAAATGGTTGTTTTGATGCAAAAACGAGTTCCAGAGGGTGTTTGTGCGTTGGGTTATGTTATGGGACGGCTAGGGTTGCACAAATGATGTTTTGGAGGTCAAGGGTAGTATTTATAGGCGTTTCTAGTCGTCCAGCACGTAACACGCGATTATGCAGCTTTACACACGATTAGGAAGCCTAATCGCATGTAAGTTCATGCGATTGGGGCCTAATCGCATGAACAGTCATGCGATCAGCCCCTACTCGCCCCTAAGGTCCCCCACTCGCCCCTCCTATAGGTGATTGGGCTTCCCTAATCGCCTATAGGGGCTGTTTTCGTGTGTTTTGCGCGTTAAACCCCGTTTTAACATATGTTAACACATATTCACATACCGACAAGTCACATAATGATTACTAACATATAATGCACGATAACTAATACGTTCCCACCCGATCACCAATTCCCGGGACTCGAGACTTGCGTACGTGCGTTAAATCCGGTGATTCCACGAATCACCAATCCTTGTACACATGGTTATGGGCCGACACCCAATGGTCCTTCGGACCATTGTAACGACTCCCGATGATTCCCGACTCATCAGTACGACTTAATTGACTCCAGTTAAGTATGATATTAAGTAGTTGTTTAAAATGTTTTCGTTGAGATAGACTCGTATGCATGTAAAGTATGGAACGCATGTATGTAAAGTATAAAAGTATTGACCTGAATGTGCCGGGTGTCACATCTTTTGAGTCCTTCAAAATTAGGATTCTTGATACTCCTTGGAGAAAATGCTTGGAACCTGTTACAGAAAGATTCCCAGAATTTGAGCATCTTGTTTCACAAAAAATATGTGAAGAATTTCCTTTAATTCTTTACAAACTCCAGCATCAAATTCTAGATATGGCTTTTGCTATGGATAAACAAAACAAAGGTTATGAAGTTGTAGAAAGAACAGATGAAGAAGGAAAGGGTACAGGAATATTGGTTCTACAGATTTTTCATCCTACAACAATCACAGAAGAACAAATAATTCAATTCTACCATCATGGTATGATTGATTATTTAGAAGTCAAATATAACAGAAAGACAGAAGATCTTCTCAATAAACTTGGAGAAAAGATTCTATTAATAGCAGGAAATATTGCAGCAAGAACTGTTGCACCAAGGATTCGTTGCAAAATCATTGCATCATTTCCATTTGCAGATTCATACACCTATAGACCAGCTAGAAAAAGAATTTTTATAGAAGATGATCATACATACCCTTGTCCTTGGTTACATATGAGCATGGTAAACCCAAACATAGATTTTGCAGAAATATTCTGGCTAAATCAAAATGCTCAACAACCGTTGTATGAGTTAAAAAATTTCTTTAAAAAACATCAGGAAACTCCTACAATTCCAGACAATGTGCCATGGAGACAGTACAAGTTAATAGGTGAAGGACACTATATTCAAGTATATGCAAAGGACAATTGGCGTGTTCTTTTACCTTTTTCAGGTGAAGGAGAAACCCTACAAATAAAACATTTCATAAACCTTGCAGAAGATGAGGACCTTGAAGACTGTTCAAGTCCACAGTCAATAGACAGTACACACAGGGATTTCTAGAAGCAAACGTAAGCAGTGACGTTACACAAACATGGAAGACAGCTGTACAACAAAACAAGACACTGAGTATCTCTACAAGATACAAAGCATCTTAATAAAAGTCAAGAAGAGGCCAATGTTTGTACTAATAATGGCCAACATCCATTAGATGATTGTTTGAAATTTGTAAAAGTATTTTTGTCGTTTATTTTCTTTAATTGTTAACCATACATGTATGCTAGAGCTATAGTGTTTTGTTCTTTGTAGTTTGCCTATAAAAGGCAACCATTTCTTTCATTGTAGACACACCCAAGAAAAAACCATTGAAAGCAATAAAATTTTAACTTTCATGGCACACTAAAATTCCTCCGACGCTCCTTAACTAAACCTCCTTATTCTTCAGTTTGTCCAAGATCTTTATATTGTATTCCAACAACTAAAAAAAAAACTACTAATCCACCGCTGTGCATACTCTCTACCATCTATCCGCTGTGCAAATCTCATTGTAAGTGTTATATATATATATATATATATATATATATATATATATATATAAGGGTTCCCATACAAAAACCTTATATTGTGAGAAGGGTGAGAAAGAATCTCATAGTGACACATGGCACCAAGATCAAGGATAAATAAGTAAATTTACATAAATAATTATTTTATTAAATTTAAATCTTTTTAATGTAAGAGCAATTATAGGGATTTTTTTTTTCTAATTCTCGGTAACATGTTTTTAAAACAAACAATTTTTTTTAATTATAGAATGATTATAGGGATATTTGTTTCAAATCTTTTATCCTAAAATACACAAACTCCTTAATATAATACGTTTGTTTTTTCTTTGTGTTCATTTACTTTACAATATTTCAAATTCATTAGAAGATATACAGTAAAGTGTTTTGTGTTTTACCCATTTTTTTTCTTAGATATCCTCTCACTCCTACGAACTGTACATTAAACACATATTTTTAGACAAAACTTTTTTAAAAACACCTAAATTAATCACCTTTTATATAACACTTGTTAAAAAAATCAATGTTTCCTGATAAAAAAAACATCTGTTAAAACACCCATGTTCATCATAAAAAAAACCCAATCACCATAAAACACACAAAATAAAAAAATAAAAAACATAGTATCTTTTCTGAATTAAATACTTATGTTATAACACACATGTTCATCATACAAAAACACCAAACACCATAAAACACCAAAAAACATAATCTTTTCTGATAACACATTATATATATATACAAATACTAACTTAACGGCATAACGGCAATACTAACTTAACGGCATAACGGCATAGTAACACGGTAACGGTGACAACCGTTAAATAACCTACGGCGACAACAGTAACTACCAACATCATAACAGGCCGTTGCTTTTATAATACCGTCGCGACTTTACGATTGATGACCACAAAGACGTAAATTATACAGTTATAAACCAAACCGTTGTGTCTCCTCTCACCACTATTTCCCGTCGCTTGCCACCGTTTCACAGTTTTGCCGTCGACGGTGAGAAGATGACGGAATTATTTTGGCGGCATTGGGAATATATAGTGTGTGAAACATTTGATATATCTGCCGCCGACTTGCCGGACAGTTTTGCGTCACCAGAAGACTCCATCCCTCCTCTCTCTCTGTATATTTTTCAAATGTTTAATGAGGTTTACATGTGATGCACAAGAGCTATTATTTGCAATTATATATTTAAAGTAATATGAAATTTATTAATTTAAAATGAAATTTATTGGAAAAAATGTTTGCGATCTTCGAAGTTCGATTTACAGTTTTCTTTCCTCTTTCTTTTTAATATATTATAATAATTTTATTTAAGTTTATCTCTTGAATTTTAATATTTTTTTTCTTATTTTTTTAACGGTCAACAAATCAATCCCGACCACTTTTAAAATGCCCACTAGATAAAGAAGTACTCTGAGAGTAACCCGGGTCCACCAATAATTTCACACCAGTTTCCGGGAAAAACTCGACGCCTGAAAGCCCACTACAGTAAACCCGTTCCACCAACAGCATTTTGGTGTCGGTAAGACTCGAACTCCCCACCTCCCATATATAATGTTATGTTTGATAACTTTTTATCATGTATTCTCATATAGTGCCATTATATGATTTACCTTTGTTATGTTACTTTCCATCTAACTGGTGGTCGAATCATATTTTACGCGGTATAGATGTGGTAATGTCTTTATATTTAATTCTTCTACTAATCATTGCGGACGTAATCACCACAACTATTACGTCCGACTATTAAGATTGATTTAAATTCTCTCTTAACATTTTTAACATGATTTAACGTTGCACAATGCAGGTGTTAGATTTTGTTTTTTTCTTACATAATGTTTGTGTTAATATGTGTTGATTTCTATGTATTTTTTTTTTAATTTTATAAAAAAAATGGTTGTCTACACCATGATGTGCGGGTCAACCGAAGTTATTATTTCCATGGTATTGTTTAACATCTCGGTCTTAATTGGGAGACTTAGCACTTTACAACGTGTGTCGTGGTTTTTTACATGTAAATTTTTGTTTGGTTTGAAGGTCCCGCCGCAACGCGCGGGTTATAGTAACTCGTTTATATTAAAACACACATGTATTGAGATGTGTTCAACAAGCACTAAACACTTTTTAAAAACCATTTCAATAACACATCAGGTAAACACTTCGGGAAAACATATTTCAATAAGCACTAAACAATTTCAGTTATGATGGAACTAGAAAAACACTATATCGATGATATAAAACACAATGAAGACAAGAATATATGCAATCGGTGGTCTATTTTTGTGAGAATCTCTTATCATTTTGTGCAGTGATTTTCAGTATTGTTGTTTCCTTATTTTGGGTGAATAGGGTGTTGATAATTATCCTATATTCAAGCACAAGATACGGTTATAATTTGGTGAATTAAATGGGTTTATTAATTAAGAGGTGTAATATTACCCAACTACCCCTACAACCTTAATTTATATAATATAATTATAACACATATTACAAAATTGCCACTACTATCATCTCATCCCTCCATCTAGTTGATCCAATGGTTAAAATTCCTTCTCACCCTTCTTACAAAACACCTCTTTGTACGCTAACCCTACCCATATATATATATATATAAATATATAGGTATAGGTTCCTGTACAAAGTACATTTTTTGTACAAAGTGTAAGAAGTCTATATAGTCATTGTGTTTTTAAAGTTTGGCTATAATGTTTTTTATTCCTTTTGCATTGATTTATATAGAAAAGCACAAAACATTACAATTTAAAACACAATCAAATGTATTCTAGACATTAAATTTAAAACACACTGATTACTTTCTTCGTAGGGTGTTTTAGATTGCATGTCGAGAATACATTAATTAGTGTTTTAAATTGTTAATTTTTGTGTTTTTCTATATAATACTATGTTAAAGGAACATAAAACATCATGCCTAAAAATTAAAACACAATGCCTATATAGACTTCTCACATTCTATATAATACTATGTTAAAGGAACATAAAACATCATGCCTAAAATTTAAAACACAATGCCTATATAGACTTCTCACACTTTGTACGAAAAATGCACGTTGTACAGGAACTCCACCCTATATATATATATATATATATATATATATATGGGAAAGTTAATTTGAGAACACCTATATTTCGTGCGAACCGTGAGAACGGCATCTAAAACCATTCAAATTCAAATTTTCTTTTTACACTTGTCTTTATTACTAAAATACAATCTCAAAAACACAATATACGCGTAAAAATTCAAACGTATACGGAAATAATTTGTTTTTACACATGTGTAAATTTGTTGTTTATACATGTGTAAACTGTTTCATTTACACATGTGTAAAAAGTTAATTTAAAAGTGTTTTTGCAAGAAAAGATGAATTATTTGGAAAGAAAATTTATTTATTAATGTTGTATTTTGATTATAATGGGATTTGTATTAAAAAAAATTGATTTTGATTGATTTTTGTACTTGTTCTCACGGTTCTCACAATATTTAGCGTTCTCAAGATAACCCTCCCCTATATATATATATATATATATATATATATATATATATATATATATATATATATATATATATATATATGTAGAGGTTCCTATACAAAGTGTGTTTTTTGTGAGAAGGATAAGAAGGACTAATAAGATGACATGTGGCATTAATTAAAATATATCATAGAGGGTATTAGTATAATTTTATCATTAGTCAATATTAGTCAATTATGGAAGTTATCATGCATTAATTAATTTGGAGTTTTTTTTCCAGTTTTTATGACATTTTTATAATTACATGTTTAGGAATAAACACTGATAAACAATTCAGTCAAAAATCCAAATCTACGAAAACATTGTGTTTAATAATCAAAGTGTTGTGTTTTATATATAAGCTAGATTTTTTTACATGACATGTGGTGTTTTGTTATATTCAAGTGAATGGTGTGTGTTAGTCATGGTGTTTAATAAATCACAAATTCTAAGGTGTATAAAATATAACACACTGATACAATCACCGTGAAAATAAAACACACAAATCTGAATATAATAAAAATGCTTCTAGATGAAGATAAAATACACTGAATGAAAATACCAGATTCAAACAATTTGTTTGACCAAACGACATAACACCATGACTTGAATTGCAATACAATCATTCCATATGTTAAGACACTATGACTTTGAAAATAAAACACACTGATTTCAACAACATGAATCGTAATACTTGTTGTAAGTTAAAACCCATCTAATTTTGCCTACAGATCTAATTTTATTTTCGTATGAAATTAAAGGGTGGATCCATGATTCTAATGTGATATTAAATGTCATTTAATGGATTTCCATGTTTAAAGACACACAATTACGTATATATCCCTAGTTAGTCAAATAAGTCAAATGAAATTAAAACAATTATTACAATTTTGACATTGATCAATCTTAACCATTCATTAAACAATCCAATGGCTCAAAACTCTTCTTACCCTTCTCACAAAAAAACACCCTTTGTACAGGATCCTCACCCTATATATATATATATGTCAAGTTATTCTACACAATGTAACAAAAATGAGAAGGGTGAGAAGGATACAAAAAACACAATTAATCATGAAATATGACATAATGAGTCACAAAATATAACACAGTGCCAAAACATATAGCACAATAGACTCAATGAATTGAAAAAATGACACAATAATGAAAATAAGAAAATGACACAATTATTCATAAAATACATAATGATATAACGCATATTTTAAAAACTACAAGCTAAAACCCCAAAAAACAAAGACCTAAAAACTAACGCCGTAGGGTTCGATAAGATAGTTCCAATGCCGCTTGAATGAGTTCAATCGGAGTTTGTTCGATACCCTTCCTACGACTTTCTATTTTTCTTTCACTGTGTATTTAATCACAACCCTATACATACACACACACATTTATCTAATAATATTTATAGAAAATTCATTTTTGCTTAAAAAATCATGAAAATTTAGATGTAATATCTTGGCACCAAATAGAAAACTATCATATTTTTATTTTATGGAAAATAATTTATTTTCGTATTTTTATTATTTTAAATTGTTTTAATGATAATTAATTTATTAAAAATTTATTTTTAATGATTTTAATCTCAAAATTTTGGTAAATTATTTCTAAGTATAATGAACTGAAATAAAATTATTTGTCTAGAAAATAATTATTTTAATTGGTTTTTCTATTTTTTTCATCATTTAAATATGATTTAATTTCATTAAATCTGTTTAAAATACAAAATTAATTGAGAAAATTATGGAAAATTTATTTTCACTTTTTCTGATTAGAAAGTATTCATATTTCATAAAAAAAATATTATTGTTTGATCATAACTTGTATATTTAGTCTTATTTAAGTTTAATTAGACATAATTAATCATTTATTTATTTATAATATTTAAAATTTGATTTATAATATTTTTCTTATAAAACAGAAATGTTCCTATGTTTGAAAGTCATAATCGTCATTTGTTTGGACCATTTGTGTAACTCATAATTATTTGTTCAAATATTTATAATTATTGTATTTATTTACAATTTTAGTTAAAATTATTAACTAAATTATTTTGTGTTAATTATTCGAAATATATTCTTATCTGAATATTCAATTGGTAATATTTAGACTTTCGTATCATATTCATTGAATTTAATCATATATTATTTGATATACAAATATAATATCAATTTAAGTTCTCGCAAAACCTTAATTCCCCAAATCGACCTAGCAAGCCCTAATGACTTAGACCCTAGATACCGTAGACTTTCAAGACATTCTATTCATTAAGTATTATATACATTATAGGTTGAATTCCTCGGAATTCCCAGTTCCTTTACTCACGACAACTTAACTTGGATTTTAATCGCTTTCACAAACTGTGAGTATACTTATCCCCTTTTTCATTTTTTACAATTTGGGGCGAAACATGTACACATATACAAACCTGCACATTCACTTACACATAATCTTTTATACATTTACAATTCATATACGTATTTGGTTATCTTCATGCTTTATGTTAGACTTAAACGTAGTTTACTTACATTGGTTTCTTGAAATCGTTATCTAGACCTAAATTTAGGTTAGGGTGCTCAAAATGCAAGGATGCTCAAATGTTCTAACGATCGAATGCTCAAATGCTCAAATCGACGTAACACGTGTTACGATGCTCAAATCGTTTTGAAACATGGTAGGATGCTTTGTGTGAATCATATTTGTTTGACTTTATTATGTTTGTTTACTATGTGTTTACATAATGCCTTGATAGATCTTGACACGTGAGTTGTAAAACATATTCTTTAAACTTGTTTTATATGTATACAAACCAAGTATGTTCACCAACATTATTTATGTTGGCAAAATTATTTCCATACATGTTTCAGGTTGATTGTTGAGATATTTCATGTAGGACATGTGGACTTAGTAAAGACTTAATCAAGACAGCGTGTAGAATAGTATTTGTACTTGAATAAAATATTTACACTTTAGTACCATGAGCTTTTGAACAATTGTCATTACGTGACACTTTGATGTTTTCATCATCGATTGGGGTGTTACAATAAGGTTTTTAAAAAGTTGAGGATTGTAAGTGTCAATGTGGAGAAGTTGAAGGCGTAAGGCAAGATATATATATATATATATATATAGGGAAAGTATAAATTGAAAACCCACTCGAGTTAAAAAAACTCTGAAAACCGGTCAAAAAACCATCTAAAAAAGTTTTTTTTTTTTTTTTGAAAAAAATACACAAGGTAACATACATGTTTTTAAGCGTTTTGGGCCAAAAAAATAAAAAAAGCGCAGAACGAATATTTTAAAAAAAAATAAACAACGCAAACTTTGTAACAGCGATGTTAACATATGTTAAAAAGCAGAAACATATGTTAACAGCGCTGTAACATATGTAAAAAAGGCAGAAAACATATGTTAACAGCGCTGTTACAAAGTTTGCGTTGTTTATTTTTTTTTTAAATATTCGTTCGGCGCTTTTTTTATTTTTTTGGCCCAAAACGCTTAAAAACATGTATGTTACCTTTTGTATTTTTTTCAAAAAAAAAAAAACTTTTTTAGATAGTTTTTTGACGGGTTTTCAGAGTTTTCTTAACTCGAGTGGGTTTTCAAAATATCCACCCCTATATATATATATATATATATATATATATATATATATATATATATAGCTAACTTTTCAAAAAATGTTATATATATATATATAATAATATGATAATGGTACTACATATTTTAACTCTTAAATAATATTTTATAAGTACTTAGAACTCATAAATAATTCGCTCTTTTTTTAACGGTAAAACATCTGTATACATATAGCCCAATAAAAAACGGAAACACACAGAACAAAACAAACCGACCCGAAACTAACCAACACAAACCAAATACAAGCACAACAAAAACAACTGAAAGCTACAACTAACAAGGCAATTACTTCGCTAATTATTTTGTGGTTATTGTTTTTAACACCACTAACAAGACAATTACTTTACTAAATAAAGAGATTAAAAGTCATATAATTGATTAAAAGTCAACTTTGTAAGGGGTGGCGATGCAACTTATTGTCCGTCTACTTGTGATTCTAGCTCATCAACTTTGTTGCACACTCCTCTGTGACTGTATTCAGTGGCGAGGCTTAGTTGGGGCGCGAGGGGCAGCCGACCCCCCCCCCCCCCCGAATTTTCGTGCAGAAGTTCCGATTATATAATATTCGTATAGAAAATTTTGTAAATATAAGGTTTCGACCCCCCGAAACTGATTTTCGACCCCCCTGAAACTAGTGACTTCCGACCCCCCGAACCTTCGGGTCAAGCTTCGCCACTGACTGTATTCGTCTATAAATCAGATCTAAATTTTTTGATTCAATAATCCGAAGATTAAGATTTAAACAAGTTCAATTACAAACTTCCATTTGTTTCATACAAGCGCACACAACTCAATATGCAAATTATTGAAATCATATATTTAAATATATACTTTCTTTTTATCTAAATGTGAGCTTGCATGAAACATTTTTTTGCTATTCTATCTTATCCAGATGTGACCTTTCATGAAACATTTTTCGCTGTTGTATCTTATCTTTACTGATAGACTTGTGTTTTATCTTTTGTCATATCCATTATGTGATATTTTGCTCATGCACATTTTCCCCACCGACATGTATTCATGTTCTTGGTGTAAAAGTGTAGAGTGTGTACTCTATGAATAATCTGAAGAAAATATAGACTATTAAGATTGTTACAAGATTATATAGACTTATTAGTGTACTTTTATATACCTTTGTAAAGCTTAAAAGTTTATAGATTGTAATATGTTAGGATTATCTAGTAGTTGCTTACTTGTTTACATTTATTTTAGAAGATTAAAAAAAAAAACAGGTAAAATGGTTAATGGGATAACCCAGCCCATTTTGGATTGCCCAAGAGCGAAATCATAAATGCTTCTTTGATAAAAGAAGAGGCCCAACAGGCTAATACAAAGGGCCGAAGAAGAGTACAACGAAATCCAATAGGTAAAAAAGTATATTAATCTTTATTGTTAAAAAAAATATTAATCTTTATTTAGTCTACCATGCCTAACGGGGTTCAAAACCGGATTATTCGGTTTTTGGATATCCGAAAATCGGATATTTAAACATTTTGAAGTTAATATTTAGATCCAAATCCAAAATTTCGGATATCCGATTTTCAGATTCGGATAATCCAATGGTTATCTGGAATATAGAAAAAAATCCAAAGTAACAGAACACTGACAACCAAAGTAACAGAAAAAGAAATAACTTATCAACGTTGAGTTATGCTTTATTAATTATATTGATTTGCCTTTATGGCTATTGGTTGAATCAAACTCGTTAACCTTGATAACCAAAGTAACAGAAAAAGAATAACCCATCATGGAGCCATGGAGGAACAAAGTAAGAGAAAAAAATTACTACTGGAGAGTGAAGACCGTCGATGGTGGAGGAAAGGGTAGCTCGTGGTTGTTGTGGGAGAAGGCAGCGTGGCTGCTGCTGGTGGTCGCGAAGAGTGGAGGCGACGGGTGGTTGCCACTGGTGGCTAAAGGCGGCAGGAGAAGTGGAATCGTGGAATGGAATGGAGCGGATTGGAGATGGAGGGATTGATGAAGTCTTGGAGAAGAGAAGGAAAGGAGGCGTGTATATGTTTTATGTTTAAGGTTAGGGCTAAGGTTTTGTAATATAATGTATATATTTATTATGGTTTTTGGAGATTTCGGATTTGGATAATCTGAATCTCCGAAAATTTTCAAAATTCACACCCTTATCCGAATCCGAATCCGAAATTTTGAATTATCTGGTGTTCGGATATCCAAAATTTTGGATATCTCATATTCAGGTATAGGTTATCAGATATTTCAGATTCGGATTTTTTTGAACACCCTACAGTCTTGCCTATGGTTCACGTTCTATTGAAGGATCAAACCAAAAAGTTTTTGAAGTCACGTCCAGTTCACAAGGACTACTTTCCTATATAGTATTCAAGTTTCTTTTTAGGTGCAGCTGTGCAGGTATGTAAATGAGTCGAACTTAAGTTTGTTTAGGCTTAAGATCAACTTGTTTTCTTTGAGCTCAACCATAGCTCATTCCAAGTGTTATTTCTAAAGGTTGAGCTTGGCTCATACGTAGTTTTTCAAGCATAAGCTTTGTTTGTTTATGATTTATCAATTATTTTATACACATTTATAGTTTTTTATATACATTTTAATTATTATTTTTACATATAACAATCTTATTTTTATATATAATAATACTTATTATAAATACTAATTTAATATTTTAAGCAAAAACTATATAACTAAAATGTATGTTTAGACTCGCCAACCAACTCAAGCTTAATACGTGAAGTTCAGTAATGGACTTGTTTATTAAACAACCTTATTTTACACCCCACTTACGGTGTGCGCATATAATGTATATATGTGTGGTCCTTGGGGGGTAAAAGTAAAGTTGCACTAGTTTTTAACATTATTTTACTAATTTCGTGAAAATAACGTTAAAAACGACGGACGGTTAATCATGCATCATGTGGTGGCGTGGATAGCCAAAAGACAAAGGGGTACATGCACCGATTGGGCTTGTCCCGATTGCTAAGTGTTTTGTGCCTTATGTCCAAGGCTTTTTACTAAACCACATCGAGCCGCGAGTCTCACTAGAATCAGCCTCTCTATTCTTAGGTGTAGAGGTAAGGCTGTCTACATCTTACCCTGCTTAGACCCTACCTTACTTTGCTATAGATATAATTAACTGTGTATAATGATGATGATTTTTAGTCTCCATCTCAAATTTAAGCTTGTTTAAGCTCAACTCCATTCAGAATATTAGCAAGGTAACTTACAAACGTATTACCTCGTTTACATCCCCAATATTCTCTCATAACTTATGATAGTATTTAGAGTTAAATGGCAATTTCGTCCCTGAGGTTTGGGCCAGTTTGCCACTTCAGTACAAAAGTTTTTTTTTTTTGCAATTCCTTCCCTAAGGTTTGGATTTTTTTGCCATTTTCGTCCTTTTCACTAACTCAGTTAAAAAATCTCGTTAAGTCAGGGGTATTTTTGTCTTTTTACCTACAATTTAAAATTTTAATAAAAAATCTTACTCCTCCCCCACCCACCCTACCCCAGCCCCACCCCACCCTATATCTCTCTCTCTCTCTCTCTCTCTCTTACTGTCACTCTCTTTCCTGCCTTCTTCCCCAAATCATATTAACTATGAAACCAAATAACCAAAACCCAATCAATTAACTATGGGTTAAGGTTCAACAACTAAACACTTGACCACTCTGTTCTTGAGCAAATCGCCGCCATCAACTGCTCCTCTTTTTCCCAATCAACTACACCACCACCACCACCACCATCACTAAACCACTAATCACCACTACACCACCACCAGACTTAAATCCACACATGTCCTCCAACGACCGAACCACCAATAACACATCCCTAACCACCATCCGTACCAAGATCACTGATCCATCTGCGTCCGTACCCTCCCGTTCGTCACAATAACCGTCTTTAATCGCTGCAAACGCTTCTCCGATCACCCGCATCTCTAAAAGCCCACCACGATTCTCAGGTCAATTCCTTCAATAATAATAATAATAATAATAATAATAATAATAATAATAATAATAATAATAATAATAATAATAATAATAATAATAATAATAATAAGATCAGCAACATCACATTACTGAGAAAGATTCTCAGGTCAGGTCAATTCCTTCAGAATGTGAAGTATTTGTCTAACATAGTGTGGGTCAAAAACGAGACGTTAGTATTTGAGATTGAAGGGACCGAGTTTAATTTGATCCTGAGGTTTATTATAGCAAAGAAATGGAGAGAGAGAGAGAGAGAGAGAGAGAGAGAGAGAGAGAGAGAGAGAGAGAGAGAGAGAGAGAGAGAGAGAGAGAGAGAGAGAGAGAGGGGGGGGGGAGAGTGTGTGTGTTATGTGTGTCTGAGAGAAATAGAGAGAGAGAGAGAGAGAGAGAGAGAGAGAGAGAGAGAAGTGGGGTGGGTAGGGGAAGATTATGGGTTTCTTTTTATTAAAATAATCAAAGGTTATCAAATTACAAAATTGACCTTCATTAAAGTGGCAAAAAGACAACCTTACCCCTGATCTTAACGAGATTTTTTAACTGGGTAACTGAAAAGGACGAAAATGGCAAAAAAACTCAAACCTCAGGGAAGGAATTGCAAAAAAAAATACTTTTGTACTGGAGTGGCAAACTGGCCCAAACCTCAGGGACGAAATTAGCATTTAACTCTAGTATTTAATCAAATTAACACAGCTTCATTGCAACATTTGATCAAATCATCATAATTCAACAACAAAAATAACGATTAACAAATTTATTTACTTAAAATCAAATGTATAACACCTTAATTATTAACTCATGAGAACCAAAAAATAATAATAATTTAAACCAGAATAAAAAAAGCTAATTTTTCTTGTTCTTTCTTGAATACACCATTCCTCGGATCCCATCCGGATCCGCGACAAACCCGAGAGGCCTATAGAACCCCAACACTCGGGGCTCCGAATACAAAGCAATATTCGTGATCCCTTTGTTTAACAACTCATCCACCACTCTCTCAATAACAGCCTTTCCCAACCCTATCCCTTGAAAGTTAGGATCCACAACCACGTCCCATATTATGGCATTAAAAACACCATCTCCTGTGGCTCTAGCAAATGCCACGGGTCTCTTTGTCGTCTCGTATTCGACCCATAACAACGAGTCAGTGTGCTCTAATGCGATCCTTATCTTGTCCGTGTCCCTCTTAGGGAACCCGACTGCAACAAATACGGAGTTTAAGTGGTCTAAGTTAAGTTGTTCGATTGTGCGACGAAGTATGAAGCCTCTTGATTGGAGTTCTTCGTCCGAAATCGCGTAACTAGGCTGTGATGCTGAGATAGAGAGCTTGCGAAGGTGGTGGTGTGTGGTTGGTGAAGGGAAGCGGATGGGTGATCGTAATGTGAGGGATAAGGTACTCCCGTGAAGAAGCATGTTTTAGATTTGTTTTTGTGTTTGTGTATGATGGATAGATGAACAATATCTGTTTACCGTTGGAGTTTGTGGTTGTTATTGGAAGTTTTAAAGGTTGTGGTCCTTGTGGTTGGTTCTAAGATCATACAACTCGGAGAGAATGACTTTTTTTTAGTATATCACGAAATTAATTATTTTTATTTTTTTTAGTGATAACATATAGGGAAAATGGCCATTGACCGAGACCTTTTACGAAAATGGTCACCTCAGACGTCTTTGGAGAGACGGTTCCATGGTTATCGAGGCTCTCAGACGACTTTTGATTCTTTCTTCCTCCGGACCAATGAAAACCCACCACGTGTCCGACAACCTGCGAGACGACTTCGAGACGTCTGGGCGAGACGACTTTGAGACTTCCCCCATTTCCCGAGATGAGGGAAGTCTCAAAGTCGTCTCGCGCAATCATCTCGGGATGAGGGAAGTCTCAAAGTCGTCTCGCGCAGACGTCTCGGAGTCGTCTCGCAGGTTGTCAGACACGTGGCAGGGTTTCGTTGATCCGTAGGAAGAAAGAATCAGAAGTCGTCTGAGAGCATCGGGAACCGCGGAACCGTCTCTCCAAAAACGTCTGAGGTGGCTAGTTTCGTAAAAGCACTCGGTCAAAGGCCATTTTCGTTATTTTCCCTAATATATATGTATTTCATGGTCAAGAGATGTGATAAATTATCTAATCTAACTATTATAATAATTGAAAGTAATAAATCTCACACCACATTTAAAGAGGATATTTTTCTTTTTGAGTGTGTCATGTGCATTAATTGATTTTAGGAAAAGAAAAAATTTAAAAACAAAATTGGATTTTTCTCTCTCATGTTTCCTCTCATAATTTTTAAACGTTAATATATTTTATATACGAGATTTTTTTAAAACAAAATTTGATTTTTCTCTCTCATGTTTCCTCCCATAATTTTTAAACGTTAATATCTTTTATATACTAGATTTTTTAAAGGAAAAAATTACACCAAATTAACGAGCGTTTTAATATCTTTCCAATTAGTACGATAATGCTATTTAAAAAACGGAGAAAAAACGACTATTTTTTGTAGGATTTTGTTCATACAGGAAAAAAACACAAAGTGTTTAGGTAATTCATTAATCATGTATAGGCGAGTCACTAATTATGTTCAAATTAGTAAATATGAATTCTATTTTCAACATGTGTTAGCATTGAAGTTGTACATTGTTTTAGGTTAGGTATTAATATTAGAGTTATATATTGTTTAAGGTTAAGTGTTAACATTGGAGATACATTGTTAATTGTTTTAGGTTAGGTGCTACCCGAAGCTTTCCTGCATGTAACTGTAAAGCACAACATTCTATTTCATATATAAAATTAATATGTCATATTAAATTTCTCAACCCCGGGACGTTCCCGGGGTATAATCTAGTACTGTATATATACGAAGGGTTAGGATCAAATACACAGTGAAAGAAAAATAGGAAGTCGTTGGAAGGGTATCAAACGGACCTCGATTGAACTCATTCAAGCGGCATTGGAACCGTCTCATTGAACCCTAAGATCTTAGTTTTTAGGTTTTCGTTTTTTTTTTTAATTTTTAGCTTATAGTTTTTAGAATTTACGTTATATCATCGTATCTTTTATGTAGCATTGTGTCTTTTTCTTATTTTCATCATCGTGTCATTTTTGCCATTCATTGTGTCTTTTTTCTTTAGCATTGTGTTATATTTTTTGGCATTGTATTATATTTTATGGCTCATTATGTCATATTTCGTGATATATTGTGTTTTTTCTATCATTTTCACCCTTCTCATTTTTGTTATACCATGTAGGATAACTTGACCCTATATATGAATTTAAAGTGGGAAGAATAGTGTTTTCATGGGAGTATTGTAAGAAGAGGTGCGGTAGTTGTGTTGTTTGCTTTGTGGAGTCACCCGGGTTCGAGCCCTCGGGAGCAGTGGCGGATCTAGACAAAAAAAAATGAGGAGTAACGTTCAAATTTTTTTTTCATCGTAGTTTCATATAATGTAAACGAACTAAAAATAAAATCATGGTAATAGATAAAGTGTCACACGTACCTCATAGATTTTGCCTCTTTGGTTCTTGAAAGATTGAAATCGAACCATTACGTTATCTTCTTTTACTTTATCAAAAGTTTCTCTTTCAACTGCATAAATTAGAGCATTGTTCAAATAGTTCTCACTCATTCGATTACGTAAACCAGTCTTGATAAGCTTCATTTTTGAAAAAAAAAAAAAAAACACTTCTCAACGATTGTGGTGCCAACCGGTAAAACCAACGCTAACTTCAATACCCGATAAAACAAAGGAAAAGTTTTATGTTTTCCGGTTCCACCATTACACGATCAAAGTCACACATTGCGTCCATTTAAATATATGACCATGTGGTTGAAAAGCCTTTTTTTTTCACAAGATATGCTCTTCTTATGTCATCTATTTAATTAGGGTGATTGCTAGCAATGGATGGTCTATCAACGTGATACGAAGGAATATCATTCAAATCAATATATGAGCTTGCGGTTGAAGCCGAATAATTAGGAACACTTGGACTTGTAGTTATAGCAACATCATCATTCGTTTACATATCATTATCATTCTCGTGCATACTAATATCATCATTCACTTGCGTATCCTTATTATCAATATTTGGAGTATTACTTGAACCAATTATAAACACAAATTATAATTTATAAGATAAACAATAAAATAATCAATTATAGACACAAATTATACTTTATAACATTTTTTAGGTGTTAGGGGATTAGGGTGGGCCTGGTTTGGGCTTACTTGTTTGGATCAAGGGTGTTTGGTTTGAGTTGGGAGTTTTGGAAATTTGGTTGGGTTTGATAATAGATATGGACTTGTTGTTTAGACAAGTGACGTTTAGTATAAGTTCGATAATATTTTCCGAGTAACGTAATGCAAAATTTATTGGAGTAACCTAAATTTTATTTTCGGATAACGTAAAATTTATTTTATTAGTAACGTAAAATTTATTTTAGGGATAACGTTTTACAAAAAATGTAAAAAAATAAAAAATTCCACTACGCACAAAAATTTGAGGGGTTGCGGGCGCAGACCCTAGCTTTATGCTAGGTCCGCCCCTGTTGGGGAGAGTTTTTTGGGTGTTTGATGACAGGCGAGAAATTGTTTTTTGGGTAGGGGTGTTTCTATCATTTGATGGGAGGTGGTGCTATATGTATTTTTTTCGCATATATCTCTCTCTCTCTCCTTTTGATAGCGGCGCCGATTTTGTGTTGTCGTCGCCGAACATCGCTCTTACCTTTTTTTTTGTCAACGACATTAGCAACTTCCATACCTTTTCATAGGTTTTACAAGCTTAACCATTGGTCGGCGTCATCCAAGACCGTGACTGTTCATTTCAGGTACTGTCGGCTGCTGTGGTGTTTGATGGTGGTGACGTTGTATTATATGTCTGTTGTTGGCGCCATCAGCGTATCTTTACGGCTGTTGAGGCTATATTTACGGTCTTTGTTATGATATGGGGTTACGTGAAGGTATGGATCGTTTCGTGCTATGTAAAATGATGTTCATGTTTTTTTATGTTCATATGTGGTGTGTATACTTGTTGCATGTTTTTTTATTTGTTTTTTGGTAGAGCGTGGCATGTCATGTTAGGTTAGGGTTTTGGTTTGTTGTTTGTCGTTGGTGATGAGAGTGTTTATGGTGTTGTCTGATGTTGGTGTTGACTGATGTGTTAGGGTTATGGTTTCAGGAGTGGGATAATAAAATGGGTGTTTGTGGTGATGTCTGATGTTAGTATTGACTGTTAGGTTGGGTTTAGGGTTTTAGACATCGGATGATAAAATGGGTGTTTGTGGATTTATCGTTTGAGTGAAAGTTTTTTGATTTGTTGTCTGTAGTTGGCAATGAGATGTTTAAGGTGTTGTTTGATGTTTGTGTTGGTGGAGAATGTGATGGTTGGTTCGGTCCATTCCGTCAGATACATCCGGAATGAATTTTGTAGGCCCCTTCTAATTAATCAAAAAACTAATAAAAATAAATTGCTATAAGTTGTTCAATTATGTATTTGAAAAGAACAAATAGCTTTGATATATTTAATAAATTTAACTCATATATACATATATAAAAATAGAAAATTTATATTACAATATATTTGAAAAACACAAAAAATAAGTAAACAATACAATTAAAATAAAAATTTATAACAAACCTTATTAAAAGATTATATAAATTACAAAAAACTTACATAAAGCACATATTTAATCCTAATGAAACATTACATAAATTAAAATATAACATTACATAAACTACATAGAACATTACTTAGTAACTAAAAAGGAAATCAGGTAATGAGTATGAGAAGCAGCTGGATGGTTAAGTGGTTCTTCATCCGACTTTGGTACATATTCCACCTTGTCTTTGGTTTCATACCTTCCGACCTAACTTGGAACTTCTTGTGTCGGAAGGAGGGTTGTCACTCTTGAAGTGTTTGCCACTGAAGGATGATGCCCCTCCTTAATTCTTATCCTAGCACATCATAGTTGACTAAAGATATAATCATACACAAGTTCAACTCTTCCATAGTCAAATTGGTAGGATTCTGAGGACGGTAGACTTCTATATGAAAAGGGTTTGGAACTGGAGGGTTTAAAGGCGAAGGGTTTGAAGGTTGGGGGTTTGAGTATCGACGGGATGACTGTCGAATGTTTGAAGGTGAAGGGCTTTAGCGTCAACGGGATGATCGTCTAAGGTTTGAAGGTCCTGCTGGTTAGAGCAAACTTGGATAACCGCCATCTATATCTCTAAATTAAAATTGTCTATTGAGTGAAATACCTATTGAGAAGTGCAACTATAGGTCGAAAGACAAATCAAATTTATAGCTAGCCACGGGAAAAAAAGTAGTTAGGAAAGTAGCTATTGGAAAAGTAATCGTTGGAATTAACTTTAGCCAACATACTTTTTTTTTACTATCTATTTCTAATCTAATTTAATTTAATTTATTTAATATAATTTAATTATAAAAGAAATATAAAAATGATTTATATTAAAAAAAAATTAATAATGATTAAGGAAAAGGAAAAGTAGGTGATGAGATTAGGGATGGCAATCATACCCGAACCCGATGGGTAAACCCGAAACCCGACACATTTGGGACGGGTTTGGGTCGGGTAATCGGGTATGGGTCCGGGTATGGGATTAGTTTTCATTTTTTTCGCGGGTTTGGGACGGGTTTGGGATTTGATGATATAGCCATTTACCCGACCCGATTGCCCGATAAAGTATACCCATTTACCCGATTAAATACCCGATTTAATTTCCTATATATCTTTTAAAAAGGTATTCATAATACATTTAATTGTCCGTCTAGATTGTCATCTTCTTAAAAAAACACCAATTATTTGTGTATAATATTTGTTATCTTATCTCTTTTAGTGTTTTTATATGATTTAACTATTTTATATTTATACATTTGTAATTTACATACATATTTGATAATGTTAAATGTATTGGTTAGTAGTCACGCAATAGATACCCGACAGGTTTTAGTTAGATACACCCAATGGATAAGTTTTTAAAATTAACGGGTTTACCCGAAATCCGCGGGTATACTCGATACCCGACGGGTAATTACCTGATACAAACCCGACGGGTTTGGGACAAGCATAGCTAATCGGGTATGGGGTTGGGATTACCTAAACCCGTCCTAAACCCGACCCATTGCCATCCCTAAATGAGATGGATGCTGAGGTGGAGGTCTGTATTGGTTTAGCATTGGAAGAATAAGTAAGTTTTTTTAAGGATTGAGGAGTAGAATGATGTGATGTCCTAATATATATAAAATCTGGTTTTAGACTTTATGTAACATTAGAGATGCTCTAATCAATTAATGCCTTGTAATATAAACACCGCCTTCCCTTGTGATGTTGACATCTCATGTCCGAGATATATTTATATTTTGTATTCATCTCAACTTTGAGCAAAGTCTTAATTATTTTGATAAGACTTTACAATCTATTATTTGTGAAAAGGATAGAGAAGTCCAAGTGCCATATATTGGACATGTTCCTTATGTCAACTATTTGTCTTTTAAGTGTTCTCACCAAAGCAAACTTAAGATCGTATATAGGATTTGAAGTCCTTAAGAAGTGCCTTGTTCCCTATCATGTGCGTGGATCATCCATTTTTAAGTACCATGTGCTTTCATTTTTAGGTATACCATCTCATGCAAAGTACTTATATATTATCATTTGTTGAAGTCTATTGCTTGCTACCGACAACTTGTCACTAGGAACTTCAGATCCGGTAAAGACTTAGTAGTATGAATGGTTTTTTTTTTTTCTTATTTTTTATTAAAGACGTCTTATCAACAACCTTGTTCTTTCTCGACCTTTTCTTAAGGCATTAATTTAGCACATGTTTGTGCACTTTAATGGTTATTAGGTAACTTGTCTCATTGGGGGAAAGTTTGGTTCCTACTAATATCTTAGTTGGCCTTTCAACAACATTTGTGCTTTTCCCTATATACTCCCTTAGGGCTAGTGGCGAAGCTTGATCCGAAGGTTCGGCGGGTCGGAAGTCACTGGGGGTCGAAAACCAGTTTCGGGGGGTCGAAACCCTATATTTCCAAAATTTTCTATACGAATACTATATAATCGGCACTTCTACGCAAAAATTCATGGGGGTCGGCCGCCCCGCCAGCCCCAACTAAGCTGCGCCAGTGGTTAGGGCACAAGGGATGCTCCACTGAACATGTTTTCACTTCACTGATTTCTACCAATCCTGCACTGTCACATCACTTCACTGATTTCCTTCACTGAAACACTGTTTTGTAGACAGCACTCCACTGATTCCTTACCCAACTATCAATTATTTTCACACATAATAATAATAATAATAATAATAATAATAATAATAATAATAATAATAATAATAATAATAATAAACACCAACAGTGGTGTTATAAAACAACCACCAAACACAAAAGTCAAAAATAACAAAACAAAAGTCAAAATATTTAACACTATAATAGTGTCATCTTCTTCCCAAAACCAAACCTACAATTTCTTCCTCACCGTCACTCACAAAGCGAAATCAAATTTACACATTTTTCACTTCCTCCCTACACTTATGCTACTTAGAAGGGTCAATTTCTAAAAAAAAAAAATGTGTGTGAAAGTTTGTGCCACATCCGTGAACCAGCACGGTAACTAGAACCAAAAAATGGTTCACGGGAGCACTACTAGCATGGGTGGCGGCGGTGTTACCGTGCTGGTAGTGAGGTACCCGTGACCAATTCTGGTAACGCCCCGTCCCCCTTTAGAACACTTCTTTTAGTTTGGTAAAAATGTGATTAGTGTAGGGGGTTATAGTAGCAAGTAATAAGAATGTTATTTGGTTTCCCACATGATAAGTAGTTAACTCGGCCAATATCACCAATATCTCGGTATTGGTAATCAACCGATATATCCGTACAAAATATCGGTACCGATATTATCGGCGATATTGGCCGATGTTTACCGATATTTGACCGAGATATCACCGATATTCCCGATATTGGAGTTTTTATTCTTAGTTCTTCCATTTGTCTTTCTTCGTATAGCTGTTATTACTATTTTAAGTCTTAATTGTTAATTGTTAGTGTTAAATATTAGTGTTTTAAGTCTTAACAAGTTCTCACTTGCTACAATTGTTAGTGTTTTGCAAGTTGTAAAATGTTAATTTGTTAATGGTAACAGTGGCGAAGCTTGACCCGAAGGTTCGGGGGGTCGGAAGTCACTAGTTTCGGGGGGGTCGAAAACCAATTTCGGGGGGTCGAAACCCTATATTTTTCAAAAAAATTTATACGAATACTATATAATCGGAGCTTATGCGCGAAAATCCGGGGGGGGTCGGCCGCCCCTCCCCGCCCCTACTATGCTGCGCCACTGAATGGTAGAAGAGTATATTGAATTGTTAGTGTTAAATTGCTATATGTATGGATTTGGCATGATATAAAAATTGCCGATATCCCACCGATATCTCACCACGATAACCTATATCTCAAATATTGGTCCTTCACTGATATCTGATATTTTACCGCATTAACTGCTTAGCCCACATGTTAACAATATGTTTTCTTTTGAAATTGAGAGCTTGTAGATCTATTTGTGGGAGTGGTAGTTTTTGGTTGTTCAATCACTTTCTACTAGTGGTTTTAGAACTAGGTTTATACCCGCCGCGCGTTGCCACGGCGGGGGCGACCGGACGTCTACGTTCTTTAAAGTGTCTAAAGATGAGACGGATGACAACAATAAACAGCATTGGCGCGATTAAATGTAAGAAAGTATTCGATTTGATCAATTTGAGATCCAAAGTATTCAGTTTACAATCCGGATGTGTTACAATTCCGTCTGTTTTATACTTAAGAACCTGCAGCGCAAACCAAATCGATTAACCATCTCCATCATGCACCAACAAATGAAGGTATTCATGAACAACATTTAGTTAGTAGGTCATGTACATATGCCACATCTACTTATTTACATTCTAGGTAGCTAATTATACGATATAATGCAGTTGAGAGAATATCAATGAAAGATATATAATTGAATCTATCTATCTATCTAGTGTAGTGGGGTTGCAAGTTTATAATTAAAGGTGCTCAGTATAGGTTTAGATTAAACAATATATTCCCCATGCTATCATCTTCACTTCTTCAAGTGAACCAAATATATATAACAAAAGGAAAAGAAACCTCTAGCAAACACAGCGACTGAAAGCCTTAAAATTACCGATGCAAAACATCATTTTGATGACAAAGAAGCATCCAAGCAACGGCCGGAGTCGTCGACGCTGTGACGTGCTCCTGCTCTAATTGTAAGCGCGCCACACACTCACCTGCGACCACCGTCATGATCCGAAACACGCATAAACCCTAACCCCAACACCACAGCCCCCAAGCGTGAAAGTGAGTCGGTAACATCACACGCAAATACAACCGCCATAGAAGGGCGAAGGCGGCGACGCTTAAGCGCCGCCACCATCCACCTCCTCCCTATCAACCGAAAGGCACCGGAAAGTGGATTTAAAGCCTCGAACAACAGAAGAACAGATCTAATAACAAATGAGATATGCAGGTGAAACCTAGCTTACCGGACCGTCAACGTAACATGGCCGGAGCTGGATGGGGCCGTAGCTGGCTACGCCTGAGAAGGCGTTCCACCTCAGTTGTCTCGCCGGTTGACCCAACACCGGTGGCAGTGTCGTCGGTGTGAAGAAGACGGCGTACATTTTGGGAGAAGGATAAAGGATATATATGGAGGGTTGGGTGCTTTAAGACTTGTACGCTGCTGCTTCAGTGAGTTGTATTGAGGGAAACAGTAACCTCACCTCACATCCAAAGTTACCTTTTGTTTAGGCGCCTCTTATTTGCACCTGCCTAAAACTTATTTGCACCTTTCTACCGCTCGTAGAGGCCTCTACGAGCCGTAAAGGCAACTCTACTGCTCGTAGAGGTCCCTACTGCTCGTAGAGAACTCTGTCAAATGTGGTCCACACTTGCCAATCATTGGCAATCATTTAATGACACCTCTACTACTCGTAGAGGCCTCTACGAGCAGTAGAGTTTCACTTGAATTCGTTTCATTTCGTTAACTGAACAAATATTACAAAAATAACTTTTTTATTATTATTTTAAATTATTACTATTATTTAAAAAAAATAAAATAACAATGTGTGATCTTCTATGACTCGTTACACATTTAGTTTTTAGTTTTTTTATTTGTAAGCGGTTTTTGTTTCGGTTGTCGTCTCGATAAGCGTGTAAGCGTATAACAAACATTTATATAAATAAACAGACAAATATAAGCAAGCATTTCCAACCACCGTATCTCGAGCTGTATTTCGCTTTAACTTCAAACGGGCAATCACACTTTTTACTACCCGTCTTTCGAAGTGTGGCTACACTACGAGGTTTGCCATATAAGGTACAACCTATAGTAGCCGAATATGGCCTCTTGTTCTCCCCCTTTCCCTTGTTTTCAGTACGTTTATATACAGTTACGTAACCAATAGCTCTTGCTCTGAGGGAAACCCATTCTGTCACCTCTTTAAGATTTGCGAATACCTGAAAGTTTATATACGTGTCTAGTCAAATTTTTATATATTGACAATATAAATTACGCATACCCACGAACAAACATACATACATGTATACATACCTACATACATACGGGGCAACATATATACGGGTATAAATTATAAACATGCGTAGATAAATAAACACACCTGAGTTGTTTCAAACGAAATATCCGGGTTCAGTTCCTCGCTACAGTCACCCGCCTCGTGTGCGTATCGTGGAGCGCTTGAAGGCACGTAACATGACTTTGGTTCTTCTACATACTCCCCGTTTAAATCGGGCAGCTGTGGTTGTTCATTCAAATCCGGTAGCGCTGCTTTCCCGGATATAACCTCTAGCTCACCATGCTCACTATCGCTTTCCGGGACGCAACATACGTCAAACCATTCACCCGAAGACATTGTGTTACGAACTGGTTGGCCGGATGGTATTTTCGCCGGAGAAATTCTGGAACCGTCGGAGAAAAAAATTTGAAAATTTGAGGTCTGGACTGAAAATCGTGCATGGTTGATGGTTTAAAGTGCTGAAAGAAAACTCTACCAGTCGTAGGGGTCTCTACTGGTCGTAGAGTATGCATATAAATGCTCACAACAACCAGACCTCTGCGGCTCGTAGAGGTCTCTACTGGCCGCAGAGGGGTGATTTTACTGAAATGTCAGTCTGCTACTCGGATACGTTGTACTTTCTAACCCTATACCACTCGTAGAGGCCTCTACTAGTCGTACCATGCCTCTGCGGCTCGTAGAGGTCTCTACGAGTCGCAGAGCTGACTGACACGCCTGTATGGACTCTGAACATTGAATGATCAGTGGGCCTCCATCTCTACAGCTCGTAGAGGCCTCTACGAGCTGTAGTAGGGTTAGATTTTTAGGGCAACAAAGCTCTACCACTCGTAGGGGCCTCTACCAGTAGTAGAGTTTTATGGGTTTCAGTGTTCTGACACCTCTACTGCTCGTAGAGGCCTCTACGAGCAGTAGAGTTGTGTAAAAACCTAAAAATGCCTCAGGTGCAAATAACATCACCCTTTGTTTATATATATAATGATGGAAGGTATTGAACTTATCCTTCGTCAAGGCATCACCACGTTGCTTCATTATATGTTTTCCTTTGAAGCCAAAACTCTTTTTGTCTATGGGTTAATTATCTCAATCATGTCATAATTTCCTAAAGTTAGCCCATGCTCAATATTACCTTTAACAAAAGTTTTTGGTTTAGTTTAGGTTGATTGTTTTTTTATTATTATTCCCAAAACACTATTAGCTTCCTCAACTCTGGATTGGGTAACAATGGGAGTTTGGACATGAGGATAAGGGGGATGGGGCGCTACCAGATTTGGTCACGAGTACCTCACTACCAGCACGGTAACACCGCCGTCACCCGTGCTAGTAGTGGATCCGTGGACCTTTTTCTTGTTCTAGTTAACGGATTGAAACCCGTGAATGTGAATAAAATATTTTTTTTTATCCCACCGTCCCTTAAGAAGAAGGAGGTTTGAGATGGACACATAAAAATGAAGTCTTCTGAGAATGAGAAGGACAGAAGGTTTGAGAAAGAAGAAGAAGGTGGTTTGAGAAGGAGATGTTTGACTAAAAATAAAAATGAAGACTTTTAATTTTTAATATTACTAGTTGTATAAAATCACGCGCGTTGCGCGTTTTACAATCGAGATTTAGATGAGATGTTAATCAATCAATGAATTATACAATCGAGATTCCATTTTGGTTGTAAACGTTAATAAAAATAAATAAATCTACACATAAGGTAACACATGAAATTTGTAACGAAATTACATAAGATTATGTTATTTATATTAATGATATATAATAAAATAATATTTTTTAATAAAATAATATGAATAAAATAATAGTATATAATATATTAATAGTGTATAATATAATAAAGTTTTTTAATAAAATAATAGTATATAATATATTAACTAGGGATGAGCATGCAAGGCCGAATACTGATCCCGTCCAGTCCCGATCCTGATACCGTACCGAACCGATACCGAACCGAGTGGTTTCGGGATTGGTATCGGTACCCATATTTATGGACTTTCGGTTTCGGTATTATCGGTATCGGTACGGGATCGGTATGGTATCGGTATTTTAAGGTAAAATACTGATACCATACAACCGATACCGTACCGTACCGTATGTGTTCGGTATCGGTATTGTCGGGATCGGTATCGGTTCGGTACGGTACCGATACCGAATAAAATAATAATAAATTTTTTGAATAAAATAATATAAATAAAATAATAATATAGTTAAAAAAAAGTTTTTAAATAAAATAATATATATGAATATTGAATAAAATAATATATATGAATATAATAATATTATAGTTAATATTCAAAGTCATTGCTAAACTAATATAGTATAATATAATTATTATTATTAAAATATGATATATATATATATATATATATATAGGATTTGGTTCAAATGAGAACCTTTTTCAAATTGAGAACTGAGAGAATCATTTTGGACCAGAAATTTCTCTAAGGCAATTTTTTTTTTTTTTTTGCTTTAATCGTTGCTTTATATGCAAGAATTTTTTTTATTTTTTTTTTTGTATTTTTTTTCAATATACACATATGTATAGCTGAAAAATGTTATATACACATATGTATAATTGCTATATGTATAAGGATAAATGGAAAACCCTCCTAAACTGAAAAACTCTGGAAACTCTAACTTCCCGAGCTTTTTTTTATATGAAAATTTTAGGGTGTGTAATATACATGATTTTAAGCATTTTGAGCCAAAAAAATCAAAAAAGCGCCGAGTACTTTTTAAAAAAAAAAAAAAATAAGTTTTTGGGTAACACATTGTTAACACATGTTAATTTCGCTTAACTTGTGTTACCCGAAAACTTTTTTTTTTTTTTTTAAAAAAGTATTCGGCGCTTTTTGATTATTTTTGCTCAAAATGCTTAAAATCATGTATATTACATGTCCTAAAATTTTCAGGCCCTAAAAAGCTTGGGAAGTCAGAGTTTCCAAAGTTTTCCAATTTAGGAGGGTTTTCCATGGATCCTTACCCATTGCTATATACACATATGTATAACTGCTATATACATATATGTATAAATGAAAAAAAAATATTCAAAAAAAATAAAAAAAAATTCCTTGCATAAAAATGTGCGATTAATGCAAAAAAAAATGTCTTTATATGAAATGTGTGGCCTAGAATGGTTCTCTCAGTTCTCAAATAGGGGTTGGTTCTCTTAGGATCCCTACCTTATATATATATATATATATATATATATATATATATATATTATTTTTATTATGTGAGAAAATAATTGATAGTTGGGTAAAGAATCAGTTGAGTGTTGCCTACAAAAAAGTGTTTCAGTGAAGAAAATCAGTGAAGTGATGTGGCAGTGCATGATTGGTAGAAATTAGTGAAGTGAAAACAGTTTCAGTGGAGCGCCCCTTGTGCCCTAATAGAGTTGGTGTAAGGTTCCATGACATTGTAGCCAATTTCAAACATTGTTTGGCTATGTATTTATACTTTTAGCATGTTTTGAAGTTCTGGAGAAGATTTGGACTAGGCCTCATTTGAGGGTCACTAGTGGGGTGCCCGCGCGTTGCGGCGGGAAACAACATTTATAATGGTTTCGTTAAGCCATGATCAATTAACCAAAATATTTGTTTTGGTGTGTTGCAAAATCATTAGCGGAACTTGAACTGCATTCGAAACAATCAAATCCTATGTGCTAGAGGAAGTGCAAGCACATGAATATATACATAGCAATAATTGTGAGAAACGCTAAGCAAAAAATTAGGGTGATCATGAGGAACTGGGAAGTTACACACATAACGACAAACCCTAATTGTAAACACATTGGTGATTGTCCGAAAATATATAATCTAACCTGAAATTATGACACAATGTTAATTAAACTTTTATAAAAGACAGATACATTGGTTGACTTTAGGTCGTTTTCGTTTCAGTTATTACCTAACCCTAACATATTTTTTAATTGAAAACACTATAACAATACTATATTCAAATTAAAGAGACTGCAATGCTATACGATGTAATAATACTAAGAAAATATTAAGAATGAAAAAATCATGGACGTTTAAAAATCGTGGGGGTAGTTGGTTAAAATAAGGGTGCGAAAATGTAATTACTATTTAAATAAATAAAATTTGAGTAAGGTTGAGGGGATAAATGTGTAAGTATTGTATAAAAAACATATGGTGTGTTGTACTCTAAGCAATTATAATTGTAAAACTTAAATATTAAGAGTTAATTGGGAATGTATTATAATATAATATAAATAGTATAGATTGGTTATTACTTAAATCCAACATATCATTTTTTAAATAAAAAAAAAACTATAGCAATACTATATTCAAATTAAAAAGAAAAAAAATGCTCGTTTATACAGTGTAATAATATTAAGAAAATATTAACGTGTGAAAAAGTTATGGACATTTACAAATCGTGTGATAGTTGGTTAAAATAAGGGTGAAAAGTGTAATTATTAGTTAAATAAAAGGAATTGAGTATAGTTGAGGAGACAAATGTGTAAGTATCGTGTAAGTAGTTAACATATGTATTGTGTGTTTTACTATAAGCAATTATACATGTACAACTTGAATTTTAAGACATCAATGGGAAATGTATTATAATAAAGCTTAGATGATTTAAGTTCATTTTCATTTTTTTTCTTTTGTTTTTGTTTCGGTTATTGCTTAACCATAAAATATAATTTTTTTAAAATTAAAAAAACTATAGCAATACTATACACAAATTAAAGAGAATAGAATGCTCTTTTATACGGTGTAATAATATTAAGAAAATATTATCGTCTGAAAAAGTTATGAACGTTTAAAAATCGTGGGGGTAGTTGGTTAAAATAAAGATGCAAAAGTGTAATTAGTATTTAAAAAGTAAAGTTGATAGGGCTAAGGGGGTGTTTGGGATTGATTATTCAAAACAGATTATGCGTTTTGAAAAAGCAGGGGTGGAGCTGATTATAGATTATTGCGTTTTGGTAGCTTAAAAAACTGATTATCTGCGTTTTCAAAACGCAATCCAAACACTAAAAACTGATTATTTGCGTTTTCAAAACGCAATAATCTAAAAATCAGATTCAAAACGCAATCCCAAACACCCTCTAAGTATTGTATAAAATTATAATATAGTATAGATAGATAAATGGGGCAAACTGTAACTAATAAGGGGTATATGTGCAAGTTATGTTTGAAAAGACATAAATACCCTTAAAAGTAGTTACTACATGCATTATGTGTTGTACTTTAAACATTTATAATTGTATTACTTAAAAATTAAGAGATCCTTGTGAAATGCTTTATAAGATGGTATAGATATTGTGTATTACTCAAACTAGAGAGATGATTATGGAGTTTGTTAATGGTTGTTAACGATCAATTTTGAGGGAAAATCGGCAGAATAAGAGTTGTTTCATTTTCGTTTAGTTAGTATATCTTTCTTTTAGTTCATTATCGATTCCAGTTGTAATCATAGAGAGTGAATAAAATCGTTAATCATTTGGTGTTCGGTTTCGTTCGTCATTTTTTGTTTCTTTGGTGTTTTTCGACACCTCAACTAGTTGCCTTGTTTCTTCTATAGTCCTAACAAGTTTGTTAACAAGGTCCTGAGCGTCAAGTTTTGTCTTTCAAATATTCTCATTGTCAGGGCCCCAAGGGCCATTATGTTCAATATATACACTTCCCTTGCTTGTTGGGAGGCTCCATAGAATGGGGTTTTAAGAAAGAAACGTTTGTCTTCGGGCGGGTGGGGCTCGGGTTTCCACGTATCGGGAGAAGGTGGGGGCTGCTGGAGGTCGAGTAGTCGATTCTTGGGCACGGCGCCCCGCAAGGGTGGTTGCCACACAGTTGTTCGCCGATTAAAAAAAAACAAAGAAACGTTCATAATGAGATACTAATTTATTGCGTTGGCCATGAAATGAATGCAGTGACTAAGATTTTTTGATCTACATTGTGATAAAACCATAACTATCAAATGTTATGTGATTGTATTGTTGGAAAAGCTTTTTTGTTAATTCTTTCCTGTAATTATTGTATTGTTGAACATGCTTTACCTCTAAAGACTCACACTGTTTCGACCTAAGGTTTATTCAGCCAACGTTACTGGTTTGGGACGGTGAGTCGGTTCAGCGGTTGCAATCAAGGCGGGTGGTTGGGTTGGGGCAACAGGAAAGGAGGAGTGGTAGCAGGGGTTTGGGTGTTGGACTGCAATTCATTCGTTAACCAAACACAATAAGAATGAATATAAATTCCAATTGCAACAAATTACAATTTGTATTATACTAATGTTTAAATTCCAAAACCAAGTTTTTCAATTTTCATGCAAATTCCAATTTCAAATCTATTTTATTCACGAACCAAGCGCGCCCTAAATGTTTTTAAAGGTTTTTTTTACCTTTACCGGTTATCCACCATTCCGATTACTATTCTATTGCTTTTACTTGCATAGTAAATTGGTAACTAAGAAGATTTTCTAAACTTCGTGGCAAAATAGCCTAGTGGCATTTCGGAGATGGCAGAGCCGGCCCAACATATTTAGAGGCCCTAAGCGAACTAAAAAGTCGATGACCTTTTGAAAACCTTCTTTTTGTTATGACCGATCATCGAAGTGATTTTTTTTTATTTAACTGAAGTTTCACGTTTAACTTTTTTTTGTCTTTTTGTATAACCAAATTCATAGATTCGGTTTCAAATTGACATTAAATTATTGGTAAAATCATAATTGCTCAAGAACTAGCTATTGAAGTATCACAATTGGAAATTGACTGCAACCTATTCAATTAGTTTGAATGATTTGTGTTCATCAGCACTTCAGTTTCTCCCTAGCCTTCCTCTTCAATGTTTCTATATTCCATAGCCAGTCAAATCCAAGACATATACAAGTATATTTATTTAAATGGGGGCCCCTATTTTTTGAGGGCCCTAGGCCTTTGCCTTGGGTGGTATAACTAAAGGGCCAGCCCTGGGGATGGGATAAGGCTTAGCCGCTTAGGGACCATTTGGTTCGGGTTTGATTCCCATAAAGGGGGTTTTCTCAGATTTATTTTCTTTCTGAATTAGTGTATAGACATTATTGCCTATTAAAGATAGATATAATTGGGTGGTTTTGTCAGTCAGCCAGTGATCTAAATTTGCCATAAAAAAAAGGAAGATTTACTAAAATAATACATGTCTTTAAAAAAACGTAAACAATTGCACCTAGTGGGCCGTCAAGAACCCAAAGTAGTCAAATTTCCTTTCCCCACAATTTGCGCAACCGATTTTTTTCCCCAAATTATGCAATTTTCAATCTATTAAATAATACCAACTCGGTACATTGCTTTTCTTTGACTTATATATAAATGTTAACATTTGGATCTTAAAACTCTTGTCAAAGTTGATAAATAAACGAAAGGTAATGTGGTAAAATTAAATATTTATGCAGACAAAAGCACAATAATAGAAAAACAAATAAATAATACAACTCATATAAAAAAATATAAAATGAAAAATGAGAATGAATATGTATACAAAATAAATCTAGAACCAGCTGAAGACAGCCAATGCCACCACCAAGCTCCCCACCGCCATATTCACACTCTTCAATTTGTATGCTCCACTCTGCAAATTCCCAATTCCAATTGTTATTAGGTTGCAAATCATAAATGTATTAATTATATAATCGAAATTGTTATGCTTTGTAATCATGTCCAATTATAACCAAAACATGATGTATCATCTATAGTAAGATTACTATAATTATTAACTTATATTATTATACTACACATAAAACTTTGTAATGAAATGTTATTACTAATTATTAAAACTTTATTTTTACCTAATACATTTTAAATAATATGCACATTTAACTCATTTAATGTCCATTTAATTTAATTTAATTCTCTTTAAGAAAATTGATAAATAATAATGTACCTCATCGGCAACCTCGGCTGATGCGGGACCAGGAGCTGGTGCATCCGATGTGGTGCTGGGTGCAGGAGCGAGAGAATCATCAGAAGGCGCAGGCGATGGAGCAAGCGCCTTCTTTCCCTTCTTCTTACCCTTGGTGGGTGCGGGAGCAGCCGCCTCCGGAGCGGGAGAAGTCTCCGGTGCCGGGACAGGTTCAGGCACTGGAGGCGACTCAACCGCTGGTGGAGGCGAGCTGACCGGCACCGGAGCAGGAGGCGTGCTAACCGGCGCCTCAGCTGGAGGCGCCGTCACAGGAGCCGTTGGTGGAGCCGCCACTGGAGCTTTAGCAGGCGCTTTCACAGGAGCTACAGGTACAATAGAAGGCGATGCAACAGGCGTCACGACGGTTGACGGTGGCGCATTGGTTGGAGAAGAAGCTGGAGATTGAGCTCCAACTGCAGCCACAATTATAAAGAGAAATGCCAAAACGACGACGTTCTTCATATTGATGTTTTTATATATATTATTTTTCTAAAGAGTGTTCTAGAGAGAGAGAGAGAGAAGTGAGTTAAGGATGAAGAAGAGGAAGGAGGTGAGGAGGGTTTAAGTAGCCGTTAAGGTAAATAAGGTTCGATGAATTGTTTTGTTTTTAAACGTGTGGGGACCACAAGGACAATAATAACACGTATGAGTTGTTGTTCTTTTTTGGTGGGGCCCAGTAACGGCTTTATACAGCTGGAATCATTTCACGTGGCCCACCGAAAGATTGTTCTGAAGTGTAACGGGCTGAAGTGTGAAGTGTAAAGTTCTACGAAACCATAAAATACATTAAATATTTGGAAACTGTATTATTGGTTTCGGTGTTTATTACCTAAAAATCATAATAATAATTAATTACTATATTTTACAACTTTGGTAAGTGTATTAATGCATAGAACCTACTCATTTTGAAATTAGACATATTGTAGAAAAGTATTAACTATTTTTATGATTGTATTTTATAATATGGTCGTAAACTTTCCATCAAAATGTATATATGGTTGGGCAATTAGGGAAATGAATTGGAAAATTTTCCTCTAAATTACCTTGAATGATGGAATTGAACAACCCTTCCGGATTGTTTTGAATTCAATGGAATTCTATTTAAAAGAACAAATTACCCATAAATTTCTCTACACGAACAAACATTGAATTACACAATTATTTATTCTTATTTTTGTTTTCAAAATAAAAAACTCTAATTAATCATCAAGGATCTCAACAAATAATAAGAGGATGACAAATAAACGAGCAACAAGCTGCGTCGTAAATCCTACTCTGAGAATAATAAAACCTTGATTTTTTAGAGGACGAAAAATTACTGTGCACGACCTTTTGCACCCGATCCAAGAATCGGATTGCCTCGGGGGCAAGTGATCCAAATGTATCAAAAACAAAGGGCATAGCGTTAATTCTCCAAACATGTTCTTTCATGTTTAGCCACCTTTTTAGACTCCACCTTCGAAGCTGATTGCCCCGCCACGAACCCCGTGTCCCAAAGCCCCACCAACAGGGACACCCTACTGAGGTCTACACATGCACGTTTACCACCTGCCCAACCGAATACGAGGACATCCGTTGGGTGCAGGGTAGACCTACCTTCCAATGGGTCTGTCAGAAAATTCACAGGTGTAACACCCTAACCGATGATGGAATCATCGAGGTGTCACGTAGTGATGATTGTTCAAAAGCTCATAGTATTAAAATGTAAATATTTTATTTAAATCATTCAATTCTCTTACATGGATGAAATGAAAAATACCAGAGCAAACAAAACATGAAATCAAAATAGTTTATTGAAAGCAAAACATTAAAATCCAATGTCATGCAACTAGGATCAAACTGCACATGAAACATGTACAAAATAAGTTTTGTCAACACATGAAATGTTGGTAAGCATTCCTAGTTTTAATACATATAGGAAGTTGGAAAATGTTATATAATTCAAGTGCATAGCTATAGTGCGTTTATGTAAACTATGTATCATACAAATGAGCGAAATCAATCATGTGACTGTATAATGTACTAAATGAACAACGATGTACTTATCCACATAATTAGATAATAACTTAACAATGACCACATATTCTCTGATGAAAAAGGGGAGAATCAACCTAGGCGGGTTGTCAATCCAATAGCGTTATCCAATGTTAAGGTCGGCTTGTACATGGTTAATGATTTCACCAAGTACAAATGTATTTAACATGTGTTGTCTAGGCATAAAACACGTATATGTAATTTGTATAAGTGTACATGTAACACCCCAAAAGTGAATAAAAAGAAAAGGGGGATAGGAAATACTCACACTTTGCGTAATAACTTGAAATCTACCAAACAACGAGATTTGGATTATAATTAACCTAAAGGAATAAGTAATTTGTAAGGGAACGAACTTAGAGTCTAAGGAATCGAAGATTATGCACTTAAGGGTTTGTAAACTAGATTTGGGGATTCCAGGTTTTTGAATTAAACCATAATTGGTTTTAAATCATTTTAATATTTCAATAAAATTTTATAACTCAATTATCTTTTATCAATTATTTCAAATTATGAAAACGTGAAATAATTAAATATGTAAATAATGCGACTTGAATTTTGAAATAATTTATTTTATGCAAATTAAATACGAAATAAAAGTAGAAATAAATAACAAATCAATTATATATATATATATATATTACAAGTAAATTTTATTCTTAGATTAAAAATATTTCAGAATTTTTATAACTCATAATTATAATATTCTATTATTTTAAATTGATTTATTATTAATAATAATGTAATAATTATGAATTAAATACAAATAAAGTTTAAAAATATTATTTTTATTTTACAACATCGGCTAATATATGATATAAGTGAAAAATAATTTTAAAAATAAATTTCCATGTTATTTTCATTTAAAATAGAATTTAATTGAATATAATCAATTAAATAAAATTAAATATTAAAAATAGGTATAAATATTTTTTACAAATTAGTAAAAGTGAGGTATAGTACTAAATGTGTGAAATATATCAAAAGCTTAGTTATGTTTTTAAGATAGGGGTTTATAATGACAAATCAAATATAATGTGACAACTATGCTAAGGATGGCAAGGATATCGTTTAGGATGGGTAGTTATATCCTGAGGATGTAACTGTATATCAGAATCGTAAATAATTGAGAATAGATGAATAAGTATGTAAAACAATGAGGGGACGACACACGATGTACGAGGAAAACCCTTGATCAATTGATGATCTCCAGCATAAAACCTCAGGAGGAGTCTAGGCTCCTACCTTTGTTTGTTAATATTAAAGTGGTAAAAAAGTGTTACAACTTTGGAAGTACGATGAACAATCTATGATTGCAATGATTGTCTAGTGATGTGTGTGTAGAGAGAATATTTCAGGTGTGGTCTGAAGTATTAGGCAAGTAAGAAGTGTCCTAATTTTGTTCATCATATCCCTATTTATAGTTTACATGACAATAATTAGAAGATCCTATAATACCTGTTGTCTTCAATGATCCTCTAGGCTGTTTCAAGTAGTTGTTGAGGATGTTTCAACAGATTTAGACGTTGGACATCAGTTTCCTTCTTTCTCGCATTTCATTCATTGCTTTGGCGGTTACACTTTGACTCGCTTTTAAGTCTATATGCGTATTCTTCTTGCATCCTTGACTTCACTGACTTGGTAAAGACTTTGTAGCCGTTGGAAAGGAGTTACAAGTCTTACTCATTCATTAATTGTACCTGCAAAAGTATCAAGACAAGGTAATTCGTTAGTCTATCCTCAGGATGCACACTTGTCAGAATGATGTTACATCCCGGAGTCTGCTTAGTCCTTTGCCATCCTGAGGATGTCACATAAAATATTCAAGGTAAATCCATCCTGAGGATTTCACCATCAATAGTGATGCCTTTTCTTTTTAAAAAAGTGTATGCATGAATTGGTTCACGAACCAAAACTAAACCGAACCGAACCAAAATCGGTCTTTCAAACCAGCGAAACCGGGGCCGAACCAAACCAAAACCGGTTCGGTTCCTAGAATAAAACCGATCTGTGCACGCCTATAAAGTTCTCAGGTTGGGATGTCTTATATGGAATATTTTAAACTAACCTAACGTCCAATTTCACTTTCCGATGCCGCCGATAGAAATTTATGGTGCACTTAATTAGCAGTTGTATTGCATTACTTTTATCATGTGGAAAAAGTTATTGGTATGCTTCTTTGCAGGTCGATTACATATGAGTCGTTCCAACCTCTTCTTAATGTGGATCTTATTCCCCATGATTTCTTCTCCTCGGCAATCCCTCTGGGTTTGGCACTTTCAACATATTGAGTAGGACTATTAGTATAATAATTGTTTCTAATGAGTCAAACCGCTACTTCAATTTTTTTTACTGGCATCTATGTCAAATTGCATATTGTATATAGAAAGTAGCATGCTATCATGTCTCCTTGTAGCCTTTAAAAATTTACCCCACTGCGAAGCACATGTGCTTACAAACATAGACCTTACATATTGTTCTTTTTAATCGTTTTAAGGTTTGAATTTCGTTTCCGCCTTGTATTGTCGATTCCGCCGCAACGCGCGAGTTCCCTTTAGTAGTTTTAAGCTATGATTGTTTTTTTTATGTCACGTGTCGGCCTGTGATTGGGCCACAATTTTTTGTTTTCTCCTTTTTAATCTCGGAAATAGCTTTGCAACAACATATGCTAACCCAATTGTTTGGTGATTGAAGAGGTATAAAACCTCCCGTCCGAACCTCAACCTCCCAGGACGCGGCATCATGACCATGTGACACGGTTCGCCAAAGACACGTGCTCACCACTAACGACCGGAGGTCACTAGGACGAAGGTTAGTACACCTGGACGAAGGATAGTACAACAAATTCTGACTAGTATAAATACCCCCTCATAAGTACAAGTAAGACACGTTCTGACATACTCCGAACCTCTCTCTCTCTCTCTATCTCTATACTCCCTTTTCTTCTCCAAACAAATACTTATCCTCACGCCGGAGGGTGGTCACAGAGAGGCCCTCCTGCCCCCTTGTGACGAGCCTAACGGTTTGTCCAGTTTTGCAGGTTAATTGCTCAAAGATCTTATCAAGCTAGTCGTCTTCTACCTCTCACCTGAGGTACGTCCGGCTTTTGGATCTTCAATTGGCGCCATCCTATTGCAGATCTACTCTCTCCACTCAGATCTGGAATGGCTATGGAAAATTCAAACATCGTTGACATCACCAACAAAGAAAGTGATGACATCACTGCTTCTGAACAACACACCGCTGGCTATTCCAGGGTGTTGTCAGATCTTATAACAGCTGCCGCCACTGAAACAGTCACTGCACCCAGTGGGATGCAAACTGTATCAGCAGAGTTTGATGAAACTTTTTTACAACAGAATCGTGATTTCTTGTTAAAATTAAAAGAACAACAGGACAAAGATGAAAAACTTCGCAGTGTACAGGTTAATCTGTTCCCTTCCGAAGGAACAACATCCGCAGTGATGTCCACCCCTGCTAGTCTCCAAACATACTCCACTGTGGTTACGTCCGTCCCATTGCAAACACCGTACGGCTTCTTGATGCCCTACGGATATACCGGACCATTGCCAACTGGACTCACATCTACGGGGCCAATGGCTACCGCGTCAGTGCAGTCAGCCAAGCAACAAACCAGCTCCGGTACGGTCGATGAAGAACTTACAGCTCCATACAGACCAGCATACATGACTCAATACTCCAAGTTTGCACCTCGAATTGCTAGTGCTCCTTTGCCAGCAAAACTCAAAATGCCAACAACAATAAAAAGATATGAGGGCACTTCGGATCCGAATGATCACCTTCATGACTTCGGGGCGGGGGGCAGCAGAAATTGAGATGTGGCCCATGCCCGCCTGGTGCCACATGTTCGCCCAGACCCTTACAGGTGCAGCTAGAGTGTGGTTTGACGGTCTACCAACAGGGGAAATAGCAAATTGGACCGAACTTCGCCGAGCCTTTCTACAAAACTTCTCTCAACAACGGCGATGTTCAAAAGATATCACCGAAATACACAACATCCGTAGAAAAGACGGAGAGTCACTTGAAAGGTTCATCGACAGGTTTAACAAAGAAAGCATGCAAATACCCGGAGCCGTTGATCAGCTGCGGATATCTGGTTTCTGTCATGGGGTTCGAAACAATCAACTAGTTGAAAAACTGCATGAAGACTTACCAAAAACCATGGAGATACTAATGGAACGAGCGCGTGCTTTTGCAAGAGGAAAAAGTGCTTGTGTTCAATCAGCAGAAAGCGACCACAAAGGAAGCTCCAGAGGCAATTCTTGGAAAAAAGGAGCTTCGGCTCCAGTAGAAAGAAACAGCTCATGGTCGAAGCACAGATCACAACCGTACGGAAGAAGCGACAGAAATGAGAGGTCCAGCTCCGGACACTCTTCACGAAGTACCAGTTACCGCGACCTTAATAAAACTCCAAGCGAAATCTTAAGCACTGAACAAATACGTTTTCCAACCCCACCAAAACAGAAACCCACCTCCGACCGAAATACCAAAAAGTACTGTGAATATCACCAAGCAAAAGGCCACAACACTGATGATTGTTGGTCACTAAAGCAAGAAATAGACAAAGCATGCAAAGCCGGGAAATTGTCCCACCTGATTCAAGAATTAAAAGAAGGAAAACCAGCCACGCCACAGATCTCCAATCTGAACAAGCAAGCAGGAATCCACATGGTGCGGTCCATTCATGAACATGGAACCAAGCGAAGTAGTGAACACATAGCACCATGGATGGAAAAATTATTGTTCTTCCCACCGATTGACCCAAGAGATGCAAAAGAAGCTCCAATCGTCGTCTCCGGGGTTGTGGCAGGACACAAAGTCCGACGGATTTACATAGATAATGGTAGTGCATCCGAAATCATGTACTACCAATGTTATCAACAGCTAGCTCCGGCCACTAAGGACAAGTTAGTCGCAGTCCAAATTCCATTGATCAGCTTCTCCGGAGAAGTCATACACCCCTTGGGACAGTTAACTCTCCCAATCACCCTTGGGACTGAAGAGCATCAAAGAACAGTTGTCCTTACCTTCTTAGTGGTTGGGGCACCCTCAGTTCATAATATCATACTGGGAAGACCAGGCATGAAGGCCTTCAGCATGGTAACTTCCACAATTCACGGAGCTATCAAATTTCCCACCGAAACAGGAGTGGCAACAATGAACACCGAATCAGAAATATACGTAGCTGAAGTACGACAGGCTTCAGGCTCATCTCCTCCGGAAAACAAAGATTCGGAAATCAACACGACAGAAGATTGGTCCATTAATCCGGCATTTCCAGAGCAGAAAATAACCATCGGTACCCAATTACCGGATGCCATTAAGAGGTCCTTATGGAGACTATTATCAACGTCCCTCGACGTATTTGCTTGGCAACAAGCAGACATGACCGGAGTACCAAGAATCTTAGCCGAACATAGGCTTAACATTCGTCCGGACAAAAAGCCAGTGGCTCAGAAAAAGCGAAGTATGGCTCCGGATCGCATCAAGGCAATAGCACATGATGTAAGTGTCCTGCTAGACGCAGACATTATCAGAGAAGTAAAATACCACACCTGGGTCTCCAATCCGGTGATGGTTCGGAAGCACGATGGGTCATGGAGGATGTGCATCGATTTTAAAGACTTAAATGATGCATGTCCTAAAGATTGTTACCCCTTACCAGAGATAGACTTAAAAGTCGATGCCGTGGCGAACTTCAAATTAAAGTGTTTTCTAGATGCTTACAAAGGATACCACCAGATCCAAATGGCTGAAGCTGACGAAGACAAAACAACCTTCGTCACCAGTCAAGGGTTGTACTGTTACAAGAAAATGCCATTTGGATTAAAGAATGCCGGAGCCACGTATCAACGAGTCATGGACCAAGCTTTCAAAGGGCAAATAGGTCGGAACTTGGAAGTGTATGTGGACGACCTAGTAATCAAAAGCTCTGATGAAGAAGTTTTGCTGAAGGACATCAAAGAAACATTTGACAAACTCCGGGAGATAAACATGAAGCTCAATCCGAAGAAATGTTCGTTCGGGTTAGAAGAAGGAAAGTTCCCGGGCTTTCTAATGTCCAAGGAAGGCATTCGACCCAATCCTGAAAAGGTGGAAGCTGTTACAAACATGAAGCCCCCGTCCAACTTAAAAGAAGTACAAACACTCAACGGGCGGTTGGTCGCTCTACATAGGTTCTTGTCCAAAGCTGCAGAAAGAACGTTGCCCTTTATGGCAGTTCTAAAAAAGTATTTGAGCACAAAAGAATTCCGATGGACGGATGAAGCAGACGCGGCTTTCAATGATCTCAAAAAATGTTTGGCAGAATTACCAACATTAACTGCACCCGAACCAGGGGAAACTCTCACCATATACTTGTCAGCCTCGGAGGCATCCATTAGTTCAGTACTAATGGTCACCAGGGGTAAAGCACAAGTGCCCATCTTTTACGTAAGTCGCGCCCTCCGAGACTATGAGACGCGATACCCTGCCATGGAAAAGCTCGCCCTCTCTCTTGTACACGCTTCACGAAGATTACGCCGATATTTCCAAGCTTTTGAAATTGAGGTACAAACTGACCAGCCGATACTAGGCGTACTAAGAAAACCAGAAGTCTCCGGAAGACTCGCCAAATGGGCAATTGAGCTCGGAGCGTTCGACATAACCTACAAGAGAAGAGGCCCGGTTAAGGGACAAGTAGTCGCAGATTTCCTCACCGAACTAACAATGAGTCCAGACGAAGTAGTTATCCCAACAGAGTCAAGTGAATGGAGTATTTTCACCGACGGAGCATCCAGCTCCGAAGGCTCTGGAGCCGGAGTAGTCTTGAAGGATCCTAATGGACAAGAACTCGTATACTCGATCCATTTAAACTTCAGAAGCTCCAATAATGAAGCCGAGTATGAAGCTTTCTTGGCTGGACTTCGACTGGCAAAAAAGATCGGAGCTCGAAAGGTATACACCTCGACAAAACGAGGATGCTCCTTTCTTAAAAACATTCGAAAAAGAATGCAGTAATCTAATGCTCAAAATACCATGTTTTCAAACAGGTTATAGCACATGTAGATTCAATGTTGGTTGCACGCCAGATCAGTGGGGAATACGAAGCAAAAGAGGCAAATATGGTCCAATACCTACAAAAGGTATGGACCTTACCTCTCAAAAAATACTTCATCTCCTACAAAAAAGGCATAGCTTCTAACTTTATTTTCATTTGATACAGGCAAAAAGTTTAATAACAGAATTTGAAAAATGTGAGGTGAAGCATGTGCCAGGATCAAAAAACAAACAGGCCGATGCTTTGAGCAAACTCGCGGCAAACACACCGGACCATATGTCACAAGAAGTGAAGCTCGAGATACTGAATGCCCCGTCTACAGCCGAGGTAGAAGTTTGTGCGGTAAGTACACACGCAGAGTCGTGGATGTCTCCCATCATGAACTTCATCATGAACGACGCATTACCATCATATAAGGCGCAAGCTCGGAAGCTCAAAGTTAAATCCTTGCAATACCAAGTAATTGACGGCATCTTATGCCGAAAAACCTTCTTAGGTCCCCTACTCCGATGTTTAGAAGCAGAACAAGCAAAGTACGTCATAGAAGAAATTCATTGGGGGATCTGCGGTATCCATGCCGGGCCACGAATGGTGGTCACAAAAGCCATGAATGCAGGATATTTCTGGCCAGGCATGCATCAAGATGCAGTAAACGAGTTGCAGAAGTGTGATAACTGTCAGCGGCATGCACCAATCAGTCTCCGAGCAAAAAACAAGCTGGTCCCAGTAACCGCAGCTTGGCCCTTCCAAAAGTGGGGCATCGACATAGTAGGTCCCTTCCCAGTGTCCTCCGGACAAGCAAAATTTCTACTAGTCGCGGTAGATTATTTCACCAAGTGGGTGGAGGCCAAACCCCTTTCAAAGATATCAGGGGCTGAAGTAAAAAAGTTTGTCTGGGAAAACATTGTATGCAGGTTCGGCCTACCCATGGTTATCATAAGCGATAATGGCAAACAATTTGCCCACAACCCATTCAAAAAATGGTGCACCAGTCTCGGCATAGAACAAGCCTTTTCTTCCGTTGCCCATCCTCAAGCAAACGGGCAAGTTGAACGGGTAAACCGCAGTTTGGTATAAGGCATCAAGAAACGTCTGGGAAAGAAAAGAAGCGGCTGGGTAGACGAATTGCCGAACGTCCTCTGGGCATACCGAACAATGAACAAGACAAGCACTGGTGAAACACCTTTTAGCCTGACATATGGGACCGAAGCAATGATTCCGGTCGAAATAGGCATGCCGACCCATAGGGTGGCTAACCCACAAGAAAATGAGAAAGAGCTTCGGAGCAACCTCGATCTTCTGGAAGAACGACGAGAAACCGCAGCCATCCAGGAGGCAAAATACAAACGGACCTTGGAAAGATACTATAATTCAAGGGTCCGAGAACAAAAATTCAGAGTGGGAGAATACGTGATGCGGAGTAATGAGGCAAGTGGTTCGGAAAAGCCGGGCAAAATGAGTCCTAAGTGGGAAGGACCATACATCATTACTTCGGTAGGGGAAAAAGGAGCCTATAGGCTCGCCACTCTCGGTGGGGAAGAAATCCCCAGGACATGGAATGGAGTACATCTCAAGAAATGCTACATCTAAAGAAAGGACCGGAATAATAAAATGTTTTGTTCTTTTTTCTTTTCTATGTAAAAGTGGGATGTGAATACCCCACAATTTTCAATTTTCAATATGTACCGCGGAATGAGAAATTCTCCGCACACACACATATATATATATATATATATATGTTAAAAATGAGACGCGACATACCTCATTTCACAAAAAAGTGATCTTTACAAACTCGTTCCATGTTAAATATTTACTTATATGAATGTTCAAAACGGACATACAAGCTTCGATATCCGGGGTAAAAGTACCTCGGTCTATGAAGGGGATAAGAATTAGGGCATGGGGGTATCGAAGGCCCTTTCGTCCGGACTTCTTGGTCAAACAGGCTCGAGGAACCAAAAATACCGAACCTAAAAGACACCCCATAAAGACTACGTATCATCTTTGTTTCTTAAAAAACTAATTCGCGAAAAACGAACGTTCTACTTCGAATGTTATAGGCTGTTAAAGAATAAAAAATTCTGAAACACTTAAAACATAATTTGTGACCGAGGCTCGAAAATCATGGACGCATGATACAGTCTCCGTACCATACAAGCTGAAGTTGTTAAAACTTCAGTAAGGCGTACAACTAACTTCTACTTAGAAAAAATAAGTAAGAAAAAGAATATCCAAAGAATGAAAGTAAAGGCATTCCCATTCATATGGCAAAAACACAACGATTCACGTCCGTCCCTAGGACAAACTTAATGAGTAACGTTTACAAGCCAAACATGGCCGAATCCCAAAAAGGGTTTCCTACCAACTAAAACACCGAACCTATGCTAAGGTACGGATGGTACAAAGTGTTAAAAAAGCTTCACAAGAGTAAACTAAAAACACCGAACCTATGTGGAGGAACGGGTGGTACTAAAACATCCGATGAAAAGTTACTTCGGCAAACCCTAAGACGCGTCTTCAAGAATTGATAAATCTTGAAAAGCCTTGATAACAACGTCCACAGGTTCGGAAGAGAGATCTTGCATCTTGGAGATAGAAGGGAAGGAGACTTCGTCATAAACCTTGACGGCATCCATCAGCTGCTGCTTTGCATTAGGCACGAGCTTGGGCACAGCATTTATGGCCACTCCTTTGAGAGTCGTCCCATGCCCAGCTCGAACTCCAGTATTATATCCTATCCCATGCATAGCATTATTCACTCCAGCTACCGCATCTTTCATGGACGAACAGCTCCGAACATGCTTTGACACCAACTCCACCCCCTCTGATAGCACGAACTGTTTGAAGCCAAACAATCCCTCAATCTCCTTCAGCAAGTCTAGCTTCTCCGACTCCTTCCTTTCAAACTCCGTCTTCAAACTCGACACAAGCTTCAGAGCCTCTTTCTCCCGAACCAAGGCTTCATCCTTATCTAAAGAAAGACAAACAAATAAAATTCACCAAGTACAAAAGAGGCATGAAGAAATGAAAAGGGAAAGAAGAACGAACCTTTAACAAGTTGATCCGCAGCAGTCTTGGTCTTCACCATTACCTGCTCAAGCTCCTCAATAGAATGGACATACTTCTTTTTTGAGGTCTCATGAGCCTGCTCAGAAGCCTGTAGCTTTTTCTTCAAAACATCCATCTCACCCTGAAGAGCATCCCTTTCCTCTCCAGCCGCAGCAAGGGAAGCCTGCACAGACCTGACTTGTTCTTGGCTTGTCTTCAGAGATTCTAACACATTCCCATGGTTACACACACCCCTCTTCTCCAACTTGCCACGTTGAAACTCCGAATCAACCCACCTTCTATAAACCTCCGACACCAAAAAGTTTGACTGAGCCTGGTTGATCATTAAAGCATCACCTAAGTCAGTATCCTTCAGCTTCCGATAGTGAGCATGGTCAGCCGGAATATGTAAGTTGAAAAGCATCATCTTCGATGACAAGGCATCAATCACACGCGAACCATTCTTCAAATCCTAATCAGGGATGAAAACATCTTCGGCTGTAGCCGGATCAACCTCTATCGCATCGTCCAGTGGGTCTACAAGATTAAACAGGATCAATGTCTCAGTCTCGAACCAATAAGGAGAATAGGACGCACCAAACTCATTCTCCTCACTAGCACGAAAGTTAGATACGCGGCCAGTTGACTTACCCGGGGAAGCTATGGAAAACCCACCAGAAGCTTGAGCCACCGAAGTTCGGAGCGGACTATTGGCAATATCCCTAAACACGTCATTGCCCTCCTTCTCACCTTCACCACCTAATTTATCCCCCGGAACATGCATATAAATCAGATCACCATCTCGAGGAGATTTCCCACCAGAAATGTGCAAATCAAATACATCTAATATGTTACCTTGAGTTGATTCGGAAACAGTAAGAGCCGGTGGAACAAACTTCACCTTTTTAGGAATCTTCTTAGCCTTAGACGGCTCAGCTTTTCTCTTCCGGGCTTCCACATTTAAGTCCAAGGAAGCATCTTCGGTAAAATCATCCTCCGAAACATGGACACTTGAAGAACTCACAGATTGCAAAGGAGCAGGATTAGGAAAAATCTTACCCACAGTCACATCACCATCACCCCCCCTCCTGAACAAGTACTCACCCCTTCTCACCACCATCATCACCTCCGTCCTTCCCACTACCTTCGCCCACTACCTCTCCTTCGCCCGAGGGTTTCTCAGCATGCTCCACCTCTTCTCCCTCCAGACGAATAGGTGCCTGTAGCTTAGTCACCTGCTCCAAGATCGGTTTGCTGGATCCAAGGGGCTCGCTAGAAAAGGAGAGATTATCATCATCATAATCGTCGAACTTTAGGGCTGCAAGCAGCGACATTTCTGCAAAAAAAAGATAAGAGTTAAAAATAAAATCCTCAAAACAAAAAATTCAAGGATAAAGAGCAGTGCTCACCCTTCTTCCTATACCGGATAACAGGCCATCGGTCTGGTTCATCCCAAATCCTACTAACCCCAGCTAACACCAAGATGTGCTCCGGGTATTTCCTAATATTCGACTTATGAGCCACAAGCTTATTATACAAGGTCTAATCACACTCAAAGCTACCCGGGAGCTCCCACTCAGACGACACATAGTCCGTCCTCCATATACTCAGCATCTCCTTAGGAAGACACCGATCGTCCAACCAGAAGAACTGCGTCTTCCAATTCTTCAGACTGGAGGTATCCTTTAAATGACACTCAGGTTTCTTCCTCCTTTTCTCAAAAGTGAACCAATCACCGGCCTGGCTCAACTTATAAAAAGCCCTAAATACCTCTAGGTCGGCCTTCGACTTCAAAGCCCGACACTTCAACTCAAAGTAACAAACTCGTCCCAAACCAAAGGGATTCACTTGGGAAAAGTGAACCCCATGGAACAGAAGAACCTTAAACAAAAATTTTGTTAAAGGAACCCTGCAATTGGCAAAATCACATACACGCGTATAGAACACGAACTTTCCAGTAAGATGGGGGTAAACGACTCGATCGGGGGCAGGGAGTTCAGGGTGAAGATCTAAAGGAATCCTATAATCAATTAGGAATTTGTCTAATTTCTTTTTGGTGAGGGTTGAGAAACTAACATCCATATTATCCTTTCCCATGATAAACCAACAAATGTGAAAAAGAAAGAATTTGGAAAGAAATAAGATGAAGGGACAAACCTGAATAAAGAAGAAGCAAGTCAAAATCTTAGTGGCAAGGAAGGGTAGCAGGGAAGTAAAAAATGATCTATGAGGAAAAGTAAAAATAAGAAATGAAAAAAACTGGTTTAAATAACCAGGAAAAGGGGAACTCAAACGGCGACACGTGTCGCAATCGCTCACCAAAACAACCAAACGTTAACGGTCAAGATCACCTGGAAATAACCGCCACGATACATGGCCTGAGATACTGCCACGTGCCGCGTCCATCAAAACAGCTGGAAAGCATTATCAAAGGAACGATCAATTCCACTAAGTTATAAATTAACTTATGGACTTGAGGGGACATGAAGAGGTATAAAACCTCCCGTCCGAACCTCAACCTCCCAGGACGCGACATCATGACCATGTGACGCGGTTCGCCAAAGACACATGCTCACCACTAACGACCGGAGGTCACTGGGACGAAGGTTAGTACACCTAGACGAAGGATAGTACAACAAATTCTGACTAGTATAAATACCCCCTCATAAGTACAAGTAAGACACGTTCTGACATACTCCGAACCTCTCTCTCTCTCTATCTCTATACTCCCTTTTCTTCTCCAAATAAATACTTATCCTCACGCCGGAGGGTGGTCACAGAGAGGCCCTCCCTGCCCCCCTTGTGACGAGCCTAACGGTTTGTCCAGTTTTGCAGGTTAATTGCTCAAAGATCTTATCAAGCTAGTCGTCTTCTACCTCTCACCTGAGGTACGTCCGGCTTTTGGATCTTCAGTGAGTCACAAACTCACCACAACCTGCCACTTTGATTTTCTTTATCTTGGAAGTAACCATATCCCATTTCCCCTCTAGGCACACTCTCCAAAATCTATTTTGCCACTTTGATTTTCTTTATCACGATTCCGTCGCAACGCGTGAGTTCCTCTTTTCTAATAGTTCTAAGCTATGTTTTTTATGTTACGTGTCGGCCTGTGATTGGGCCATCGTTTTTTGTTTTCTCCTTTTTAATCTCAGAAATAGCTTGCAAGAACATTTGTTAATCCAACTGTTTGGTGAGTCACAAACCCACCACAACCTGCCACTTTGATTTCTTTATCTTGGAATTAACCATATCCCATTTCCCCTCTAGGCACACTCTTCAAAATCTATTTTGCAATGTTTTATCGTTTAGTTGAAATAAGTTTTTTTCACTGTGCATATAAATACACATATATTTTTAACAATTTTCATTTACAAGTGACGATTAAAATGTAACAGCGAGTAACATTAACGTACCAGTGAGTATGTTTTCAATCGATGTAAACATGTCTCGCTATTCTTTTGAGCCTATAACGATTATATTTAATTTTGTTTTTTCTATAGGTTTCTATACCGACAATGTCAGTACCATCCCGATACCATAATCAACAACACCGATACCAACCGAATTTTCACCACAATGTGTGTGGAATACCATTATTATTTATAAGTTATGTATATTTTATTTTTTGTTTGATTTGATACTTCTCTAATAATTTACGTTTGTTAAATTTATTTGAAATGTTGAAAAGGCAACTTTGTTTGATTTTTTTTATTGACATTCGGGCATAAATTACGTTGAAAAGGGAGTTGTATTATAAATAAAGTATTTTTAAGGCATCATATACGAGTATTGGGATGACCCGAACAAATTCTAACTGATCAAAACCGGTACCTATATCGGTGTTATTGGATATGTTAGTCGTTTTTTTTCTCTCTCAACTTAACATACGTGGTGATATCATTTCGGGCACATCACAACTTTAATTTTGGGCATGGCTGTAAACGAACCAAACGAACACGGACAATGCTTTGTTCGTGTTAGTTTGTTAAGGTTTCTTGGACAAACGAACGGTTCACGAACACACTAACGAACATAATCCTATGTTTGTGTTTGTTTGTTAAGAAATTCAATTGTTTGTGAACTGTTCGTGAACACGGGTCTTGAACACAAACAAACTAAAACAAACATTTTGATAATGAACTAACTAAATAAACATTGTTAATATTAACCATTAGATAAAGTACATCCACTAAACGATAAGTCAAATTGTACTAACTTAAACATAATCATATAAAATTACTTAGACATGAATACATGATATGTCTAATTCAAAACTTCATAATTATCCCCAATAAATGTCTAGATTCTTCGATATCCAACTTTCCTAAATTTGAGACATTCTTCAATGTTTTAGGACTATATAAAACAAATATCAATTAGACAAGGACATGTAAACATGCATTATAACTATGCACTCAAAAGTAATAGCATATTCAACTGTCTAGTAAGGAACATAACAAAAGCTGAGGTTTTTCATTAGTTTAGTACGACGAATAGCTAAAAAAATTGATGTATTTTGAATGCAAGAATAATCAAAATGTTATCAATCTATTATTAGTTGATTATCAATTCCTTATATACGTTGACTTGTTCTCCAAGATGTGTTTCTCCTATATATAGTCATGACAATGTATTATTCTAGACACACCAAATAATAATAAAACATCTCTTTCTCTCCCTATTATCTTCTTCTCATATTCTTGCTATTAGGCTTGTTTACAACACGTTATCAGCACGAGTTGCTTTTGGAGTAGAATCATACCATCATAAGGTATATCATATTTTCTTGTTACTTTTATTCTTTATTATCTCATATATAATCCATATCGTAATTCATACAATTTTGGGTTGTATTAGAGACTTGTTTTGTTATTCTCTTTGATCTCTTTAAATAACCCTTATTATAACAAATACAATTTTGGGTTAAATCGAGATTGATATTTATTATTGTTTAATCATATTATGTTCTATCATATCGTATATTATAATTTTAGTTCATCATGTTAAACTAGTTTAAATTATATCATAGGGATTATATTGTTAGAAAATTACTAAAATCTAAGAAAATAAAAAATTACGAGATATGGTATCATAAAAAGTACATATGTTATAAACTTATAATCCTTCACGTGTGTGTTAAAACTTCAATACTATTACCGTAATTGTCGTAGCACCTAGGTCGAAACTTCAATAACTATAACTATTTAAAAAAATTAGTACATAGTCCATTTGAAATTATTATTTTTTAATAATAAAGTAACAGATGATTTTTCTAAGTAAGGTTTACATGACTTAATATTTTTTATTTTTATTTTTGAATAGATTAAAATCAATTTTATTTATCGATTTTTCTTTATAAAAGAGTGGGATCTGTTAAATTCAAGAAAATTACTAAACCCCACCGATAAAACTTTCGAAAAAAAAAATATATACATTCTTTGCTATGTTGTCAACCAAATTATGCAAAGGTAAAGAAGAATCCTCCGTCTAAATTTTTTATAATAATATTACTTTAACTTTAATGTTTGGGTTTACTATTTTAATAACATATATTAATCCACATGTTTATATCTTTAATAGTTAATCATGTCGAATCTTGCAAAGCTTGAGTTTTTTGCTCTAGACATTACTAGAAAAAATTATTTGTCATGGGTATTGGATGCTGAAATCCATTTGAATGCTAATAATCTTGGGGAGACAATTAAAGAAGGAAATCAAACAAATACCCAAGATAAAGCAAAGGCGATGATTTTCTTACGCCACCATATTCATGAGGATTTGAAAAATGAATACCTCACTGTCAAGGATCCACTTGTTCTTTGGACCAAACTGAAAGAAAGATATGACCACCAAAAAACGGTAATATTACCAAATGCTCGTTATGAATGGCTCAATTTAAGGTTACAAGACTTTAAGTCTATAAGTGAGTATAACTCGGCAATGTTTAGAATCACGTCACAACTGATTCTTTGTGGTGAAAATATTACTGATAAGGAGATGTTGGAAAAGACATTCTCCACCTTTCACGCCTCAAATATACTCTTGCAACAACAATATCGTGAAAGGGGTTTCACCAAATATAGTGAATTGATATCATGTTTGCTTGTGGCTGAGCAAAATAATGAGCTGTTAATGAAAAATCATGAGACTCGTCCAGTTGGTGCAGCCCCATTCCCAGAAGCGAATGCGGCAACATATAATGGTCAAATTGAAAGTCATGGACGTGGTCGTGGTCGTGGTTATCAACGTGGTCGTGGTCGTGGTCGTGATCATGGTCATGGTCGTGGACGTGGCCGAGGAAATTATCATGGTGTTCAATTTAAAAGCAACGAGAACCACCATAAGTGGCATGCTAATGAAAAGAAATCTAATGATGAAAAGGGTAAAAAGAAAAACGTGGCTCCACCAAATGCATGTCACCGATGTGGAAGTACAATCATTGGGCTCGTGCATGTTGTACGCCCAAACATTTGGTGGAACTTTACCAACAATCCATCAAAGACAAGGGGAAAGGAATAGAGACAAACTTTACGTATGAAGATGGAAATATTGAAGTCCCTGATGGTCATAAAGAACATACTGAGCCAACTAATTTGGATTATGAAGATTTCCTTATCGAGCCAACTAATTTGGATTCTGGTGATATCGTGGCTGACACAACCCAGTTGGATGCTTGCAATTTTCGTTACATATGAATGATCTTAAGTTATTTCCTTTATTTCTTTAAGACAATTTGTTTGAGTGTTATGTTTTTTTTATTTATTTCTTGTTTGTTTTGAGACGTATGAAACATTTTGGATTTTTTCATGATTGAAGCATATTAGACATTTTATTTATATGACTTTGTTTTGTTTTGAAGCATATGGAGTGTTTAACTAAACTCACTATTAATGGTGAAGATATAGGTCTAATAGACAGTGCGACTACAAATACAATTCTAAAGAAAATAGATTATTTCTCTAGTTTATCTATGAAAGAGGCAAGCGTTAGTACTATATCTGGTAAATCAAAATTGATTGAAGGCTTTGGAGTAGCTTATATAATTCTACGAAGTGGAACTCCACTTAAAATTAACAATGCATTATTTTCCCCACAATCTCAAAGAAATCTAATAAGTTTTAAAGATATTCGTCTAAATGGATATCATCTTGAGACTGCATGTGAGGGACATGATGAATACCTTCAAATCACAAATATTATTTCGGGTAAAAAACATGTATTAGAGAAGTTACCCGCACTTGCCTCTGGTTTGTATTGCACTAAAATTAGTGCACCTGAAACAAACGTAGTCATAAACCAGAAGTTTATGGACCAAGACAATTTTATCATTTGGCATGACCGGTTAGGCCATCCCGGGTCAATAATGATGCGAAAAATTATAGAGAATTCACATGGACATTCTTTGAAGAATAAAAAGATTCTTCAGTCTAAGGACATTACATGTGTTGCATGCTCACAAGGGAAGTTAATTACCCGACCATCACCACTTAAAGTGGCAACTGAATCCCTGAGTTTTTTGGAAAGAATACATGGGGACATATGTGGGCCTATACACCCTTCTAGTGGACCATTCAGATACTTTATGGTCTTAATTGATGCATCAACTAGATGGTCACATGTGTGCTTACTATCAAGTCGTAATATGGCATTTGCACGGCTACTTGCTCAATTGATAAGGCTAAGAGCACATTTTCCAGATTACCCCATCAAGAAAATTAGGTTGGACAATGCTGGTGAATTTACATCCCAAACATTTAATGATTATTGCACGTCTATTGGGATAAGTGTAGAGCATCCTGTACCTCATGTACATACACAAAATTGACTTGCTGAATCGCTTATCAAGCGGCTCCAAATGGTTGCAAGACCTATGATTATGAAATCAAAATTACCAGCATCTGCTTGGGGCCATGCAATTCTACATGCAGCAACACTAATACGTATCAGGCCAACGAGTTATCACACTTCCTCCCCAATAAAGTTAGTTTTTGGTCAGGAACCAGATGTTTCCCATCTAAGAACTTTTGGTTGTGCCGTATATGTACCTATCACTCCACCACAACGAACAAAGATGGGACCTCAAAGGAGGTTAGGAATATATGTTGGGTATGAATCACCATCCATTATTAAGTATTTGGAGCCATCAACAGGAGATTTATTTACGGCTCGATTTGGTGATTGTCATTTTGTTGAATCAACATTCCCAACACTAGGGGGAGAGGAAAAGCAGCTGAAAAATAATAATTTAAGTTGGAATGAATTATCATTATCTCATCTTGATCCTCGAACTAAACAATGTGAAACAGAAGTTCAAAGGATAATTCATTTACAAGGATTAGCAAATCAACTACCAGACGCATTCACTGACCCCAAGAGAGTGACAAAGTCACATATACCAGCTGCCAATGTTCCAGTAAGAATAAGTGTCCCAGAAGGACAACCACATGTTGGAAATGAGTCTAATGCACGCCTCAAACGTGGTAGACCAATCGGTTCTAAAGATAAAAATCCTCGAAAGAAGAAAGGAGCAAATAATTTAGATGGTCAAGTCGAGGTAACGGTAAAACCAAGAAATGAGTCTCCTGAAGAGACACTAGACATGATGGTTCCAGAAGAACCTCAGGTACCTGAAAACGAAGAGATCTCAATAAATTATATCATGTCTAGAAAGGTATGGAACCGAAACGAAATCGACGTCGATGACAAATTTTCATATAATGTAGCGCTAGAAGTAATGAGAAACAATGAGGATCAAGAACCAAAATCCATGGATGAATGTAAACAAAGAAATGATTGGCCAAGATGGAAAGACGCGATTAAGGCAGAATTGGAATCCCTGAATAAACGAAATGTTTTTGGACCAGTGGTCCATACACCTGAAGGTGTAAAGCCTGTTGGCTATAAGTGGGTCTTTGTGCGAAAACGTAATGAGAAAAATAAAATTGTGCGATATAAGGCAAGATTAGTAGCACAAGGATTTTCGCAAAGACCTGGGATTGATTATGAGGAGACATATTCTCCCGTGGTGGATGCGACAACTTTTCGTTATCTTATTAGTCTGGTAATACAAGAAGAGATTGATCTGCGTCTAATGGATGTCGTGACAGCCTATCTCTATGGCTCTCTTGATACTGATATTTACATGAAACTCCCTGAAGGATTCAAATTACCAAACTCATGTAAATCTAGTTCTCGAGAACATCTTTCAATTAAATTAAACAAATCACTGTATGGGCTAAAACAATCAGGGCGTATGTGGTATAATCCTCTTAGTGAATATTTGTTGAAAGCAGGTTATAAAAATGATTCTGTATGCCCATGTATTTTTATAAAAAGGTCGGAATCTGAATATGTTATAATTGCCGTATACGTTGATGACTTGAATATAATTGGAACTCCGTTGGAGCTCCAAAAGGCGATTGAATACTTGAAAAGAGAATTTGAAATGAAAGACCTTGGAAAGACAAAGTTTTGTCTCGGGTTACAAATTGAACACCTTAAGGGTGGAATCCTTGTGCACCAAGAAACCTACATAGAGAAACTACTTAAAAGGTTTTATATGGAAAAATCACATCCATTGAGTACCCCAATGGTTGTAAGGCAACTTGATGTAGAGAAAGACCCATTCCGACCTCCGGGCGATGGGGAGGAAATACTTGGTCCAGAAGTACCATATTTAAGTGCAATTGGTGCATTAATGTTTCTTGCTAGCCATACACGAACGGATATATCATTTTCTTTAAATTTATTGGCAAGATATAGTTCATGCCCAACAAAAAGGCATTGGAATGGGGTAAAACAAATATTTCGATACCTTCAAGGCACAAAGGATATGGGTTTGTATTTTACTAACCAATCGAAAACAAGTTTGGTTGGTTTTGCAGATGCAGGGTATTTATCTGATCCTCACACTGGGCGATCTCAGACCGGATATTTGTTCACAAGTGGAGGTACCGCAATTTCATGGCGTTCTGTAAAGCAGACAATCACAGCCACGTCATCTAATCATGCAGAAATATTGGCGATTCATGAAGCTAGTCGAGAATGTGTTTGGTTAAGAAATGTAATACAACACATTCGTGCATCTTGTGGTATTTCTTCGAAAGATGAGGGACCAACTATTTTACATGAAGACAACGCAGCATGCATTGCTCAACTTAAAGAAGGATACATCAAAGGTGATAGAATAAAGCACATTCTACCAAAGTTCTTCTTTACACACGATCTGCAAAAGAATGGAGATATTACCGTCCAACAAATTCGTTCTAGCGAAAATTTGGCAGACTTGTTTACCAAATCACTTCCGACCTCAACATTCAAGAAGTTGGTTCATGGAATTGGGATGCGTCGACTCAAAGAGCTTGACTGATCATCATCAGGGGGAGATAATACGCGCTGCGCTCTTTTTTCCTTAGCTATGGTTTTGTCCCACTGGGTTTTCCTGGCAAAGTTTTTAATGAGGCAGCATCAAGCGTATGAAGTTGATAATCAAGGGGGAGTGTTATAAATCTATTATTAGTTGATTATCAATTCCTTATATACGTTGACTTGTTCTCCAAGATGTGTTTCTCCTATATATAGTCATGACAATGTATTATTCTAGACACACCAAATAATAATAAAACATCTCTTTCTCTCCCTATTATCTTCTTCTCATATTCTTGCTATTAGGCTTGTTTACAACACAAAACATTTAGTTATTTAATGTATAAGGGGAAAACGGTTAGGTGGGAAATAAAAGTTAGAAGGGAAATTAAAAGACTAAAAGCTTTTAAGTTTTAATTAGTGAACATAAACAAACATACACAAATAGATATAAACTAACGAACTTAAACAAACACATTGTCAAACGTTCACGAACGCAATCGAACGAACGAGACCTTTGTTTGTGTTTGTTTGTTTAGTTAATCGAACGGAAATTTTTGATCGTGTTTGATCATTTATTAAACAAACGAACATAAACGAACTTCCCACCGAACAGTTAACGAACCGTTCATCAAACGTTTGGTTTGTTTACAGCCCTAATTTTGGGTTTGCCTTTCAGTTTCTATTGCGTGCTTGCTGGTACCGTAACAAACCGAATCTTTGCCAACCGAGTTCACGCTGCGTAGGTACAATAGCAAGACGAATCAAACCGACTTCAACCGAATAACATCGTAGTGGTATCCATGTTTTCGAAACCAATATTCGTATGTATAGATATCGACAAATGTAAATTACGTTTTGATATCATCTATGGCATATCATGACTTTAACTTTTGGGTTTTCTTCCCCTTGCTATAGCGAGTGTTGATATCGTAACAAACCGAATGGATATCGACCAAAGTCCCATCGTGTAGCACAGCACAGAAATCCCATTGGTTATACATAAATTTGAATAGTAACAAGTGCATTCGGTAATCATAACGGGTAACTTTAGACAAACTAACGAGTATACCTAACACTCGAACAACATGGGTACGATGTTAAAATCGAGCATGGTATTAAGATTACCGATACCCGTCTATAACCATCCTTATTTGAAGAGGATAAATGTACCCTATTAGTTTTAGTTTTGGTTTTAACAAGGTTTAAATTGTTAAAACCAACCAATCATCTAACTCGAAAAAACTTGGTCATAAGTCTGTGGGTTCAGTCAATTTGAGACTTACACGGTTCGATTTGGAAGGTAACATTTTAAAAACTCAATTGATGTTTTAAAATTTGATCGACATCTAAGTACCAATCAAAGATAAAGAGATTAATGTTCCTATTCAAAGATAAAGAAATTAATGATTTTGTTCACCTTAACACTGTATTCTAGAGTTTCATTAAAGGAAGGAACTGAAAAGAAAATGAAGAAATTAAAGGGAAAGTGAAAAATAAGTGTGTTTCAAAGTTTCATTAAAAGAAAGGAGCGGAAAGAATGAGAGGAAGTTGAGGGAAAATTATTGCTTAAAATCTTCCTTTCAAAATGGAAGGAAATGAAAGGAGGGGAAAGTTATAAATTAAAATGTTTTGTCATTTACTTTTTTATCATTCTATTTAATTTAATATAACACCCTACAAGGGCATTATTGTAAAATTAAACCTTTCTTTTCCCTTCCTTTCAACTTGGGAACCCATAAATTTTTTATTATCTTTTTCTTTCCTTCGAACTCGGGAACACAAAATAAAATTATATATTTCTTTTCCTTCCCGTTCTTTTCTGTCCTAAATCTCCTTTCTCTTCTTTTCTTTCCGTTAGAAAACTCGGGAATACAGCGTAAGTACCGATCAAAGATGATGGTAGCTGTATGTGACGTTAATTGATTGCAAGTTGAACACATAACTGAAACTAATTGAGATCGGTTGTTATTAAAAGTCAATTGCATAAAGTAAACATGACGCGAAATTGGATTGCAAAATATGTAAAGAATGAACAGTGAACAAAATCAAGTTTAGGTTTGATAGCACAATTTATAGTTTGAGTTTTTTAACCAACTTGGAAAGTTTATTTTTTTTGGAAGGTGTGTTCAGCGGAGAATCCAAACGACGCACAACCCCTCAACCCCAGTTCGAATCCAGGCCAAACGCGGGTGTTGAATTTCTCACCCCTTAGTGCGAGTGGGGGGACTCGAACCTGAGACCAAGCCCGGACGAGATCCTCCCTAAGGAGTAAACCCTCCCACCTCCGACCAGCTGGGCTGGACATCATTGGCAACCAACTTGGAAAGTTAATTGCACAGATATAATTTTCAATAACACAAGTAATTGATGAGTAAGCGAGAGCGTTGCAATTGTACGACTAATTAATCTGTAATGAACGAGACCGATAGAGTTAAACTAAGCAATTATCATTTGTTAACATGGCACCACAATCATATATATTTCTGTTTTGTAACGAATGAGACCAATAGAGTTAGTATACATGAATAGACCTTAACATGTTTTGAAGAGACACATTCATATAAGTCACATCAAAACATTTGATTCTTATGACAAAGATAAACGTATCCATTTCTTATGACAAACACAGATTAAGAACTCAACATGAACAATTAGCACATAAACACTACACCCAGTTGTGATCACGCGGGATGATTTAGCCAGACTTGTTCATCTGCTCTAGCTTCTTGGGGTGATAACTAACTGATTTGATTGAAAATTCCCTTTTGAAGTCGTCCAAAACCCTAGGATTGGCGCCGCGTATAAATGCCGACTTTGGAACGTTATACGTACACCAATATACAGTGGCGGACCCATCAATTATTTTCAAGGGGTGTGATTAAGGGGTTTAATCAAACTTTTAAGGGATGCGGTCGGGATTTTTACCTACAAATTACACTAATTTTTTTTTCTTTTAAAGGGGGGTGCCCACCCCCTTGAATAACACATAGGTCCGCCCATGCCAATATGTAGTGTCTACGCCATGCCATGACACCAATTTTCTTCATGGATCGCTGTATGATACGCCGACCATCTATATTATCTTATTAAAGAGGAGTGATGGTCAAGATTGTCATTTACATTTCCGTACAACTTAAGAAGCAACATGTACAACATACTTAAGCAAGAAATTTAAGGGTATTTTGGTCATAATTGTGACAATTAAGACACTTAAAAGGTTAAAATTGTAATTTTATCATAACCTCATACTCACAACTTAAAAACTTATTCCAACCTTACCCCCATGGTATATGATTGATCAAAAAACCATTAATGTAATAAATTTCATAAATGTAAGAATGTGAAGAGCCTATGAACATCATAAATTATGCCTAGATTTTTTAAATGACTTGGCTTGGTTGGTTTAAGAAGAAGAAGTTGATTCAATTGGGTGAATAGCAATGAAAGGAAGGATATACTTGAAAAGGAATTGGTAAATCGGAGAGGGCAAGGTCTTTGAGAAGTTCACAGCCTAATCCACTAGCACCTACTACACATATTCTTGAAGAATATACACACATATTCTTGAAGATCGTCCATCAACTACATAAATATCAACAACAGAGAGGTTAGCTTATTAGCTTAACTACATAAATAATTAATTGATTTAATATAATATTGGTGAATGAATAATTCAACCTTTAGTGGATTTTTTTTGTTTTTATAGGCCCCTAGCCCAATTTACAGCCCCTTCCTATCACCGTCTTAATTCTTTGCTCCTAAAAAAAAGACATATCTATATTATCTATATCTATATTTAATTTGGAGTTTTTTTTTTGTTTTTGCTAATTTGGGTGAAGAATTTCAAGATGGTTACAAAAAACATGTATGAGGTACCTTTACAATTAGTATTAACAGATTTACATAAATCAGAATTTCAAGATGGGTGCAGAATTTCAAGATGGTTACAAAAAACATGTATGAGGTACTCTTTGACCCGATTTCTAATTTCTTGACTTCTTTTTTGATACTATAGTTTTATTTGGTTTGTTGTGCTAATATTTTTGATACTATATTTTGTTGAATAAAGTAAAATGTCGTAAACCCGGGTTGTGGTTCGTAATCAACATATATAATATAAATCGAGACACCCATCGCAACGCGCGGGCATTCCTTCTAGTTATTGTATATATGCGAAGGTTGTTTTTAGGCATGGATTGATTTAATTGAATTAAATCAAACCAGCCAATAGAACCGTGAATACCCTAATTTTAAGTTCTAACAAGGTGCGTTTGGATGGGTGTTTGTACATTCGAATGCAACCTTTTATCGATTCATATAATCAAAGTGGATTCATAAATCCTTTTCTCGATTTTTCCTGGCTATACATACTACAAATTTGTTGAACACGAACACTAGCGTATAAATGTACCAAATACATAATCATCCACCGTAATTAAGCTTGTATCATCATAACTTGCATAAAACTCCATGGACCACCACCCCATTATGAAGTGGTAAGAAATCAAACACCCCATTGTGCTTCCTAGGTGCCATCGTGGCTACATTTGATTGACTTGCTCTCTAGGTCCACCATATCAAATTACAAATGAAGTAGTCACAACTTTAGCTTACTTGTAAACAGCATGGGGCCGACAAGAAAAATTGTCTTTCTCCACTCAAACTAGACAAATGCATGCATATTCTAGGGGGTAAGTAACAGCTCATCCAAATTTGACAAAGTAATCACAACCTTAAAAATACAAAACAAATTGAATCTGAACATGCCAGATTTTTTATAACTAAGAAGGGGTATACAACAAATGCAATAGAAAGGTGCCTCTTTCATCTCATCGAATACATTGTCTCCTAGACTTGATTAAATTAAATAGATGAATTAACTCGACAATCTAAACTAAAAGCATGCCACACTAACGATTCGAGTTATTGATTACTTGTCGCATTACACAATTCGTAGCACTCAATCCACACCTGGACAAAGGTTCCAGAATTCCGACGTGGCGTGGATCCCATGCCCCAGGACATGGACCATTACAGATGGTCTTCATAATGATTTTTCTTGTTAACTTTGTATAAGATTGACAATGCTACTAAGAAATTGGCACGTGATGCTATGGAAAAAGTTATATTTCTTCACAATCAAGAGTAGCATGAGGTATCACTCCTTTTCTACATTCATAAGCAACAATATTATTACTGACTTCTTTTGTGGGAAACTACTTTTATCGTCTCTGCGTACCCAAACCAACTTTTTCTCCATCCAACGGTTTCCCTATTTTCTTTTTCTTTTACTTGTTCCACTCTCCACTTAACAAAAAATATCATTTATTTGTTGTTTTCTCAGACTTGTACGATTAAATGTAGAGGGAAGTGGTACGTTTAGCCAACCCTAATCATATCGTTTTCATATGAAATGATAAGAGTTGTGATTTATATCGCTTTTTAATCAAGTCAATATAAAACCGTAGGTTACAATACCAATCTATTACACCCCTCTATAGACCCCCTAATGTGAGTGATTGATACCAGAACTTACACAATTGAAGTAAATTTTTAATCAAGTGTCTTCAAATACAAAACGGTGTGAATGTGTAAAATTAAGTCTAAATATATATACAGTGTAATCATCATAACAACTCTTAAATCGGATCATCAAGTCCCTGAATAGACACGCTCAAACATATGTCAGCATAAAGCTAGTGAGTACACGACAAATAGACTCATAAGATCAAGTATTAGCGTATTATAACTCATAACTTTGTAAACGAGTTAATTCTCATTCAATGGTTAAAGCACAAAGAAGAAAGATGAAATTATGCACATAAGGTTGATGATTCATGCACGCCCAAATTAACTACTAATTGATCAACAAAGGTTTGTTTAGCTCAAGCAAGTTCTGTCCAGCTTCAACAAGTCAAAAGATAATTAAAAGAAGATTTACAGTCTTGCTCGATCATGAATTGATCGTGAAGTTCTGGTCAGTTGTAGAAGGCATGCGGTATATACATGGTCTGACCGTGGTTAGATTATCTCCAACGAATCTAGTCATCTCAAAGAAAGTATGATCAGGTGCAAATAGACAAAATCAAAAGATGAAAAGATCTTGACAGCAAACACATTGAATCAAAAGTTCCAAGTCTGGATATAACTTCTCATTTGTCCATGTAATTCTATAGCATAAACATATGAACATTAGAAATATATGTAAGAGTTGTGTAAAAATACACATGACCCATGTCATTTTAACTTTTTCTGTAACCGTGAATTTTGGCTTCACGACTGCATTAGTATACCTATTTGTATATTTATCGTCAATTAAATGCGAGTATGAAAAAAATTGCTAACTGAAAATTGCCTTGATTTTTAAATAATTAAATGCTAGTTGATATGATAATCTATATTTGATTGTGTGAAATATAGTGTTTTTCTTTGTCTCTGTTTCACCATCGAGTCCCTACACATATCCTGTTCATACTCAATACTATCAATTGTTCATCCAGATTTAATCGTCAATCCCTGGGCCTTCAATTGGTATCAGAGCGTTGGATGGATAGGATCAAATCGACACAGTCACCATTGAAGAGATAGGTACCCGCACACGCGCAGGAAGGAAACCCGCGCGCACGTCAGCAAAGTAATATGACGTGGCGTTCTGGAAGACGGCGCACGCAACAGCAAAAAAGGACAAATATCACCCGACAGGAGCAGAGCCAACAGCCAATCACAGGCCAGAGCACCCTGCTCCACGATCTCCTGCCAGTACGAGGTACAGAAAAGGACGAAAAGGACGACGTCAGGACACGTGGACCAATCAAAGGAAGACAGCGCAGAAAATGACAACGGCCACAATCGTACAAGACAGCTGCCATGCTCCTCACAGCCAATCATAGGCTACCTAAGCAGCCTATAAATACCTCCCTTCGTCACCAGAAGAAGGGATCGGAAAACGAAGGAATAGAATTCATATAGAGAGCTGTGAGAGATAGATTATAGTCGAAACGCTGTAATAATCTTATAACAGTGTCTTGTAACTTGTCCTGATAAATAAGAAGTCCGTTCCTTTACATTATTAGTTCATTATCATTGTTATATTTTGATTATTAGACTGGTGTTTCTTCATTGGCGCCATCCGTCTATTGAGTTATTAAGAACAACAATTTAAAAACTTCTATCTCTCAACACACCAGCGATGAGTTCTTTACCAATCAACACAAACTCTCCACAAGGCCCGTCCGGCACTGGTGTAGCTCCGGCAATCACCAGCCAGCCCGACAGCCACGTGGAAGAGCAAGTTCACATCACCGACGTGGGCCACACCCCGTCCTCCGGGACAAGGCAAACCCCATCATTCCATTTTGCAACTGATAACCTTCAGACCTCACCTGCCGCTCATACTACGCCGATGGTTAGCCCGGAGGTATGGTATGCGCAGCAGAAAGAAGCTCTGAAGCAAGCATTCATGCACAAGCTTAAAGAACAACATCTGAGAGAGGCATCCCGCGCCCTGTCCTTCAGCGAAGGAAGGCCTGTCACTATCTCAGAAGGGCCGTCCAGAGCTGCAGGACACGTCGGCGGAAGCACCCATAACACTGACCCAACATGGAGGGAAGACTCCGACGAGTCACAGAGTCGTTTTCAACGTGACACAAGCCAGTACTTGACCAACACCGTTGATCGAGCACACTTGTCGTCCGGAGAAGACGACCTAACAAAACCATATTACCCCCCCTCGTTCAGTGAAAAATCAAAGTTTACACCGCGCATCGCACTCGCCATACTGCCCGCGGGGACAAAAATGCCAAGCACATTGGGAAAATTTGACGGCACCGGCGACCCTGATGACCACATACGAAGTTTCGAGGTCGCAGGAAAATGCGCGCGGTGCACATTGCCAGCATGGTGTCACATGTTCGCGCAGACGCTCACGGGCGCAGCGCGGGTATGGTTCGACAGCCTACCAAACGGAAAGATTGATAATCTGAAAGAGCTGACTGATAAATTCTTGGACCACTTCAGTCAAAACAAAAGAATCGAGCGGGATTCCACTGACATTTTGCAAGTCAAAAGACGCGATAATGAGTCCATCGAGGATTACATCACTAGGTTCAACCGCGAAGCTTTACAAATTGGTCCAATCGGATTCGAGCTTATGAAAGCAGCGTTTACGCAAGGAGTCAGATGTGACTCGCTGATCCGCACGCTGGCCGGATGCACAGGCATGCCAAATACATGGGAAGAGATCATGCGCGGCGCTAAAAATTATGCGAAGACAGAAAGAGAACTATCCGTCTGGAGCAGAATTCAAGCACCACAGTACACAGATACACAAGCGCAAGCAATGCGCAACCGAAACAACAAGCATGACAGGAGGGCGAAGGGCAATGTCTGGACGAGGCTTCAAGGAGCCGACCAGACAACCCCAAAGCCTTCTGCGTCACAAGATTACCAGCGCAACACCTCGCTTGTGCACAAGCCCAACCGAAGGAGTCACAACAACTGGACTCCCTTAACCAAAACACCGGCGCAAGTTCTAGCAACGGAAAACGTTGACTTCCCAGAACCTAAGGTCATCAAACGGCGCGAAGGGTTGGACCACAACAAGTTTTGTGCATACCATCAAGACATCGGTCATGACACCGATAAGTGTTACCAACTAAGGCAAGCCATTGAAGATGCATTAAAGTCCGGCAAGCTCGGCCACCTGCTGCAAAACGTCGAGCGCAAACAAGCGGGGGGTCCTCCGCCCAAAAAGATAAAGAATATAAGCATGATGATACACAGCAGCGGGCACCGAAGCCAGAAACGAAAAACTGAATCAACAGCAGAATGGAGGGAACAACAGGTGTGTTTCCCCATAGTCAAAGGCGGCCCATCGGCCACAAAAGCAATCATTGTCACAGCCATTTTTGACCATTACAGAACCACTAGAGCATTCATGGACACGGGCAGCAATTCAGACATTATGTATGGTCAGTGCTTTGACCTCCTGGACGAAGAGGATAAGCAGCGCCTGCGCCCCATCAATTCGCCGATCATGGGATTCTCCAACGAGGTTGTAACCCCCCTCGGAGAAATATCCTTCCCTCTCACTCTAGGCGCACAGGGACGGTCGCGAACAGAAGAGGTCACGTTCCTCGTCATCCCATCCAAGTCTAAATATGATATCATCCTGGGTAGGGACTCCATGGCTTCCTACAACATGGTCACCTCCACCGTGCATAGCGCGATCGGTTTCCCCACTCCAAACGGGGTAGCCATTGTATGGGCCAACAGAGAATGCGCCATGACCACGGAGCCCCACCCAGCAAAAATGTTGAAGCCCTGCCCGCGCACTGAACCAGAAAAGTGGATCTTAAATCCAGAGTTCCCTGAGCAGCCCATAACAATAGGGCCAGAAATCTCCGAAAATATCAGGGACCATCTGAAACAACTCCTCCGCAAAAATATCGATGTTTTCGCATGGCAACCGTCGGACATGATCGGTGTTCCACGCGAACTCGCTCAACACAAGCTTAACACATACCGCTCTGTAGAACCCATCGCGCAGAAGCGCAGAAGTATGGGTGCTGAAAAAACTCAAGCAATGAATGAGCAAGTTGGAGAACTGTTAAAGGCAGGCATTTTGAGGGAAACACGATACCAAACCTGGGTCGCAAACCCAGTCATGGTTAAAAAAAGCAATGGCGGATGGAGGATGTGTGTAGACTACACCGACCTCAACAAAGCATGCCCGAAGGACTGCTATCCCCTACCAGAAATCGATTTGAAAATAGACTCTCTAGCCCCGTTCCGCTTCAAGTGTTTTTTGGACGCCTACAAAGGCTATCACCAAATACAGATGGCACGTGAAGATGAAGACAAAACTGCCTTCCGCACAGATAAAGGAGTCTTCTGCTACACAAAGATGCCATTTGGCCTAAAAAACGCCGGAGCCACGTATCAACGACTGATGGACCGCGCATTCGCCAAGCAGATCGGGAGAAACCTAGAAGTCTATGTTGATGACTTAGTCATCAAAAGCAAGGAAGAGGATCAGATGCTAAAAGACATTGAAGAGACCTTCAAGCATTTAAAAGCGATCTGCATGAAGCTAAACCCAAGCAAATGCGCTTTTGGGATGGAAGAAGGCAAGTTTCTGGGGGTCGTGGTCACCAAAGATGGGTTCAGACCAAACCCCGAAAAAATACAAGCCATTGCGCAAATGCCCTCCCCATCCACCCTAAAAGAGGTTCAAACGCTGAATGGACGCCTTGTAGCGATCAACCGCTTTCTGTCGCATCACGCAAGCAAATCCATTCCTTTCATCGAAACACTGAAAAGCTGTTTGAAAAAGAACCATTTTAAATGGACACCGGAGGCAGAGAAGGCTTTTCAAGAGATGAAGGAATGCTTAATGGACCTACCAACGCTCACCGCTCCACTCCCTAGGGAGCCCCTAACGATGTATCTTTGCGCCACAGAGCAGGCGGTGAGCGCAGTACCGATGGTAGATAGAAAGCTGGTCCAAACGCCTATCTATTACGTCAGCAGAGTACTAACAGATGCGGAGTCCAGATACACCATCATGGAGAAGCTAGTTTTAGCCCTCGTTCATGCATCAAGACGGCTGCGCCGTTATTTCCAAGGCCATCCCATCAATGTGCTGAGCGATTACAAGCTGAACAATGTCCTATCAAAGCCAGAAGTTTCTGGGAGATTGGAAAAATGGGCAATTGAGCTGGGTGAGCACACCATCAATTACAAGACGCGCCCGGCGATTAAAGGACAGGTACTGGCTGATTTCATAGCAGAAGTACCAAAAGAAAAAGTAGAAGAATGCAAAGCCGAACAAGAACCGCAACCATCGAATGACGAGAAGGCCATCTGGAACCTCTACACAGATGGGGCCTCAAACGAGGATGGCGTTGGCGCGGGAATACGCTTGGTCAGTCCAGAGGGAGCGGAATTCACCTACGCAATCAGGCTTGAATTCAAAGCCACCAACAATGAGGCTGAGTATGAAGCATTCCTCGCTGGACTACGCATCGCGCACAAGCTAGGCGCCAAGCACATCTTCGCGCACGTCGACTCAATGTTGGTCGCCGGTCAGATCAGCGGGAAGTATGAGGCCAAAGAACCCTCAATGATTTTATACCTTCAACGCGCCAAGGAACTCATGGCTACTTTCCCCAGCTGCACCATCGACCACATCAGACGCAGTCAGAACAAGCCGGCGGACGCTCTAAGCAAAATGGCCTCTACAACCTTCAGCCATTTAGCAAAAGAGGTCCGAATCGAAACGCTGAGCGAACCGTCTGTACCACCCAAAGAGGTCAACGTCATCCAAACGGGTGCTGACAGCTGGATGACTCCGATAATATCCTATCTGACCAACGGCGCCCTGCCAGAGCAACGCGCCGAGGCCAGAAAGATACAGCACAAAGCCCTACAATACCAAATACAAGACGGAGTGCTCTATCGGAAGTCATACCTGGGGCCATTGCTGCGGTGCGTGGATGCAGTTGATGCGGACTATTTGGTGCGAGAAATACACGAAGGGATATGTGGGATACACGCGGGGCCGCGCATGGTGGTCGCGAAGATCATGAACGCGGGATACTATTGGCCGGGCATGCACCTAGATGCCTTAAAAATCATCCGCAAATGCGACTCATGCCAGCGGCACGCCCCCAACACCCTGCGTCCAAAGAATGAACTTATACCAGTAACCTCGGCATGGCCATTCCAAAAATGGGCAATTGATCTGGTGGGACCTTTCCCAATGACGACAGGCAAAAGGAAATTCCTGATAGTCGCAATTGACTACTTCACCAAATGGGTCGAAGCCAAGCCGCTGGCTGAAATCACGGCTAACCATGTGAAGAAGTTCATTTGGGAATCCATCATTTGCCGTTTCGGGCTGCCCATGTCAATAGTCACAGATAACGGGACTTAATTCGCAGATAAGGGGTTACTGAAATGGTACGCGGATTTGCACATCCAACCAACCTTCACCTCGGTCGCGCACCCACAAGGCAACGGCCAGGTTGAGCGCGCGAACCGCAGCATCGTGGAGGGCATCAAAGCCAGATTGGGAACGAAAGGTAAGGCTTGGGCAGAGGAATTACCGAGCGTGCTATGGGCTAATCGTACACTAACCAAAACGAGCACCGGTGAAACTCCGTTCAGCCTCACATACGGCTCTGAAGCCATGATACCCGCGGAGATTGGATGCCCATCCCCGAGAGTACTTTCCGCAACCACAACAGATAATGACCAGGAGCTGCGCACAAACCTTAACTTGGTGGAATTACGCCGCGATGAAGCAGCAATAAGAGAGGCAAATTACAAGCAGCAGCTAGAGCGCCACTACAATGCCAAAGTCAAAGCCCAAGCGTTCAAGGTCGGAGAGTTCGTCTTGAGAAACAACGAGGCCAGCGGAGCCCTCCCCAAGGGAAAGTTAACCCCAACTTGGGAAGGACCGTACCGCATCCAAGAAGTCCTCGGCAAAGGGGCCTACAAGCTATCAACGTTAGAAGACAAACCGGTTCCCCGAACATGGAACGCGGCGCAATTAAGAAAGTGCTATATGTAACTGCAAAACATGATGTAACGAAGGCCGTTGCGCCACATAAATGAAATGAAATATAGCAGTTTCCTTTATTTTACATGTGCCCACACCCCAAACTTAGAAATTGCATCGAGAAAATCTGCAATTTCCTTAAAACTGCGCGTTGCATGGTTAAGATGCAACGCGCACCCTAAACTTAGAAATTGCATCGAGAAAATCTGCAATTTCCTTAAAACTGCGCGTTGCATGGTTAAAATGCAACGCGCACCCTAAACTTAGAAATTGCATCGAGAAAATCTGCAATTTCCTTAAAACTGCGCGTTGCATGGTTAAGATGCAACGCGCACCCTAAACTTAGAAATTGCATCGAGAAAATCTGCAATTTCCTTAAAACTGCGTGTTGCATGGTTAAGATGCAACGCGCACCCTAAACTTAGAAATTGCATCGAGAAAATCTGCAATTTCCTTAAAACTGCGCGTTGCATGGTTAAGATGCAACGCGCACTCTAAACTTAGAAATTGCATCGAGAAAATCTGCAATTTCCTTAAAATTGCGCGTTGCATGGTTAAGATGCAACGCGCACTCTAAACTTAGAAATTGCATCGAGAAAATCTGCAATTTCCTTAAAACTGCGCGTTGCATGGTTAAGATGCAACGCGCACCCTAAACTTAGAAATTGCATCGAGAAAATCTGCAATTTCCTTAAAACTGCGCGTTGCATGGTTAAAATGCAACGCGCACCCTAAACTTAGAAATTGCATCGAGAAAATCTGCAATTTCCTTAAAACTGCGCGTTGCATGGTTAAAATGCAACGCGCACCCTAAACTTAGAAATTGCATCGAGAAAATCTGCAATTTCCTTAAAACTACGCGTTGCATGGTTAAGATGCAACGCGCACCCTAAACTTAGAAATTGCATCGAGAAAATCTGCAATTTCCTTAAAACTGCGCGTTGCATGGTTAAGATGCAACGCGCACCCTAAACTTAGAAATTGCATCGAGAAAATCTGCAATTTCCTTAAAACTGCGCGTTGCATGGTTAAGATGCAACGCGCACCCTAAACTTAGAAATTGAATCAATTTCTTTAAAATGGTGCGTCGCATAGTTGAAACACAACGCGCACCCTAAACCTCAGAATTGCATAGAGTACATCTGTAATTTCCTTAAAATTACTTAAAATCCTATGTCTACTGGATTCCTGCGCGGACGCTTCGATAAAAATGTGACGCGCAAAGTAACAGCTATGAAATAATAACAAGGCATATGAGCATTAACACAAGGCAAGAATAAACTAAACTGCCATTGACAAAATAAATATGTTCAATAATACTTATAAACATAAAATCATTACATATTGTTTAAGCAGACCAAAAGTGGAGCTACAAATACAGCCAAGGTTAAATACAAAGACAAAATATTCAGCTTCATTTCTTGGACGAGGAAGATGTATCACTAAAATCATCATCGTCTGACCCGGACAGGCTCAACCGCTCGCCACCCTCCGCCTGAATCTCAGCCGCTAAGTCACTCGCCTTCAGCTTCGCGTACTCATGACGCGTATGCACCAAGCCGGCCTTGTCAAATGATTCCTTGAGTTCAAAGCAGCTGGGACGGTCACGGTGGCTTACAACGAAGTCCACCAGCTCGTACTTCAATTCATCAAACTCCGCGGCCTTCTTAGCAAACACAGCATCCAGGTCTTGTTTATACAAGGGAAATTGGTCCAAAGGTTTCCCATCCTGCGCATGCTGGTACCCTTCAATGAAGCCAGCCTTGCGACCCACAAGCTTCGCAGCTGCGTTCACTGCGGCCACAGCTTGACGCGTCTGCGCGCAATTTTTCACATGATGGGCGACCTGCACGATACTCAAGAAACATAGTTAGTGCAAACAAACACAAAATAGTGAGAAGACAAATGCAAAAAAAAAAAGAGGAACATACCTCGGGGACACAACATCCCAGGACCCAAGCGCGGTCCTCCTCTGCCACATCCTTCTCACTCTGGGCCTCCAACAATTGCCCCTCAAGCTCAAGCACTTTCCGGTGAAGGGACAAGTTTTCCTTGTCCAGCCCATCATGCCCTTCACGCAAGTCAGCGATCAACTGATCCTTCTCCTTGAAAAGCTCGCGGGCCTCAATCAACTTATCTTTGTGCTGCTGCACCAGCCGCCGCTGCACATCCAACTCTTTGCAAGTCTCATCCCTCTGAGCTTCAATCTCGCTGAGGCGCTTCTTGGTTGCCTCCATCTTCGCGTTATCCTTCGCGCAAGCAACCCTCCATTGCTCTTCTCTCTCAGAGATGTGCTCACGGAGTTTGTCACGCTCCTCGCGAAAGGTAACGGCGTCCCATTTAGCACGCTTGAGCTCCGCTTGCACGCGGTCACGCTCCTCCGTCACACGCTGTAAATCTTGATGAAACCTGTGACGGTCATGCGCCATGGACCCCCACTCCCGCACTATCTCAGCAGAAGTGGACAACATGTTGGCCACACTTAAAATATGGTCATCCATAAGGTCCCCACGAGGACGCGTGGCCTGGTGCTCGCGCTCACCAGGAGGGATAACATTCGCCAAGAATTGACGACATTCCTCCACACTCAAGAAACGGGCGGCCGGAGTCAACGTCCAGTTAGGCACAAAAATGCCGCTAGACGACTCCCCGCCCCCAGCTGGGCGCGCACCCGAAGAACCGGGATTCGGCTCCGTTGTCACCCGTTTCTCGTTCTCCTCATCATCATCAATGGTCATATCAACTCCATGACCGTACCCCTCACTGATTTCTGTCGGCGACACCCTTCCCTCATCACCTTCCGGATCATTCCGCGGAGGAGTAGGGAGTCGCACAGGCGATGGCGACTGCGGCGGCGTTGGAAAGCGCGGTGGCGTTGATCCCTGCACAGGAGAAGGCTGGCGATGGGGAGATGGCGGGTCCGCCAACACAGAAGTGACCAGCACATTATCCTGCACATCAGTATGCGCAGACTCCTCAACCCGCTCTTCAGGAGACGTCGGCCTGATGGGCCCAGTGTCAAACTCCTTATTGATAGGAGCAGCAGTCACATCCTCTGGCGCGGTCGTGCCCAACAACGAAGCTATAAAAAAAAACACAAGGTCATTAGCCAATAAAAAGGAAAGGAAGGGAGAAACAAGTAGCAAACTCACCTAACAAGTCTTCCTCCACAGACCGGACAAGCGTGTCCAGCTTCACTCTCTTCTCAACGGGCGATGTCAACTCCCCGCTGGCTCACCTCTCCCTACTTGACCGCCTAGATCGCTTTTTATGGCGGGGCGCGTCAACCGGAATGGCTCCACCCTCAGATGGCTCCGCGGTGACAGGTTTCGTCAGCATAGCGCCTTGAACCTCTTCAGTCAACCTCACCACGGACTCCCCTTGAACGAACGCATCTGAAAGTTCAACGTAGCTTCGTTCAAAAGGCTGGTAATTTTCAAAGTACCTGTTAACCACTTCGTGGTTTAAAACAAAAAAATAGTCTTCACCTCTGGTCACATTCTCTTGCGGATTGGAGACGCGACGCACAAGGGGGTCTTCATCGATAGTCTCCTCGCTGTCATCATCCGCGCGCGCAGGTGGTTGTTGCACATCTTGCCTCCCTGCAGACCACGCAATTGGCGAAAGCAAAAACGAGTCAGAAGACTCATCACTAGATATCACAAGTAAGGGTAAGCCCGTCCGCACAAACATGTTGACGGGCGAAGGGTTCTCATAAGGTGGCGAGGACTCACCGGCTTCAGTAATGAGTAGCGGCGCAGTTGTAGCCTCCTGCGACGCGCTATCCAATTTGGGACGGACAAGTGTGTCCCAAGCCTTCTCCAATATGTACAGCTCATTGTCCGCCAGCTTCTCAAAAGCGAACCCCATGTTATCCCCGCCCAACAGCATGCTGTAAAGGCATTCTACCTCTGCAAACAAGAGTTAAACAAATCAATAACGCAATACACCCAGCGCAGGTGCAAAAGAAAAAAGACGATCAACTACTAACCTTTACCATCTTCAGTCAAGTGCGGATTGCGACCCTCCACCTCATACTTTATGCTCATCCCAGCCATCACAAGGCCAAGTTCAGGGATCTCGCATAAGTCAACGGGATGGCTGGTCAGGGTATTAAACCACGGCTGATCCTTATATTGAATCAACTCCGTCTTACCCAATCCCTCCGCTGGGTCCAACCTACTCATCTCAATGGGAATAACCCCCTGGTTAATCCAGAAAAATTTAGGTTTCCACTCCCGGAAACTCTTCACCCCGGCTCCAGCGCAGGCAGAAACCCCCGGGCGTGGCCTACACGAGAGCCAACTCTCCACAAAACTCAAGCTATAAAACACCAAGAACATGTCCACTAAAGGCTCAATCTTGTTGGCGCGGCAGCAGAACTCGAAGAACATCAATCTAGACATCAAACCAGGGTGGATCTGGTTAATGTGCACGCCAATTGCACGGATAAAGGTACCGAGAAACTGGGTAATCGGAACCCTGAAATTGCAGTCTCGGAAGTAGCAGGCATATAACCCCACTTTCCCAACAGGGGGTTCCAGTATAGTTTTATCTGGAGCATGAATCTCTACCCCATACGAAGACGGAAAGCCAATCCCTTTCCTAAATTTCTTGAATTCTCCTTTACTCCAAACCGCCGTCACTTCCCCAGCGTGGGGCGGTTTCTTTTTCGAACCGTCATCTCCTTTCTTTGATCCACGTTTCTTCCTGGGAATGTTAACAATGTGGTCCATGACTCAAAAACAAGAAATATTGTCAGGAAGATAACGCAGAAGTATAAAATTCGCCGAGGAGAAAAGAAAAGAGGATTTGAGAGTAAGTATGAAAAAAGTGAAAAGGTTAAGGGAGAAAGAGGGTTTAAATAGGAAGGCCACACGTGGAAGACACGTAGCCTGACGGTTTTTCGAAATTCAAAATGCCCACCAACCAATGGAGGACACGTCGCAATGTAAAGAAGACAAAACAACCAGGGCCCACCACGTCTCTGACGTTTGTACAACCGTCAGAGACTTTTCGGCTACCAACCAGTCGCGTCACCCACGCGATCTGACAAAACTGATGTGCACATTAATTAGGGGGGGTCCACACCTACCCCACTTGCACAACACCGCGCGGAAACTTCCCCCGCCTAATCAACGCGCAACTCTCAAAAAATACCCCACGACACAAAACTGAGTCCAGCGTCTCGCATGCTACGCAAACAACACACTGGACTAGGGGGACTTGAAGAGATAGGTACCCGCACACGCGCAGGAAGGAAACCCGCGCGCACGTCAGCAAAGTAATATGACGTGGCGTTCTGGAAGACGGCGCACGCAACAGCAAAAAAGGACAAATATCACCCGACAGGAGCAGAGCCAACAGCCAATCACAGGCCAGAGCACCCTGCTCCACGATCTCCTGCCAGTACGAGGTACAGAAAAGGACGAAAAGGACGACGTCAGGACACGTGGACCAATCAAAGGAAGACAGCGCAGAAAATGACAACGGCCACAATCGTACAAGACAGCTGCCATGCTCCTCACAGCCAATCATAGGCTACCTAAGCAGCCTATAAATACCTCCCTTCGTCACCAGAAGAAGGGATCGGAAAACGAAGGAATAGAATTCATATAGAGAGCTGTGAGAGATAGATTATAGTCGAAACGCTGTAATAATCTTATAACAGTGTCTTGTAACTTGTCCTGATAAATAAGAAGTCCGTTCCTTTACATTATTAGTTCATTATCATTGTTATATTTTGATTATTAGACTGGTGTTTCTTCAACCATCAAACCTTATGGGCAAAAGCAATCATACTCGGTTTTTGGCGAAAATAAAACTCAGACATATTGAAACCAAAATGGTTAACCAATGAAGTGTTAATCTACTCAGACTTGATTGCCATCATGAATCAGAGTGGCTTCCTAAGGATCGGTTTAGGGTTGTTCATGACAATGCACAAAAGTGGGACGTTGTGAACTATTGCATCCTTTTAGTTTTCAACCGTTTTTCCCTCATTAACTCCTTCACTGTTGGAATTATTCTTGATTGTTAAAGGGGGTTGAAATAATGAACCAAGAAGTTGAATGGTTAAATGTAAAGATATAGGTAATTCTTAATGAATTAGAGATAATTGTATAGTAATGTGTTTGAGTATTATTAGGATTTAGAGTTAGACTAGGATGCAATTTAGTATTATATATGTATTATTAGAAACTCAAGATGAACAGTACTGTAGCATTTTCGTAATTTATCATTTTTATAGGGGTATGTGTGTCATTTTGGCCCATATATTATACTATTGCCTCTCTCTCTCTCTCTCCCAATTGTTCCAGATGTGTTTCTTGTGGCGGTGCCATTGCCACCGTCCCTACCCACCTTCTCTACAGCGCCGTCGTCGACCATCCATCCATCACCTCCTTGGCCACCCATCTCCTACACAGCGCTGCCGCAACCGTCTTCAACCATTCCGTCTGCATGTAAACGGGTAATGATCCTGTATGTGGTGTGTTTGTTTTTTTTTGGGGGGTTTTTTACTACCTCCTCTGTTTATCGCTATACGGATGTCCCTTTTTCACTCGATTCGTTAAAAGTGATGGTGGGGAGGCACGGCGGAGGGCGGTTCTTGCATGCTCTCAATCATCGACCCGTCACCTACCCGAAAATGATGTTGGTTTGCTACTTGGTATGGCAACTCCGGTTGCAACCGTAGTGCCACTGAATGGGTTGGTGGTGACGATGATGAGCATACGTGAAACGGTGGCGACCATTTCCGATGGCTTCCGACGACCGCGAGCCTGTTTTGTTGTATATTTCACTAAGTTTCAAAAGATAATTTAAATCTTTTGTCTTACTTAGGGTTCTTATTAATTGATGCAAAATGTTAAAATTAATTGTTCTATTGGTTTCAGGTTAGGGTTTTGAGTGGGGAGAATTGGTTTTGGTTGGAGGCTTGCATTTTACAGCCGCCGATGTTTACCAAGGTACATTCATGTTTGAGATTAATATACTTTCACGGCATTAGTGTTAGTCTGGATGTTTTTCTTGACTTTAAGTTTGATTATATTTTGAAAAAGTGTTTTTTTTTTTTTGTTCTAATCTTATAGCACACACAGGTTGCTCGATGAATTGCCTCATTGGGTTTAGAACAATATTCTATGATTAAAGTTGAGTTTCTTTGAATTGGTCTCAAAAATTTATCTTTCAAACTCATTTTGGTATTGTTAAGTTTTTGGTTGATGTACAGTTGACTTATTTATACATACAGTTGACTTATTTTTTTAATCTCAAATAAGTATTTGATTGGTTCTTGGTAGTGGTTGGTGACCCTTTATGGGTATGATTCATGTTCTTTTCTTTTGATGTTTACGTATACCAGAGTTTGGAGATGATGTAGGTTGCAGTATGTGGCGGAGTGGGCGATGGACTGTCATTGGTGGGTGTGTGACCGCCGCCTTTGCCATCCTTCCATTTGGTTGGTGGCGGATGGTGGCGATGTTGCTGCCTATCAATCTTGTAAAGAAAGGTGATGGTGTTGATGGTCGCCGCTGGTGTTGTGAGATTGTAGTGGCATACGCTGGTATGTTGTCTCATATGAATCGATAAGCGAATTTTTTTTTACCTGGCTATGATGAGTTAGAAATATTTGCCGATTGTTGGTGAGGATGGTGTGGCAAGGATCGCGGATGGTAGGCTTACACCTGCAACCCTCCTTGCAGCTGTGGAATTGAAAAACTCTGAGCCACTCATAGATTTTAAACTTGGTCTTTGTTGGAAAACTAAGGCATTGCTTACTAACATGTTGTATGCAGTATTGCAAAGCAAAGAGAAGTCATTGCATTTTGACATAAGAGTCGAGAAAAGTAAAAAAAAATGGTTCGTAGATTTCAATCTATGGTTGTGTGAGTTTTTTCCCTTGATAAGTACGCCTAATGTTTGTTCATTTGTATTGATTCATGTGTATATTGTCTTTGATGGAGATCCGTTTATTCGATGTAATATTTTTGTAGCTTCTGATCTGCGTAAGGCGTATTGTTTTCGGTGGCCATATCGAGTGCCATTCACGCTAACCACGTATCCACCCAAAGCCCGCACACTGGTAACCCCACTACTTTTTTTATAATTAGGGAAGTATAAAATACATTGCTTAAATACTTCGATTATAATCAATTAAATAGTAAGCGGGATTGGCGCTTTATGTTTATAAGCAATGTTTTTATTATTTAATTGATTTATTTTGGCATTATTTGTTTAGGTTGATTCAGTTAGAATCATTGGCTGTGCACTTCAGGCTGTTCTTGGACACTTGACTAAGGTATGTGTTTGGTACCCACCCAAAGCTCGCTTTGAACACCACACCACACTATACCATTATAAACTTACTACACTCTAAGCTAATTGCGTATCATCCAGCAGGTAAGACAACATGCAAGAGGGTAGGCTAGCATCCATTGTTCTTGCAGTAGTTGCAGTACAGTTGTGATTCGTTTCATAACGAAGTGGCAACCGCGCCGACAAAACAACGATTTGTACTACCTTCTCATAGACAAAGATGTAAGTTTTCTCTTCATGTGTTACAAATCCGATTTGAACATTATGTGAATGATTTATGATTATGAAAATTGAGCAACATTTTAGCAATGATTTTCATTTTGAAATAGAATTCATGAGATTTATGAAATGGGAATCGGATTTGAAAATTTTGTGAATGATTCATGATCTGTGCTTTTGTTCATTTTAATTTAGATTTTCAATATGAAGCTTGGGGATTTTGGTTGAAATTGGTGTGTGCGGTAAGTAACCATAATGGTTCGCATTGAAATGTTAGTGGGTGCTTTGATCGGTTACTCGACTCAACCGAACACGTGTGTCCTGGTTAAAGAGGTTAACGTTGAATTGGGTGATCATGTTTTCATCGCAGCCAATACCAACCTGATGCATCACAATGACCTCAAACATTCGGTAAGAACATACCATTTTTATCTAAATTCCGGGGTTTCATTTGTTATTAGGCTATGCAGAGCATTATGAACAAAAAAGGGCGCTTTCCTACAAGTACTTAGCGAATAGGAACAAATTTCTCACAATCAATTGTAAGTTCTTTTGCTTTCTATTCTAAACGAGAGTTGTTTTAGCTATAGAATAAGGTAAAATGATTCGTTTTATTAAATGGCGAGCTTTATTCAAGAAGTAGAACGATTATTTTTCTTAAACGGGTCGAATGAATTAGTTCTATTTACATGGGTCAATTTTAATAAGATGATGAGTTTTGGTAAACATCTCATATTTGTATCGTTTCTATTAATTTCCATTCTCCATTATCTACAACGAGACATGTATTGAATTTTGTTAGCGACATCAACAAAAAACACATATAATGCATCAACTTATTCTCTAACAAAATGGTTTAGAGTTGGAATCATTGAGGATGAATTTTATGTTACATGTTAATTACTTACCACTATTTAGAGAAAATATGTTGAAGTGATGAACTCCTATCTTAGTAGAAATAAGTCTTCTTCTGTTGGTTAACAAGGAAAGAGGTGTTGCCATTTTAGTTGATGTAGGAAGGACGCATCTCTTTATTTTACCCTCTGCACATATGATATCTTTGTATAATAATGTTTTGTGTTTATAGTAGATCCACATTGAAGAATATGCTTGCGAGGAGAGAAACACAAGCCGTTCGTTGCATATGATTATTACTCAGGTACTAAAGAATGATTGTTTGCCGGTAATTATAGGTATTTCTTTTCTAATTGTAATATTTTCTTCTTTATTTATACCTCTATGCATTTGAATGTTCCAATTCATAAGAAAGTTTTTAACACTTTTAAGTGCAGGGATAAATGAGAAGAGGAGCGAGGTTAATTTGTGGAGAACCATCTTCTTTGGCACAAGAGATTGATTACATCCAATAGCAAGACGTGCAATGTACTCACCAGAATGTTATTTATAACATTGTATTTATGTTGTCATTTACATTTGTTTCAAATCAGCTACCCGCCGCGAAGCGCGGGTATAAATCCCTAGTTAGTATAAATAGAGACGTAGATTTATTGTATTATTTTTGGTTTTGATTAATAAGGAAAAGACTTTGTGTCTACAATCTTTCTTGTTCTTGTTTTTTCTTGTATACAAGTTCTTTGTGAACTTAATGGATCCAGTTGGCTTCAACATTCACACTGTCACAGACTCATGGCCCAATACGTGCATACCATATAGGTACACGACCCTATATAAATTTAGCCTACAAATGGGCTGTTAATCGACGCAAGATACATGGGGCTATGCTTATATAATTCAGCCCACAAATTAATACTTGTGCATGACCCAATGGTAAACTAAATATTGTTTTGACCCAAATTGAAAGCCCACTATTATTTTGATCCATAGACAACTTAATAACATAAATAAATACTAGGGGCAATTACATATATCCCCCTCCAAACTTCATAAATTACATATATACCCAAGTCAAAATTTTATTTACATATTTCCCCTTCCCAAACATCATAAATTACATATATACCAAAGTCAAAAATTTTATTTAAATATTTCCCCTTCCCAAAAACTAAAAATATCAAATATACCCATTCTATTATTAAACTCCTCATATCATTACATGTTATGATGAATGTAATGATATGAGGGCTTAGTAATGATTATGTAAGAGTGTTAGAACACTTGTTTCGGTGAAATCAAGTTGTAGGATGCATGAAAACATTTTGAATGTTACATGTTCTTGGTGTTCATAATTTATTAAGTTGGAAAGATCGTATGGGATATAAGTTGTAGGATGCAAAAAATATATTGTATGACTTGTCGTGAATATAGTTTAATAAAATAATTGGGATAAAATAGTTATTTTCCTATGCATTTTTAATAGAATGGGTATATATGTAATTTATAAAGTTTTGTAGGGGGTATATGTAATTTAAATTTTGGGTTGGGTATATATGTAATTATAGTTGAAAACCCCACTATATGGATTAGTATCGAATAATCAGATGGTGCCACTTGGGTCTGCGACGTGCAAACTAATTTATCAATAAGGCTAGTGACGGAACCGATATTTATTTTCATATGGGTCAATTTGTCTTGGTGATTGTAGGGTGTTCATCGAATAACGAATTTTTGAATTAATCGAATTGAATTTTTCGAATAATTTATTTTTTTTACTGAATTCGTATTCGATTCGTATTCGAAGCGAATTCGAATAAATTCATTTAAGGTTAAGACTTAAGTTATGAGATTTAGTTAGACTTGGGCTTGGTAATGGGCTAATTTATGACTTATGTTAAATTTATAAATTAGCCTAAGTTCTAAAGTTATATGTGTGTATATAACTAGAGGGGTGCCCGCGCGTTGCGTGCGGGGACACAATACAAAAACAGTAGTTTCATAGAATGGTGACTGCGCTAAATATAACTCTACCGCGTTACATCTTCAAATTTTAACCCATATAAAAATATGTCCTTTACGCGCCTGGTGTAACGTTATACAAACTAATGTTGGTATGTTTACAATATATATTCAGAAGTAATTTGTAACAAACTATTATGTTTATTTAAAAAGATGCATAGCTACATATGCATGTGAAATTAGCAACATGGCAACTATTGCAATGCAGATTGTTACATCTTCTCTGTATGTTGGTTCTCAAATAAGGTGCTTACACCTTCTTATTAGAGTTGTCATTCGTCAATCATTTAATCAACTCACTGGTTTAATCAATGGTCAAACGAACATCTACTCATTATACGAACCAATAGACATGCTAAGGAGATCCGGTCCCCAACTTAATCAAAAGGCAATGTTCTAATGATAGGTCTAATATATCTCTCACAACATGTAAATAAAAATAGTTACCAATATAAAAACTGTTGTCCATATTACATTTGAACTTTTATTAAATAGAATTAATTAAATAGAGTTTATTAAATAAACAAGTTTATTAAATGAAGTTTGTTAAGTTAATGTGAAATTCCAATTCTATTCCTTTAAAACTCATTATATAGTAGTATAGATTATATCTACTACTATATATAAATGAAACCAAAGTTGAGACACATGTCATATTCTCAGACCATCTAACTAAGTTTTTCCTGCTCATTTTACCGGGTCAATTAAATGGGTCATGGATACTCTATCTACCATTAAATTATTTTTTTCTCTCTCATGTACATGGCACATGCACTTTTTCCCATGATTTTTAAACGTTAATAACTTTTTTGAATGACAAATTTTTTGAAAAAAAATTACACCAAATTAACAAACGTTTTATTATCTTTCCAACGAGTACCATAGTGCTATACAAAAAACGAAAAAAAAAACGAGTGTTTCATTATCTTTCCAAATTAAGAAGTAAAACATCTGTTGCAAGCAAAATCTGTTTACTAAGGTCTGTTCCAGAGCAGTGAGTCTGTTAAGGAGATTTGTCTGAAACAACTGTTGCTTTAAACAGATGATGCTTCAACAGTTTGCTTGCAACAACTGTTTGAAGCAAACTGTTGAAGCAACATCTGTTTGAAGCAACGACTGTTTCAGACAGATCTCCTTAATAGACCCACTACTCTGAAACAGACCTTAGTAAACAGACTTTGCTTGCAACAGATGCTTGACTTACCTAAAAAACGATATAGTCTTCCCGTGCATTGCACGGGATTTCACCTAGTATTTATATATATAATAAATATGTATTATTTTTATTCGAATTTCAAATCGAATTATCATAAATCCGTATTCAAGTTACTGAAGTCGAATTGAATCGAATACGAATTCTTGATCATCAAATCTAATTCTTGATAATCGAATTAAGTCGAATTTTGAATTTTTTGAATTCAAATCGCATTATGAACACCCGTAGGTGCTTGGATTGCTATGAACCTAACGTTAGAATATTCGGATAGGATTGGATTCACTAAGTTTCTTATGGCTATTAAACAATTCATTTCATAAGTTTCTTCAACCAAATTCAAGTTCAACTAAAATCGGTAAAGTTCTGATTAATAACAATTAACAACAAAAAAAGAACTAAACAATGATATTATCTTCACAGTCAACCCTATCAAGGCAAGAAACTATACGATGTACATGAATCTAATTTTCCTATACACGGGATTATAGACTTGGAGAGTAACACGAATTAACAGAGAAATTTTTTTAGGGGTTAGATATTAACCTAGAGGTTGGAGAAGTGGTGGGTAGAATAGGAATGAAATCACTTCAGCATCACCGTTAAACCTAAAACGATTCCCATAAATTCATCTTTCGCAGTCATGAAAAAGCACAAAAACAAGGCTAACCGTATTACAAGTTCTATACAAACTTTAAAAAAAACAATAGTGTCGTTTGACCCCGTCTCACTATACGTAGATCCGCCCATGAACAAGGCTACACCTGAACATCAAAAAAGAATAACTATGGCTAACCTCGTGACTTCACGATTATAATCTACAATATCTCCATGTAAGTAGACGAACTTCTCATCCGCCTAAAATGATTTCCATGAAATCTTCTTTGTTATTTCTTTTGAACCGTAAATTAAGGAGTCTCTCCTAAATAGCTAGTTAGTGTTGAATTGGGACCAAGAAAAAAAAATCGAAAAGGCCTGTGCTTCCTTTGTTGAAATAAGGACAAATGGTTTGATTAGAGATTTTCTAAGAATCGACTTAGCGAAGTCACCGATTTCATATACCGTAAAAAGGAACGATCTGACAGGTTCAGGATTGATCTCTGAGAATGGATCAGATCGCGCTAATGTCAATCCTTTTCTTCCATTTATTCCTATTCCAAGGCAAGGATTCAAGAATCCCTTAATACAAATCAAGGAACTATTCATACATTGTTGAATCGAAATAAGGAATCTCAATCTTTGAAAGGGTTGAGTTATTCTACAAAGGCTACAAAAAATGAGAAGAGTGAGAAGGATACAAAAAACACAATAGATCATCAAATATGACACAATGAGCCACAAAATATAACACAGTGCTAAAAAATATAACACAATGCTGAAGAAAAAAGACACAATGAATTGAAAAAATGACACAACGATGAAAATAAGAAAAAGACACAATGGTACATAAAAGACACAATGATATAACGCATATTCTAAAAACTACAAGCTAAAACCCCAAAAAAACGAAGACCTAAAAACTAACGACGTAGGGTTCGATAAGACGATTCCAATGCCGCTTGAATGAGTTCAATCGGAGTCCGTTTGATACCCTTCCTATGACTTCCTATTTTTCTTTCACTGTGCATTTGATCCTAACCCTAGTAAAATATGTTACAAATGCATACCCTTAAGTGGTGCGGGGAGAACTCCCTACCCGGGTTCAATTTCTTGGGGGCATATTGATCCTCCGGAAATCTAAGTTTTCTTAACAGCGATGTCCATAATTTGATGGATTTTTGTATGTTTGAGTCCCAAAATTGTTAATCAAGTACTAATCAAAGTGAAAGCTAGTTTATATAAACCAAAAAAAATAAAGAAATGTTGAGAGATGTTAAGAATTAAAGGAGAAAATGAAATGGTTTGAGAAAAAAAAAATTGCAGATTTATTAATGAGTTTAGGACTAGAGAGGATGGAGAAGATGAAATGAAAATGGCTCACGCTTAGTTTTTTTTTTGTTTTTTTACCGGTTGGTTTTGACTTCCCTTTTAACTTATATTTTTGTCATGAAACAAAATGTTTTTTTTAATTGCCAATTTTCACCCATTTATATTTTCACAATTTGTGGGATTCGAACTCCCAACCTCCCTCAAGAGGGCTTGTTCCTTCTACCGTTAGACTACAACATAAGTGAGAAATAATTTTTTTTTGAACGGCTAATTGAAATCACTCACGGATCACTGGAGTATCATCGTGCCACCAGTGTTACCACGCGATCATATTCAACCACCAAGTCCTAATTTAGGAGGAAACTCATAATTATGAGAAAACCCCCCTTATGAGTTTCGAACCCAGGACCTTAAAGTCCTTAAGTCTTATCCCACCACTAAGATGCCGATGGACTATAATGCCTTTGGCAAGTGAGAAATAAAATTTGATCATCAATTTGATATTACTTTGATCGTAGCTTAAAAAATACTTTACATTATTTATTTCGTTAAAGCTTAAGGCTAAGGAGCACAGTTTTTACAGCTCAGCCTAGACACCTGAATTTTCAGGGCCAGCCCTATGTAGGAAGTAGATGTTATCTTCACCTAAAACTCTCCTGGCGTGAAGATTTGCTAACATCCATCCTGATCGCTGCCTCAATGAAACAGCACACAACCTAAAATCTAAAAGCCACTTACACAATTTATTCTACTAAACAAAGAAAGTAAATATAATATAACTGGATTATATCCCGAAATCTTTTTGGAATAGATAAATTTAATATAACGCGATAAAATATGTGTTATGATATAACATAGAAATTAATGTCTTATGAGAAACAACAATTTTAATCATGTGAATAAGAAATGAAAATGTATATTAAAAAGATGTATGTTTGGATGAGGAGCAGAGCTAGAAACATCTATTGCAGGGTGTGATTGAAGCGGTAGTTTTAAAGGTGTGACATTTTTTTATGCAAAATGAGTGGTTTTAACCTATTCTCCTCTTGATGAAAATTGAATTCCTAGTTTGAACATGATTAGTGATTTGCCTAGACATAATTAATGAATTATCTAAACATATTGTGTTTTTTTCCCGTATGAACAAAAAAGGATAATTTTTTTTTTATTTTTTTTTCTGTTTTTTGTATAACACTATGGTACTCGTTGGGAAGATAATAATGCGTTCGTTAATTTGGTGTATTTTTTTTAAATCTTGTATATAAAAGTTATTAATGTTTGAAAATTGTGAGGGAAACATGAGAGATAAAGAGATTTTGGATGAAAATAAGAAGAATGTCACATGACACACTCAAGGGGGAGGATGGCCTCTTTAAATGCGATTTCATGCTTTGAAATATCAATATAGATAGATATGCCAAAATATTATAATTTCAATTTTTATTTCCACATTTTGTTAATTTCAATTCATCTATTTTATTTCATAACTGATAAGTTACAATAAAATAGCAAGCATGCAGGTAACAAGCTGTGCCGCCACCTCTTTCTAGATCGTAAACCCTAGTCTACTAAATATGAAACCCTGTCCCCATGGAGTCAAAATATTGCTACGGATAACCCGTTGGACCCTGATCAGGAAACGGATAACTTCTGGTGCCTATGAGCCAAATGTATCAAAAGCCAAGGGGACAAAAACATGTTAATTATCTTCACAAACTTTAGCATGTTTTTTCACTTTCTTCGATTATGCACTTCTCATTGCTTGACCAGCCACAAACCCATTATCATGTAAATCAGTTAGAGGGGACACACCCTTGATGTCAACACAAGCGTGTTTTCCCCCAGTCCATCCAAAGCCGAACGAATTTGGTCGGCGTAGAGTAGATCTCCCTTTTACGGGGTCCGTAAAAATTTTTAAGGGGGCCTCCTTCTTGGCCGAATTCCTGACTTGCCTGAAAATGGCATATAAAACATCACACACTCACTCGTGTCGGTATTTGAACCCCGGCAGCTCCTTGCAATGTACCACATGCTCCCCGTATTTATCCAGGCAGGCCAGGCAACAGTTTGAACAAGTTTCATCCTCATGGAACATAGGAACCATTAAACGATATTTAAGGATTGCCCTGTATTCGATCGCGAACATGCTTTGGCACAGACAGTCAACGGTAAGGAAATCTTGGGCATGGGGAACCTTCAAGCATTCAATTATACTCCCAGGCTTTGAACGATTTTGCTAAAAGGGCATTCGCCAAAGTTTTCTGTGACTTGGGGGGGTGCCTTTGTTAGAGAAACCACCAATATCAAAGTCTGGGAGAGAGAGAGAGAGAGAGAAGAGAGAGAGAGAGAGAGAGAGAGAGAGAGAGAGAGAGAGAGAGAGAGAGAGTCATTTAGGTGTTTGAGGGCCTGCAAGTAGCTCGAGTCTAGGCCGACAACCACGCTATTCCGTAAGATGTGGCCCTGTAGCTTTCAAGACTAAGCTCTCGACGTCACAAATGCGTAAATAGCAACGTTCTGAAGTGAAAGAATGCCTAAACCTTCCAAAAGCATCGGCAAGGACGCCAATCGCCACTGGAGGTCACCAAAGAACGGACCACTCATATGGGATTTAGAGATTAGTTATTAGTATTAAGTGTTAATTGCTTCTTATTAAGACAACCGTAACAATAAACAAAAAAAGTTAACTGTCCTGAGATAGAATTTGAGCTGGAGTTATTCCAATACAGCCTAACCATGTCCGAGGCTGAAGCTTGGTCAATGCAAACTAGTGAAAGCAATATCAGAGCTTTTTTTTTTCTTTTTTTTTTTTGAAAAGCAACTCTCATTAAAGCAAACAACGGCTAATTATTTCTAAGACGAAGACGGAGCCGAGCCAAACCAACAATTAAATAAAGTCAAAAAAAAAAAAAAAGTCAAAAAAAAAATAAAGTCAAATTTGGTGGGTACGATCTGTTGGGCGAAATGTGGTGGTCTGTATATTGTTGACCAGCTTCTTGTTGGTCGTTTGGGTATAAATAAAAGTTTCGTTTGGCTTGTCAAAAAAAAAATAAAGTCAAATTTACACATTTTCTCTCAATCAGCCTGACCCATTTGTAAATCTATTTTTATACTATAGAAAACCAATCGCTTTAATCTCCGTTGTAACTTAGCACCACAACTTTTTTATTGACCTGTTAAAATATTCAATAAATATAGATGTAGGGTATATATTTTCAATCAACTTACACTTTAATATTTTTTAACTTACCCTTTTTTGTCTTCTATTAATAGTTCTATTTTCCATTCTCAATTAAGACATTATATATGTACGTAAGATGGAAATATTAATATGTCGCTTTGATGTTTTTTATGACTTGGAAATCTTTTCCTTTTTTATTTGTTTGATAAGCATGCAGGTTTCTTTTATCTCCAACCAATATATTTATTAGTTTTTGTATACATAGAAATTGTCATATTAAAGATCTACGTATTATGATGATAACATAATATATAACATATTTTTTATCAACAAATTGTAGCAAACAAAACCAATATAAGGTACACACAATAAAGTTGTATATACAAAATATATAAATACAAAAAAAGAAGAAGCATAAACACAATTACAATATTATTCCAAACTGCTAAAAAAAAGGTTTATTAACAAGTTATGGTACAAGCAACCAAACAAAATAACCTAAATATAATTACATTGCGATATCACAACGAATGTGCCTGAGAATCACGGGAACCACAACATCCGGTGAGCTCAACTGTGGGAGGTGACCATCGGTGGACATGACTTCAACAATGGACTCACCAGCAAGGTTCTGGTGAAGGTACTCAGCCACAACGACTGGAACCGCCAGATCTTTCATGCTTTGTATGATGTGGCATGGGATTGTGACATGGCCTAATAGATTTCGCATGTCAATTTGGAAAATGGTTTGCAAGACACTGTAGGCTATGTCAGGTCTCATATTGAAAAGGGTCCGACTAAATTCTTGAACCGCGACTGACTCCATGTCCCCGCCAATTGCTAATGGAGCGAAACCAGAACACCATGCCTTGAAATTCGATTGCATTGCTTCAAACAGTTGGTCAAGATCTTCTTGCTCAAATCCTCCAAAGTAATCCGCATCGTTCAAATACCTACAAAAGTGTGTATATATATTAAAAATGAATGTCATTTTAAGGTAACCAAGTTTTTTTTTTTTTTTTTTTTACTGTTTTGGTATAGTCACTCAAAAGTATTTTCTAACTACAAAAGCTACTCAAGTTTTATATTGCTCTACTTAGTTATTCAGGTTAAACACTTGTAATTTTTTTTAAAAAAATGGTAGGGTCACCACCCATAGAGAGAAGTACCCAAATGACACCAACCAATAAGTGATAGCCACCACATCGCCGCACCCACATCCAGTCGGCTTCTCTACATACCCAAATCGGCATACACTATCCGATCTGCCTAGCCGATTACACTGCCCGAGCCACATGTGGCAGTGTTGCCGTGATACACGAATATCTCAAAGGATGTACACCGAAGGTTGGTGTCCCGGGTACCCTAAAATAATATAAAATTGGGCTTTATAGTTGAAAAGTAAAATTTACTCTAAAAATATAGAAAGTTGAAAGTAAGATATAATTTTATAAAAACAAATCATAGTTTCTGTTTGTTAGTTTGTGTTAAACGGTAATTAAGTAATTGACAATTAACCACACCTCCAATTCCAAACACAAGTCAAAAACGTGTTTTAACGCCTAGTGACCTAAGCCCCACGTAATCACCAAGGTAGATTAACGTTTTCCAGAAAAAGTCAACTCACCAAAATCAGAACAAAACATCATCGTACATCTAACTAACTAACTAACCTTGGAGAACCCGAAATCAACACGAGTTTCGAGAACAAATCAGGACGAATAATAGAAGCCAAAACCCCAATCATAGTCGACACTGAGTGCCCAACATATATACATGAACAAACCCGTAGTTCCTCAAGAATGCCAATAACATCATACGCAAATCCCTCAAGCGTAGCATACCTATCGAAATCAAAGTATTCAGGATTCGTCGTACCCGCCCCCATCGTATCAAACAAAACAACCTTGTAATCTTCTAGTAGATGAGGCACGAGATGCTTCCATACCGATTGGTCGGTACCAAAACCATGTGCCAATATTATGGTCTTGTCACCTGAACCTACGATCTTTACGTTGTGGGCTTGTTCGATGACTCCCATAGAGATTGAGTGTGTGTTGTGGTCAAAGTTGTTTGTGTTTTGTAAGTTGAGATGATCGATCAACAAATGTATTGGTTTTGATGATCAGACGGTTGGTTTTGATTTGGTCATGATGGGAAGTGGACTGCTATGTACGACGAGATGATTGGGACAGGTTGGGTGTCTTGATGCGTTAGTGACCAAATGTTATTGTTTAGTTTATGTTTATTAGTTTTTTAGTTTGTTTAAAAAGGGGTCGTTTTCAGATTTAAATGTTTGTCGGTTAGGAATTATACAAATTACAAAGTATTACGTGATTAATAATTGTTTGTTTTAAGTATTGTGTTGGTTGCTTATCAAACGAATACTTCTTTCTAATTTTATATATGTGATATTGTTTTGCTATAATAGTTTAAAGGTTTCTAGTTATAAGTAAAAGTTTAATAACTAGTTATGAAACAAGGTTATAATTTTTTATTTTTTTTTAACGGCAAATTGGTATTACTGGACGGACCACTAGGGTATTATCATGTCATCAGTGAAACCACCGACTTTATAAATTTGTAATTTTATTAGTTTTTGTAATGAATCGTATGATCCAAGCCTTGTGGACGTTGTAACTATGAACGTTTGTGTTTCATGTTTTATTAATTATTGATTTGATCACATAAACCTTACCAAGATAGTTAAAACATGAGTTTAATGTTTAAAGCAGGCCTAACAGTACAATCAAGAATGATGTAATTAGTAAAGAAAAAACACCTATATAATACTGTACCCACATTCAAGACAAAATAATACAAATAAAATTAAAGTTGAACTGAAACCCCACAAATGAAAACAAAAGAATGACATAAAGGCAAAGCAGGAAAAAGAAACAACATAGGGTATGGAAGCTTTCATGTGATGTCTCTATCGTGATAGGAAAGTTAACGATGTACGTGGTTAATGTTAATGCAATGAGAGAGCGATGCTGATGACAATAAGAAATTAGTGATCTCCTTGGACGATGACCCTTAAGTTAGTGAGAGAATGGAAAACCTTGACCAGACTCCGACACTAGATTGGATGATAGGTTTTTTTTTTTTTTTTTTTTTTTTTTTTTTTTTTTTTTTTTTTTTTTTTTTTTTTTTTTTTTTTTGTAACATACTCGTCGTTTTCATTAAATTAAAAGGGTGATACTATTTACACAACCAACAAAAAACCCTAAACAACCTTAGGACGGGTCGTCGAGGCCTAGATGGGCCGTTAAGAAAAATTAGGGTTTCAGGACGGGGCGTCCAGGCCTTGATGGGCCGTTTGTTTACAGAAAAGACAAAACCGACGGGCCGTCGAGGCCCAGACGGCCCGTAGAAGTACGAGGTACGAGGTGATCAGTCTGAACTCCTGCAAAAGCAGGCAGTTCAGACTGAAAAGTCTGAAAAAGGTGCATAAGAACGGGCCGTCCAGGCCCCGACGGCCCGTTGAAATGTGTTAGGTTAGGGCATTTAATCCCTAGACGGCCCATCTAGGCCTCGACGGCCCGTTGAGATTTCCTGATTTAACCATTACACGATCAGCTTCTTCCCCATTTGAACCAAACCTTAAAACATCACCACCACCAAAACCCTCGACCCATTTCGACTTCCCGGTCTCACGATGACATATTTACAAAGCTTTTCAACCGTTGACCTGTCTGAGAACGAGTCTTACGTCTCTGAAAGCGTAGGGTATGAACCCGAGGTTCAAGTTGGTGAAGAGGAGGTTAAATCCGGGGTTCGTGGTAATGACGGGAACATGCTGCCCGATCTCAACGAGGAATATGTAGAGGAACAGGAGTCTTTTTTCGTGCCACCAAGCTACCCGCAGTACACGTACGGGAGTTACCATTCGCGCGGGAATCGTGCTAATGATGACAACCAGGAAGATGCTAACATAAAAGTTGAACCTAACCCGGATGTTTCGTATGAAACCGAGCAGGTGCGTTTATTTATTTACACTAATATATCTTTACAGTAGTATATATTTTCAGGTATTTAGACTAGTATGAATTTAGACTAGTATATCTTTACAGTAGTATATATTTTCAGGTATTTAGAGTAGTATGAATTTAGACTAGACTGTTGTATAAATTTTCAGGTATTCGGGTCTGTTGAAGAGATGAAACAATGGGCTTACGATAGAGCCCTTGCTAGCGGTTACGTCCTAGTGACAGGACGTTCTGTTTCAAAAGGCAGTGGAAATAATGCAAGAAAAATTAGGATAGACCTGAGATGCGACCGTGCTGGCGAATACCATACTACAGCCACAGTAAGGTCTACGGGTAGCAAAAAGATTAACTGTCCATTTATGTTAATAGGGAGGCTACGCAAAGAGGGTTGGAAGTTGGAGGTTAAACACGCGAATCATAACCACGACCCTTTTATACATGTTGAGGGTCACGCTTTTGCTAGGCGGCTGACACCACAAGAAGAAGAAATGGTGGAAACACTTTATTTTCAAGGCCTGGAACCGGCAAACATACATTTGGCCATCAGAGCACAAAACCCGAATAATAAATGTATTCTAAGAGACATACACAATACAGTGAGCAAGATTAAACATAGAATTTACGGCGATAAAACCCCAATGCATGTATTATTATTAATTACTATTATTGTCATAGACTATTATTAATTTTGTTGTTGTTAAATATTAAATATTGTTATTATTATTGTTATGCAGATACTCGAGAGTATCCTGGTTGAAAAGAAATTTACTTATTTCACCAAGCAGAATCCAGAGACAGATGCTGTTGAGAATATTTTCTTTTCACACCGGGTCTCGTACAATCTCTGGCGTGCCTTTCCACATGTGATGCTGATCGACGCCACCTACAAAACGAACGAGTACAGAATCCCGTTTGTTCAAATTGTGGGTATGACGTCGACAAACCAGTCGTTTTGTATCGCCCATGCATTTATCGTTAAAGAGAAAACGAGTAACTACACATGGGTGCTTGAGAGGCTCAAAGATTTGCTGGAGGGGAGTATGGAGCCACGTGTAATTGTTACAGATAGAGATCTGGCTCTGATGAGTGCATGTGCTTCAGTTTTCCCGGATGCTACGAAATTGCTTTGCAGGTGTCATATTCAACGAAATATTATTATTATTATTATTATTAATATTATTGTTGTTGTTTTGCAGGTATCATATTCAACGAAATATTGCAAAATATCATAAAGCAGGATTTCCAAAAGAAGAATGGGAAATATTTTTGCAGTATTTTGGTCGACTGTGTAAATCTCCTGACAAAGAGGCTTACGAATTCAATCTTGAAGCGCTCTACAGACGACTTTGGGGGCAGGATCGAACGGGTATATATTTTATTTTTTATTTTGCTTTACAAGCGTACATATTTTCTGTATTGACATCACTATTCTGTTTTTTACAGAGGTTTATGACTACATGGAGTCAGTTTGGCTCCGAGATTATAAAGAAATGTTTGTGGAAGCATGGGCAAATGAAAACCTTACGTTCGGTCAGACTACGACCAACAGGGTCGAGAGTCAGCATGCTCTGATTAAGAGGTACATAAAAGGCCCGAACAGCTCGCTCCACGCGCTTGTGATGGAAATAGACAAAGTTATGGAATCACGGCGCGTAGCGATAAAGCACTCCTTCGAACAAAGCCGATCAACAAGAATGTGGAAACATGATCTACCGTTGTTTCAAGACGTAATCGGTAGGGTTTCCCATCTAGCGCTTAATTTGATGCTCGGAGGAGTCAACAAGATAAATTATTATATGGAACAAAAGAGGTCTTGTGAACACCGACTCAAGAAGACTTATGGATTGCCATGTTCCTGTCAATTGCAATTGTATGATACGAAAGGTAACATCATTTTTTAGACTTATTATAAATGTTTGAAGCGTTTTGTAGACGACTTGTGTTGTCTGGTTCGTACAAAAACAGAGGAAACTCTGCCAAATTTTTATAAAATTATTGATTTGTTGTTGTTGTGATTGAATATATATATCAGATACACGAGTGTCACTGGCTGATATCGACGTCTTCTGGACACGACTTGACTTTAATGCCAGAAGTAGCTGAGAATCCCGAGTTTGACTTTCAGCACCAAATGAATGCATTCGCTGAGCAGCTAAGGTCGCAACCGGTGCAAGTGAAAAAAAGCATGTTGCAGAAGATGAAGGAGGTGTTGAATCCGATTATGACTAAACATAAACCTCCTGAGGTACAAACCGATACTCGGGGTCGGCCAACAACAAGTGAAAAGGAAAAAAAGGAAGATAAGGCTGCGGTTCGTATTATTATTATTATTATTATTATTATTATTATTATTATTATTATTATTATTATTATTACTATTATTGTTGTTATATAATTTTTTGCACGTAGGGCAAAAAGCCTTCTAGAAGAGGTAAACAATCAAGGGACAAACCGATTGTTTACGATGAAGATTTTCCACTGTTGGAAAGGGATAGGTACAAACTACTAATATATAAATTCACACATGCATACATATTTATACACATATTAAATCTCACTTTTTGATGGGTACAGGTACAAACTGGAGATCGAAAGGTTTAAGAAATGGCTTCCACCTGCATATCATAGATACATTACAGACATTCGGGATGTCCATGGAGACGGTCACTGCGGCTTTCGATCCGTAGCTGTGTGCTTAGGGTGGCAACAGGATATGTGGTACTTCATCCGCAAACAGCTTAAGGAGGAGATCGTCGAGAATGAAGACCGGTGGAGGCTAATTATAAACGAAGTAGATTACGATACTTACGACAGAGTCTCCAACTCATTCGATCACATTGGAGTGGGACCAGCAACGCACGACCAATGGATGGAGATGCCCGCCTCAGGATTACTGATTGCTCAGAAATTTAAGGTGGTTGTTCAATTTCTCTCTCCGTATGATCAAAGTGAGACGTACTTCCCAATGTTCGATGGTCCACACAGCGTTGAAGAACATGCGTTCGTATCGTTTGCTTTTGTTAACAAAAATCATTTCATCAAGATTGAGTTGGCAGAAGGCGCCCCAATGCCAAAACTGAATCCGTCATGGCGTAAGTGGCGATATGAAGAGGCAAGTGAGTGGGAGACGGTATATGACGACCGTATACAAAGGGTTGATGTTCGATCACCTCAATACTTCGACTTAACTTAGCTTATCGTATGTTACCGGACCGGACGAACGGAAAAATTTGTTGTATGTGTTCATTTATACTTATTATAAAAATATACTCCCTTTTTTTTATAAAAACTACAAATACCAAGCTTAAAATATACAAAATTGTTGGATCAGTTTGCTCTTGTTTGCTAAGTAAGAACTTGCTATCTTGACACTTAAGTGTTTAGCAAGTCCTTGTAAATCAGATTATAAGCACAACGGAATGTTATAAGTTAAAGCAACACTTTTTATGCAAAGGCAGAGTTATAACTCCCCCTTGATGTTTGAAACTAATAGATGACAAAGTATTTATTATGAATCTAAGTTGTAAATGAGAATTAGATACTTAGAGAGATTCACAATAAATACAGAAATGGAATATAACAATGAGAGTGTTTGAAGGATTTTTCTGTTAAAAATCAATGTCTAAAATAGAAGGTTGAAGCCTTCTATTTATAGACGATTACATGCATGTATCTTGCCTGAAAAGCAAGCACAGAAACTCCAGTTACAAGTTGCACAAGTTGCAACATTGAAAGAAACAAATAAAGCTAAAAGTAATATTAAACAACAAACTACTGATGCAAAAAGGCGGTGGAAAATATCTTCTGTTAAGTGCTGATGAAGGACAACTACTGAAGAGTAGTTTTGTCTTCAGTACTTCTGAAGTGAACTTGTCTGGTTTGGACTTCAGAACTTCTGCAACTTCAGCACTTCTTCATATCTTCTAATCAGCAGTTTCTTGTCTTCTCTTCAGTACTTCTATACTTAGCCAAAATGACAGAAGTGAATTAGACTAAGGTTTACAAAAGTGGTTTCACCAATCCTCTTTGTCCTAACAATCTCCCCCTGGATTGATGAAGCCAAAACCTTACTAATTCCTTATGTGTTTCTTCTGTCTTGAACAATCTTCCATATCTCTTTGTACATGGTGTTCTTGAGCTGGTTGTACTGACCATCAGATAGAGATCCTCTCTGTGGTTCTAGATGTTGAATTGTGAGCAGGTCTTGTGTTGACAGTTTCTTCAGATCACTGATCTTCTTGTAAGCCCTGCTTGAGAAGTCTCTTCTTGTCAACAGTACTGAGTTGTTATCAGTAAGTGACCATCTGATGATAGGGATCTTTGACTTGTTAAAGTCAGAAGAATAGGGAACCAGACTTGTCCCTTGGGTTGATGGTCCTGAGTGCTGGATGTCTTCAGTTTCAGATAGCCTCAGGTGGGATTCTCTTCCTTGTTGTTGTTGCATACCAGGCATCTGAACAGTTGGGAGATGGTGTTCAGTCACTACTTTGGTATGCAGCTTTTCTTTGATTGTCTTTTGTATTTGATAAGCAAAAGTGGAAGGATCCCTGAACTGTGTTAACAGAGGTTTCTCCTCAATGTCAAAATCTGAATGGACTATTGAACTTCCTTCAAGTAGTACCATTTTGAAATCAGTTTTGACATTGTCCTCTGCCTTCTTCTTCTGAGCAGCAAAAACGGGGTGAATGGGGATACTATCTAGTATGATAGCTCTCCAGGTCAGTAGAAAGTGTCCTCTCCCATTGGGGATGTGATCCCTTTTATAGGAGAGTCCGTATGCCACCATTACCCAAGTCCTAACCGTGGTTAGGTTGTCTCCATCACCCTTAATTATGTCAATAAGGTGATATATGGAAAGCTAGATTAAAGGAAATAGTGGAATCGAGTACCGCCTTAACTGTCATGGTTACGTGATTCATGCATGGCTATTGACCGTGCATGATATTCGCCTTGACCGGTCCTTGACTGTTGACTGTGCATTTAATGAGCTTTGACCAAATCCTGCGCATGTCTTTCTTCCGCGCGCTAGTGTTGTTCCGGGTTTGGGTATGCGGGATGGTCTATTCAGTACCCAATCCCATCAAGTCCCCCCAGTCCAGTATGTCTCCCATCTTAGATGTGAGGGATGCTGGACTAATTTCTAGTGGTTTACTTCCTTTGGTCTTTTTCCTGCGTATTGAATTTGCGTTTGACGTGAGTATAATGCGGAGAACGGGTTTGAATTTTACGTCGTTTGTCCGCATTGGTGGGACACGTCAGTTTTGCATGTGTGGACAGGTGTCATTTCCCCCTTGTGTTTGAAAATTTGTGGACCTTATGGCGAGTGGTGTTGACATGACCTCTGTCTACTGGGACGTGTGCAGAGACGTGTGACCGGCGGTTGTCAGGCGAGTGGGCGCGTGAGGCGCGTGTGACGCCTGTTTGTTTTCCAGTCCACACGTGTCCATCTGTCATTGGGCTCACCTCCTAAAAGCTTGTCCATGACGTCAGGGACATTAATTGCAAAGCCTATATATATTAAATTTTGAATGTGGCTTCTCCCATTACAACTGTTTCAAGTTTTTTGAATTTCTTTCTTTTCAACGTCTCTTTCTTTCACAAAATTATCCTTTCCTTCAACAATGTCTCAAGATTCCCAAGATGTGCAAGAGTCGAGCAAAACCTCTGACATTGTGAAAGATCTGGGGAAGGAATCGTCCAAGAGTATAGAAGCCACCACGATTAAGTGGGATGAAGATTCATATTTAGGCTTTATTGACCGGTACGGCATATTGCCGGAGTGGGAGCCTGAACTTCCTGCTGAAGGGAAAACTGCTTTGAAGGCTCCACCTGGTAAGATCACCTTGTATGCTGCTGCTTTCACCAAGTGCTGTTTTCGGTTACCGGCCTCTAAATTTGTGGTGGATGTGTTGTTGAGATATGGGGTGCATCCAACACAATTGACCCTTTATGGTTGGTGCCGGATCTTACATTTTGAAGCCACATGTCGTTCACTGGAAGTTGAACCCACGTGGGAAAGATTAAATGTATTTTATGTCCTCGAAGCGGCCCGTGGCGGAAGTGGTTGGTTTAGCTTGGGCGTTCGTCGGAAGGTGAAACAGCTTGTTTCTGAGAAAGTGAAGTCCATGTATGAATGGAAAGACAAATTCTTCTATATCAAGCATGGAGTTATTCCTGCACCCTTTCAATGGATGGTGCTTGGTTTGAGAGAGAAAATTGCTGAGTTCCCCCCTATGGTGGGTTATAAGGATCAAGATTGGTACAAAACACTGTGTGATCATGCAACTCCACTGATGATGGATGAATGTCCTGAGAGTGTTTTGAACTTGTTGGGGATTAGCCTTATTATTCCTGAGGGTCAAGACCCGAATCCTTCAAAAGGTATCTGGGTTATATTTGTATTTTGTCTCACGCGTATGCTTTGCGTTATTCCTCACATGTTTCCTTTGTGTATCCAGATGTCTCATTGTTCCAATTGTTCGCTAAGCGTGGTGCAGCGGACGTGCCGTATACCCCGGTTGTTGCCGGCGTTCCGCGCTTGTCTGAGAGGATCAGTGGGAACTTTTTGCATCCCAATTTTATAGACCCTCCCAAGCAGTATGTTCGAACAGGTATGTCGCTTCTTTTCTGTCTTTTTTGTGTTCATTTTCTGCTTTATGTATGCGAAGGAAGCGCACTTGGTACGCGGTCTGCGTACTGATTCAGCGCGTTCTTCGTGTTAGGTGCGGGTATACAACTCCGCAGGAAAGTTCATGACGATGTTGAGGAAGTTACTTCGGAGCGCAAGGAGTCCCTTGGTTAGTCCTCACAAATTTTTAACTTGTTTCTTACGTATATGTTAACTTGATACAGATGTGGTTACCGCGCCAGGCACAAGCACTACTACTAGGAAGCGTGCTGTGGCTAGTAAGAGAACCAAGCCACCTGCCGCGCCCATCATTGTGGAAGAGGTTGATGAAGACCTGACTGAGTCTGATACGGAACTTGAGCACAAGCGCGCCAGGCGGTCTTCTCCAACCCGAGAATCAGGTGGTGTTGCTGAGGATCTATATCAGCAGAGGATTACTGAGCTGAATCAGAAGCAAGTGCAAGTTCCGCAAGCCTCTATTGCGGGTCTGGATGTTACTTCACCTGGGCCCATTTCTGCGGTGCCAGTGAATGTATTCAAACCGTTGGCGTGGCCGTCTACGGACAAGTTGGATATCCCAGTGAAGCCTCCGCCTGTGCGCGAGAACTTGCCAATGAAGACTCTAAGGCATTTGTCTGGTACACCAAACGTTTTTCTTACCCTTTTACCGCGCTTGTGATAAATGTGTTGAAGTGTTGTGAGCAGCATTTTATGTAGGGCAACATCCTTTTGCAGAATCGCGGAAGAAGCACTCATCTCTGTTGAAGGAAGTGTCTACCTCTGTTCAACCAAGTGATGTGACCGAGCCAGTGATGCCGGTTATTGTTGAGACAACCGTTGGTGAGAAGTTGTGTTCTCAAACCACTCTTGTCCCGGAGGACTTGGGTGTGCAAGTGGAGAAAGAAGTGGTGCAGCAGGAAGGGCCTGTTCAAGCTGAAATAGTGACTGATGTTGAGAATGATGCTGGCAAGCTGGTGGATGAGTCTGTAACACCTAATTTGGAGACTGGTCATCTTGATTTGATGGAGCAAACACATGAGCCAAGTTCGTCTCAAGGATTTGAAGCAGCGCTTGATAGTCAGAAGGTTGATGAGCTTGTAGCTGAAAATCCGTCCAACTTCCGGCGCACAGTTGTTGATTCTACCATTGTTTACACCGACGTCTCCTCCGGTGGTGGTAGTAGTTCTGGTCATCGGCGAAGAGCATTTTCCTCTCGTCCCTCTGAATCATCAAGGCCGTATCAGCCTCGCTGGGATATCATGGACACAACTCGCTTTACGAATGCGCTTGATGCGCAGGAGTTTGTTATGATGTCCGTTCCTCCCGCGGAGCGTGACTATCAGGATAGCGTTGACCGTCGCTCTTTATTCATTGATATGGCCATGAATCTCTCTCTTGGTGTCAGCGGTCTGGGATCCCTTATCAGACGTGAAAATGAGTTCCAAAGGGATTACCAGAATTTAAAGGATTCTGAGGCTGCGCTTTTGGGGCGGGAAGAGGAGTTCCAGCGTGCTCGTCACGACGTGCGTGCTGAGATTGAGCATCACCAAAAAGTTGCTCGTGATGCCCTCCAAGAGTTGGAGAGACTAAAGAAGGAGAAGGCTGACACGTCTCATGCTTGGTCAGTTGCTTGCAAGAGGACAAACATTGAAACTGAACAGCTGCGGTCCTCCATTAAAGATTTGAAACTTGAAAATTCTAACTTGAAGAAGGAGATGGAGCAGACTCAAGCATCATTCGAGGGAAAGCAAACCGAGCTTGCTGATGTTATTAAAAAATACAACTCTCAGCATGATGATCTTATTCGCGCAACTGCCTCTTTATCTGATGCGGAGGCAAAAATGGAGAAATTGACTTTGGAGAACGCCCAGGTCCAGGAAGAGAAAGCCCTAGCGGAGTCCTCATGTACGCAGGCTAAAGTTGAGTTGGACAAAGTGCAGGTTTTGTTCCATGAAGCCACTGATCTAGCCGTGGCTGCCAACGAGAGGATTGCCTGGCTGATGGGCGATGGAGTTGCTGGGGTACGTCAAAAACTCTTGTATCTTCTGTACCTTGAAAATGTGTTTTATATGCTCATTATTATTTTGCGCAGGTATTCAAACGTGTCTGGAACGATCCTGCGCTGACAGAAGTGATTGCGCGTATATCAAGTTCATCCGTGAAGCAGGGTATTAAGGTTGGTTTCTCTGAAGGCTTCGATCACTGCTCTGAAGGCAAAGGAAAAGAATCCGGCCCTTACGAGAATGAAGCATATGATGACGAGTTGCTCAAAGCCTATGACGACTATGAGCACCTGAAGTTCGAAGTCTTCGACCTGTTAGAGGCCTGCGCGAAGACTGATGATCCTGCTGGGGAGTTGCGCAACTATTTCATCAAGTCTGATCGTCTTGGTGCGGAGCTCGCTGAGAAAGCGCAGGCGGAAGATAAAGGTAAGGCTGTGGCTACTGATGCGGGGGCCGGAACATCCTCCACTGCTGAAGGAAAACGCGCAGAGGGCGCTGGGAGTGACGACATCTCCCAATATTTGAACCTTTAGTTTGATTTGTGTATGAACAATTTTGATGTATCGTGGTTTGCGTGTCTTTGTTTGAACTCCTTGATTTTCATGTATGTTAAACAGTGCAACTCCCTATGACTTTATGTCCCACGTGTGCATGGTGATCATTAGGTGATGTCATCTGATGTGCTTCTGACGCAGGTGACTGTCAGTCTGCCCTTGAAGTGACTGTTAGGACGGCGATGACAGGCCGCCTGTCAGTCTTCCCTAGGTACTGGAGTGGATTACCATTAATGGTAATTAATGATGGTAATCTCTCTCCTCTATATATAGTAAGCATGATCATCAGAATAGTTTATACCTTTATAAAATTTTCACCACTTTCTCTGAAAAAATGGCGTCCGTAGTTTCTAGCAGCATTCTGAATGTCAAAGAGATTTTGGCAGTGCAGGGTATTACCCTCTTGTCTTCTTATCCTGATCGTCATTGTACTTCCACTGAAGCCCTTGATCGTTTAGCAGACCACTGTTCATACTTGCTGTCTCAGGAGGACATGCGTCCAGATCATCTGGATGATCAAGGTACTGTTGATGGAAAACCCTTGAAGATGAAGAAGTTATCTGAACTAGGAGATGTGAAGAAGAAGAAAAGGAAGAGGTCTTCCAAGAAGGCTACGTGTTAGGATGTGAATATCCTATGTAGGAGTCTTCAAGTGAAGCTGTGTTTATCCTTTTTTTTTTTTTTTTTTTTTGAGTGATTGTTTGATCACTGTGTCATGGGGTTTTGGTATTTGGGTCCCCTCTTGTTTTGGTGATAATCGTCTATGATTTTGGGATGTAATCTGTATATGCTAGCCACCAGTTTGTATGAAAATGCTTTATTGCAATGTGAATTAACTTTGGAAATCAATTCCTTATTACATGATCATTGTAGTTTGTTACATGTAACATATACGTAACTGGGCTGCATTCCAGGTGCGGGGAATTGGTGAACCGTCTAGTCGTTCCAAAGCATATGCCCCTTTTCCCAGTACTTCTTGAACCTTGTAAGGCCCCTCCCAAGTTGGGGCCAGCTTTCCTGGTTTTTCTGCATTTGAGGCTTCATTACTGCGGAAAACGAAATCACCCACGCGGAAAGTTTGTTCTTTGACCCGCGCATTATAATATTTCTCCAACTGTCTCTTGTATGCGGCTTCTCGCACATGAGCTGAGTCTCTTCGTTCGTCCAAGAAATCTAGATTCATACGCAGCTCCTTGTCATTGTCGATTGACTCCGCAAGCAAGACTCTTGGGGAAGGATTTGTAACTTCTGTTGGGATGACCGCTTCAGTTCCGTAAGTTAGGCTGAATGGTGTTTCCCCATTACTTGTTTTGGGGAGTGTGCGGTGGGCCCAAAGGACATGTGGTAATTCATCAACCCAACCGCTGCGCTTTGTTCCCAAGCGCGTTTTGATCCCCTCTACAATGCTTCTGTTTGCCCTTTCAACCTGTCCGTTTCCTTGGGGGTGCGCCACAGAAGTGAAGATTTGCTTGATTTTCATAGAATGAAGCCATTCTTGTAAGTGCTGGTCCGTGAATTGCGTTCCGTTGTCACTCACAATCTCCATGGGTAGTCCAAATCTGCAAATTATGAACTCCCATATGAATTTCTTGATATTGCGCCCATCGATCGTGGCCAACGTTTTTGCTTCTACCCACTTGGTGAAATAGTCAATAGCGACCAATAGGTATTTTACGTTGCCAGGCGCAGTGGGAAAAGGGCCCACTAAATCTATGGCCCATTTTTGAAATGGCCATGCTGCAGTGACCGGTACCAAATTATTCTTTGGCCTGAGTGTTCCTGGCGCATGTCTTTGACATGCGTCACATTTCCGCAGCTCTTTGACTGCGTCAAGGTGCATTCCAGGCCAAAAGTACCCAGCGTTCATAAGTTTCGCAACGACCATGCGAGGTCCTGCATGTAGTCCGCATGTACCTTCATGAATGTCTCGAATCAGGTATGTTGCTTCTGCGGAATCAACGCATCTGAGTAATGGCCCAAGGTAAGACCGCCGATACAGGATGCCATTTTTTACCTCGTAATGCAAGGACTTGTGTTGCAGTTTCCTTGCTTCCGCTTTGTCTTCTGGAAGAACTCCCTTGGTTATGAAAGCCATTATTGGAGTAATCCAGGACTCCTTACCCGTTTGGATTACATTCACCTGTTTTGGCGGAACGGATGGTTTGGCCAGTTTCTCAACTCGGATGTCTTTTGCCATGTGGTCGAATGCGGTTGACGCCATTTTGCTCAATGCGTCAGCTGGTTTGTTTTGACTTCTACGGACATGGATGACTTTGCAGTAATGGAAGTCTTTCATTAATTCCTTGGTATGCTGTAAGTACAGGACCATGGTTGGTTCCCTTGCTTCATACGTGCCATCGATGTGGTTGGCGACTAACATTGAATCCACGTGTGCTTCAATGTGTTGTGCGCCCATCTTTTTCGCAATCCGCAATCCGGCAAGCAGAGCTTCGTACTCTGCTTCATTGTTTGTTGTTTGGAACTCGAGCCGTATTGCGTATGTGTATTCTTTTCCCTCTGGTGTTATTAGGCGGAGGCCTGCGCCCGCGCCTTCATCATTACAGGCTCCGTCGGTATACAACTTCCATACCTGGGTTCCATCGGGTGTGATAGAACTGGACGCTGCCTCTTTGGTGCATTCCTCAATTTTATCTGCTGGGACCTCTGTTATGAAGTCTGCGAGGACCTGTCCTTTAAAGGAGGGTCTTGTCTTGTACGAAATTGAGTGCTCCCCCAGCTCTATTGCCCATTTTGCCAAACGTCCGGAGAGTTCTGGTTTCCGCAAGATGTCGTTGATCCGGAAGTCTGTGAGGACATTGATTGGATGTCCTTGAAAATACCTCCGCAGTCTCCTCGATGCGTGGACTAGTGCCAAGACCAATTTTTCCATTGTCGAGTATCGAGTTTCAGCATCTAGAAGCATGCGGCTAACATAGTAGATTGGGGTTTGGACCCCTTTCCGATCAACCATGAGAACTGCCCCGATAGCCTTGTCTGTTACGGACAAATACAAGGTGAGTGGTTCCTTTGGTAATGGAGCTGTGAGTGTCGGCAGGTTGCCCAGGCACGTCTTCATTTCTTGGAATGCATTTTCTGCTTTTTTCGTCCAGTTGAAATTGGACTTCTTTAAACAATTCTTCAGCGTGTCCACGAAGGGAAAAGACTTGGACGCATAGTTTGACAGGAACCTGTTCAAAGCTACAAGCCGTCCCATTAACGTCTGCACTTCCTTAATTGAGGATGGTGAAGGCATCCGTTCGATTGCTTGAACCTTCTCTGGATTTGGACGAAATCCATCTTTTGTTACCAACACGCCGAGAAACTTTCCTTCCTCCATTCCGAAGGAACATTTCCCCGGATTAAACTTCATCCGCACACTTCGTAGCTGATCAAATGTTTTCTGTATGTCTAGTAACATTTGATCCTCCTCCCTGCTCTTGATCACCAGGTCGTCGACATATACCTCTAGGTTTACACCGATTTGTTTGACGAAAGCGGTGTCCATTAATCTTTGGTATGTTGCCCCTGCATTTTTTTAGCCCAAACGGCATTTTGGTGTAGCAGAAGGTACCCATGTCTGTGCGGAAAGCAGTTTTATCCTCGTCTTCTTTGGCCATTTGTATTTGATGGTAGCCCTTGTAAGCATCGAGGAAGCATTTGAATCTGTATGGCGCTAGAGAATCGACTTTTAGGTCAATTTCAGGCAGTGGGTAACAGTCTTTTGGGCATGCCTTGTTTAAATCTTTATAGTCGACGCACATGCGCCATGTGCCATTAGACTTCCCTACCATAACCGGGTTTGCTACCCACGTTTGGTATTTGCTTTTGCGCAGTATGCCGGCCTTCAAGAGTTCTTCTACTTGCTCGTTCATCGCCTTTGTTTTTTCTGGCCCCATGCTTCGTTTCTTCTGAACAATAGGCTCTGCGTTCTTGTAAACATTGAGCCTGTGCTCCGCGACGTGTCGCGGGACGCCGACCATGTCTGATGGTTTGAACGCGAAAATGTCCATGTTTTTTGTCAGCAGCTGTTTCAAATGAGTGCGGATGGGGTCAGAAATTGCATGGCCGATGACAACTGTTTGTTCCGGGAATAGAGGGTTAATAACCCATTTTTCCGGTTCGGTCCGAACAGTTGGTTTTGCTTGTTTTGAAGGCCTGGATGTTTCTGTTGCGTGACACGTTTTATTTCCCCTGATGAACGCGACTCCTGTTCGCGTTGGGAAACCCATCATCTGGTGAGGTGTAGAAGCATTGCAGTTGAACTTTGCCAATCCCTCTCGACCTAGGAGGATGTCGTGTGAGGAATTGACTGGAAGTACGGTGAAGTCGCACGTTTCGGTGCGTGAATGTTTCCCGTCGGAGAGTGTTACCGGGAAAGTCAGTGTGCCCAGTGGGTAAATGGATTCATGAATGAAACCGGATATTGGTTCCGTTGTTGGAACTATCCTCTTTTTGTCCTCATCATCCAGCTGGTCAAAACACTGCTGGTACATGATATCGGTGCTACTGCCATTATCTAGAAACATGTATCGTGTTCGATAATGGCCAACAACACCTGTTATGATTAATGGAGCTGTAGAGCATGCTCCGCCTTTTACCTTTGGCATAATCACCTGTTCTTCCTTCCAGGAATCGTTTTTTGCTTCGATGAAGGTACGCTTGTGGCTTGCGCTCTTATGGATCATGTTGCATGTGTTGCGGGAGCCGCTGTAGACGTGATGTGCGTTGAGATTGCGTATCTTCTTTTGGGAGGGTTCTCCTGCTTCTGTGTTGTCCCTCTGCTTTCTTCTCATGTTTTTAACAAGATGTGTCAATTGACCAGACTTGATTGCGTTTTCGATTTCCATTTTTAAGCTATAACAATTATCCGTCATGTGACCGTGGTCTTCGTGGTATTCACAATACTTTGACCTGTCCACGTTTTTCCTGTCACTGCGAAGCTCTTGTGGTTTTGGAAATTGAATCTGTTCTGTTTTCAGCACCTCAGATGGTGTTTTGGACAGTGGTGTCCAATCATAGTTCTTCTTTGAATGTCCCCTGTTATCACGGGATCCTCTGGAGCTCAGCATGTTTCTTGCGTCTTGTGAGGAAGAATATTTTCCCTCCTCAGCTGCGCCTGAGATTCTTGACCAAACGGACTGCTTACTTTTTCCTCTATTATTTGATGGTCCGTGATGACCATTGCCTTGCTGTGTGTTTTTGTTGCGCTGGAAAGAGCGCTCTGAAGACGCGTAGACTTTGGCAGCTTCAATTACTTCATCCCAAGCTTCTGATACGCCGTCTTTGCCGGTTAAGCATCTCATTAGATCATCATTTTTTACCCCGTGTATAAAGGCTGCGCGGGTAAGTTCTTCTCCGCATCCCAGTTGGAGTGCCTCCTTGTTGTATCTGACTATATAGTCTTCCAAAGACTCATTATCGTTGCGCGAACACAAAAGGATATGGGCTTTGTCCTTTTTGTGCTTGCGCAAATGAGAGAAATGGTTTTTGAACTTCCTTATTAAGTCATCGAAGTCAACGAGACTCCCAACTGGCAAACTTTCGTACCAAATTCTAGCTGCCCCGGTTAAAGTTTGTACGAACAAGTGGCACCAGGCTTGTACTGGCCATAATTTGGAGCTGCCAGCACAATCGAATGCGTGCAGGTGATCATCAGGATCACGCAGGCCATCGAATCTTCCAATGGTACTTGGTAATTTACATTCTTGTGGCATCGGTGCCTCTGCGATTCTTGCGCAGAACTTCGAACGTTCTGCGAAAGTTTTTGGTCTGTATGGCTTGTACAAATCATCATCTTTGGGAGCCAGGCTGCTGGCAGCAGTTTTGGAATGTTGTCTCTTACTCGTGTCATGATACACTTCGTCCTCGGATTCGTAGCCGTCTGGTTCACCGTTCAGGTTGACGGGGTCCTGACCGTGAGTATTTCTACCACGGCCTCCACCACGTACCGCCTGACGGTGTCCCTTTGCGTGACGGCCACTGTTGTTCTTCTGTGGGGATTCTGAATCATCCCCGCTTAGGTCGAAACTCAACGCCTTTTGAGTCTTGAGTTTTGCTTGCTTCATTACCATCTTCTGGTATTCAGCAATTGTTTTTGAGTTTTGTTGGGCCAACCATTCGTCCGGGTCAACCGAAGAAAGGTTGTCCTGTGCCTTTTTTCCTCCACTTGTTCCTCCCTTTGTTGGGTGGAATTGGAATGTAGAGGCTTGTTGCCTCTGGGCCACCTTCTTGGTGATTGTGTTTGGCGTTACGTCTTGAATTTCTTCGTTGACTGTGGCCTCGGCATCAATGTTGTTGTTTCCATCCTTTGAGAAAGCCATTGTGCTAGTTTGAAAGATTGGTGTAACCGTATCGGATGGCGCCAATGAAGAAACAAATAGTCTCACCACCGATTAGGGATGGTAAGGTTATTGGTTGCTACAGAGTTAATCCTTCACTAACAGCTACGGCTTGGAGATACCTGCAAATAAGAGTGAAAGTATGGGTGTGGAGACGACTACTCGAAGTAGTTGTTTATGACAAAAACGGGGTGAATGGGGATACTATCTAGTATGATAGCTCTCCAGGTCAGTAGAAAGTGTCCTCTCCCATTGGGGATGTGATCCCTTTTATAGGAGAGTCCGTATGCCACCATTACCCAAGTCCTAACCGTGGTTAGGTTGTCTCCATCACCCTTAATTATGTCAATAAGGTGATATATGGAAAGCTAGATTAAAGGAAATAGTGGAATCGAGTACCGCCTTAACTGTCATGGTTACGTGATTCATGCATGGCTATTGACCGTGCATGATATTCGCCTTGACCGGTCCTTGACTGTTGACTGTGCATTTAATGAGCTTTGACCAAATCCTGCGCATGTCTTTCTTCCGCGCGCTAGTGTTGTTCCGGGTTTGGGTATGCGGGATGGTCTATTCAGTACCCAATCCCATCACATCTGGATACAGAGGCTTTTGAACCATATCCTTCTGCTACTAGCTCTTCTATTATCTGGGCTCTCTTGGCCTTTCCATCTTTGCTTGTGGCCATTTTGTCTGCAAGCAGTTGTGCTCTTCTTGTCAGCTCTTGCATAGAGAGTCCTTTGAGTGTAAAGGCTTTAGTCTTGCTGTTCTTGGTAATATAAGACACCAGTTGTTGTCTTTTATCCTGTTCAGCAATCTCATCAAGGCTAGCCTGCCTTTGTAGTTCAGCTGCATAAGCCTGAAGTTTTTCTTCATGGCTTAAGTCCAAATCATCCCTTTCTTCCAGAGATTTCCAAATCTGATCTTCTCTGGCCTTTTTGTTGGCTGCAATTAAGCTCTTCTCTAATAGTTCAGCTGATTGAGAGATGGGAGAAGGGTTTAATACAGTCATTGTTGTAACAGATGTAGGCCTGATGGGATCAGATGTTGGTTGAATGGGAGCAGTGGTTCTGGAAGGTTCAGTTGTTTGAGGTTGGGAAGTGTTAACTTCTGATGTGCTGACAACTGCTGATGGTTTGTCAGCTACTGAAGGATTGTCTTCAGTACTTTCTGATTCTTCATCAGAAGTTTGGTCATCAGAAGTTTCTTCATTATGCATTAGGGAATCTTCAGAACTTTGGGTCTCATCTTCTTTCTCAGCAGCTTCAATTTCTTCAATTGAGACACCAAACTGTTTGGCCAATTTTTCTTTCCTGGCCTGATCTTTCAGATCTCTTTCAAGGAGTGCCACTCTTGCCTTTACCCTGGCTTGGAATGACTCCTTAGGTTCCCTGATCTTCTCCCCCTTTTTGGATTCATCAATTTTAACCCTTGAAGCAGAGGGTTGGGAGAAGTGTCCTTGAAGATGAGCAATCTGCTGGCTGTTGTAGTCTATTTTGTTGGACAGATCGTTCATCTTGGTTTTAATCACTCCAAATTGGTTCTTGATTGACAGCTCCAAGTCAGCTGTATATGTTTGGAAGTGATTTCTGATGAGTGTATTCATCATGTGGTACAGGGGACCCTCTGGGCTGCATAGCTGGTTCAGGTCTATGCTTGTTTGCCCAGGGAATTGGGTAGGCATTTGCTGTGAAGGGGGTGTTTTTGGGAGATCCTCATGTTGTACAGAGGATGCCACTCTAGGGGTTTTAGGGATTGAGTGGGCTTTAACCTGTGCAGAGGTGACTGGCTTCTTGAGCCTGGATACCTTTGCAGCAGGACCTTCAGAAAGTGCCGTCAATTCAGTAGTTTTAAATTGTGAAACATCATCCAAACTAATGGAATCATCTGAATCCCTGATGTTGTCCTCAGTGAGGACTGTCTCAGTTAAATCATGAGCTGAGCCCAACTCAGTTCTCTCATGAACCTCTGTTTCTTGGTACTGAGGATTTCCTACTTCAGGCATTAAGCCTTCATCAGTAGTTGCCACATCTGAGGTCTTAGCTATGTTACTTCTGTCCTCAGATCCACCACTGGGTGGTAACTGAGTAGTAGCAGCCTCAGATTCCCCAAGAGTCTCTAAAATTGGGCTTAAAGACTCTGGTCCACCCTCATCTCTTGGGATAGGGCTAGTGATGTCCACATCCATGTCTGATGTAGTAGTTATGTCCCCTGTTTGTTGTGGTTGATGGGGACTGACATGATCAGATGGTACATTCTCTTTTAGCCCAGAGAGAAGTTTGGCAATTTCTATTGCCTCTTGTTCAGAAATTTGTGGGGATGGTTCAGTAGTTTGGGCAAAAGGTTGTTGTTCAGCAGTTTCAAAAGAAGAGTGTGTTTGATATGTTTTTCTAAGTCTTTTTCTTTTGAATTGAACACATATGGGTGCTCTTGGTGGGGTTTGAGATGGATGAGACTGAGAGGGTGTTTCAGTCTCAACTATTTGAAGAGCAGAATGCTCATGAGCATGTTCAGGCATCTCAACCTCCTGAACAGCTTTTCTTTTGGGTTGGTGGGTTGCAGTTTTTGTTGGCTTGGGCTTTTTGGCTTTTGGTGGTGTGAGTTTGGAAGATGTGGGCTTCAGGGGGACTTGTTGTTGTTCTCCCTGATCATCTTCTGGCCAGGCAGCCGGTTTGTTAAGTCTTGAGTATGCTTGTGATGTTAAAGGGTTTAAAGTTGAAATTTTTCCCACAAGCACCTCATTACCCAGTTCCCCTATTATGCATTGCATAATGAACCTTGGGTACAACAAAAACTTTTTCTTGGTATTATTGTGATGTAACACCAACTCATTGAAAAACAGTTTTGATGCCCTGAATTTAGTTTCATTCACAATGGAATGAAATATTGGTTGAAAAGTGGAGGGCATCTGGTCATAAGACCCTGTTTTTGGACTCAAACACATAATTATATAATGAAACAAAAGTTTGTATTTTGGTTCAAAATATTTTTTGAATATTGTAGCATGGGAGAGAGTACCTTGATAACCACACTCAGTCATGGTTAGATGAATATCAGTGTTAGCAACATGGTCAGGGGCAGCTACATCATCCAGACCCAGTCTTGTTGCTAGTGTGGCCGGTGTGATGGTCAGTTGTTTCCCTTTTATCTTTGAGTTGAGGGAAATGACCTCACCACCCATTGTAACCGTCTCAGCATTTGCCCAGAACTCATTCAGAGTTTCAGTGTGAATTGGTGGGTTAATTGTGAGAGCAGTAAAGTATTGGGATTTGACGACAAGATCAATGATCTCATCGTATTGGGACCAACCTTCTTGTTTTTCAAGAAAGACTCTTTGATTGTGTCCCTGTTTTAGAACTAGAGCCATTGTGGTTTGGGTGTTTGATCGAACAGTGAATTTTCAGTTATAGGTTTTGAGAGAGTTTTGAGAGAGAAGGAGGGATATTTTTGAGTTTTGAAAGGATAAGTGTGTAGAAAAGGTATTTATTTGGAGTTTTAACCGCTTGAATCTTCTTTATTAGAAGTTTTAAAACCGCCTTTGGTTAAAAATCTCTTTATCAGAGGTTTTAAACTGATTAGGTCAAACCTCTGATGATGGGAAAAGTCAGATTTGCCCTTTGACTTAAACTGCTGATGAAGGATTACTTCATCAGTAGTTCCCATTTTCTCTTCAGCAGTTTTAACATCTGATGAGAAATGTTTTTATAAATACTTTATTAACTTCTGAAGTTTATTTTATCAGAAGTTACACACTTTTTCAGAAAATTATCCCATACTGATGATTTTTGTTCATCAGTAGTTTCTCTCATACTGATTTTTGTTTAATCAGTAGTTTGTTTTTCAGAAGTTTTGTTTCAGACTTTTGTCATTTGTAAGTGGAAACCAGAAAAAAGATGGAAAAGGTTAACTTGAAATCCACCAAGGTAAACAGGATGGAATCAAGGATGGAAAAAGGAAAAAGAAAATTTTTCATTTTGATTCCACCATGATAAACAGGATGGAATCAAGGATGGAAAAAGGAAAAAGAAAAATTTTGATGCATAACAGTAGTGATTGATGTAGAAGTTTGATGTAGAGTTGGGTAGAATCAAGTGTTAACTTGGATTCTAACTGATATGCAGAAAAAAAAAAATAAACACTTACAAATTTAGCATTCCAAGCATGGATACTAACTTCTGAAATGTTGATGTGTCAAGGGGCTTAGTGAAGATGTCAGCTATCTGATTAGCTGTTGCTACATGCTTCACCTCAATCTTGCCTTTTTCATAGCAATCTCTTATGAAATGGTACCTGATCTCAATATGTTTAGTTTTTGAGAACTGTACCGGATTTTGAATGATGCTAATGGCAGATTTGCTGTCTACAAACAAAGGTGTCTTGGTCTCTTTGATTCCATAATCAAGAAGTTGATATTGGAGCCATTGTATCTGTGATGTACAACTTGCAGCTGCAATGTATTCAGCTTCAGCAGTTGAAGTTGCAACAGATGTTTGCTTCTTTGATTGCCATGACACTAGACAGTTACCCAGGAATTGACAACCACCAGATGTTGACTTCCTTGTCATCTTACACCCTGCATAGTCACTATCTGAAAAAGCTGATAACTTGGTATTGCTTGAAGCAGGATACCAAATTCCCAGTGTTGGAGTTCCTTTCAGATATCTAAAAATTCTTTTGACTGCAATAAGGTGTGATTCCCTTGGTGCTGATTGATATCTAGCACAGACACATGTTGAGAACATAATATCTGGTCTAGAAGCAGTTAAGTATAAAAGGGAACCTATCATGCATCTGTACATGGTTTGATCAACTTGTTTTCCTTGATCATCAGGTTCAACTTGTGTGATAGGTGTCATGGGAGTGGAACATGATTTACAGTCATTTAAAGAAAATTTGTTCAATAATTCTTTAACATATTTTGATTGATGTATAAAAGTTCCATTTGTTTGTTGTTTGATCTGCAGTCCTAGAAAGTACTGCAGTTCTCCCATGGTACTCATCTCAAATTTTGATTGCATGAGTTTCTTAAAATCATCACACAATTTTGTGTTTGTTGAACCAAAGATGATATCATCAACATAAATTTGAACAAGTAAGACATGATTTCCAACATGTTTAATGAAAAGTGTTTTATCAATGGCACCTCTTGTAAAGTTATTTTTGAGTAAAGAGGTGGAGAGTGTATCATACCAGGCTCTTGGAGCCTGTTTGAGCCCATAAAGAGCTTTGTCCAGTCTGTACACCCACTCAGGATGAGAAGGATCCTCAAACCCAGGTGGCTGACAGACATACACCTCCTCTTTGATTTTTCCATACAAAAATGCACTTTTCACATCCATTTGATAAACTTTAATTTTGTTGGAAATGGCATAGGCCAGAAATAACCTGATGGCCTCAAGCCTTGCAACTGGAGCAAAGGTTTCATCATAGTCAATTCCCTCTTCTTGAGAGTACCCTTGAACTACTAGTCTTGCCTTGTTCTTGATTATCATACCAGCTTCATCTTGTTTGTTCCTGAAAACCCATCTTGTACCAATTGGTTGCTTGTTTTGAGGTAAGGGACAGATTTCCCAGACCTGTTGCTTGTTGAACTGAAGTAGTTCATCTTGCATAGCTTGCACCCAATTATTGTCTTTGAGGGCTTCCTGGTACTTCTTTGGTTCCAACTGTGAAATAAAGGCTGAGAATAGGCAAAAGTTGGAGAGCTGGTTTCTGGTCAGAACACCTGTAGCTATATCACCCATGATTTGATCAAGTGGATGATCTCTGTGTTCAATCAGTTGTTGTAAACCACTGACAGGTGTAGGTGGCTCTTGTTCTTCAAACAAACTACTGAGGTCTATGATATCTGGTTCAGCAGTTGCAACTTCTTCAGTAGTTGCAGGTGCTGAAGCAGATGTTTGAGTTTGGCCTTCAGTATTTGTTTGATCAGAAGTTTGGAAAACTTCTGATGGTGTTGTAGTTGACTTAATGACTGTTTGAGGAGTCCATGGTGCAGGATCCTCATCTTCAAACCTTTGATCACCATAATAAGTAGGTTTGGAAGAAGTAACAGTCTTTTCAGGTCCAAAGTGAAAGTTGTCAAGGTCAAAGAGTTCAGCAGGATGTGCTGGAATAAGAGTGTGTTTTGACTCATTGAACTTGACATTCAATGTTTCTTCTACTATCCTGGTGTGAGAATTGAAAACCTTGTAGGCTTTTCTAGTTGAAGAGTAACCAAGAAAGTAACCTGAGTCAACTTTGGCAGCAAACTTTGAAATAGATTCCTTGATGTTCAAGATGAAACATTGACACCCAAAAGCCCTGAAAAAGGAGATAAGGGGCTTCATGCCATGAAGAACTTCATAGGCAGTTTTGGAATGTCTCTTGACCACAAGAACTCTATTCTGAACATAACATGTTGTGTTAACTGCTTCTGCCCAAAAGTACAATGGCAGTCCAGAATCAGCTAACATTGTTCTTGCTCCTTCTATCAATGTTCTGTTCTTCCTTTCTACTACACCATTTTGTTCAGGAGTTCTGGGAACTGTATTGTCTAATAATCCCTTTAGACAAACAGAATTCATCCAGAGTTTTGTTCCTGAACTCTGTCCCATTGTCACTTCTAATGGTTTTGACAGATAGAGAATATTGTTTCTCTACTTGTAGAATGAAGAACTTGATGATTTCAGCAGCCTCATCCTTGGAAAATAAGAAGAATACCCATGTGAATCTTGAGTAGTCATCAATGATGACTAAGCAGTACTTCTTTTTACCAAGGCTCATAATCTTGACAGGCCCAAATAAGTCCATATGGAGTAGTTGAAGACATGCAGTTGTTTTTGATTCTTCAATAGACTTATAGGAGGACTTATGCTGTTTTCCCTTTAAACAGGATACACAGTGTTCTTGACACTGGTATACTTTCAAAGGTAGACCTCTGACCAAGCCCATTTTTGTGACTTTATTTATGGTTTTAAAGTTCACATGGCCAAGTCTCCTGTGCCAGAGATCTGTTTCTGAAGTTGATGCCCTTGAGAAGAAACAGGCAGTGTTGTTCAATACTTTGTCTTTTTCAATGTCCACTGCATAGACATTGCCACATCTTTTGGCAATCAGCAAAGTATGATCTTCTATAATCTTCTCAATCAACTTCTGGCCTTCTGGTGAGATGATCTTGCAAGCTGTCTTTGTGAAAAAGGAAGAATATCCTTTATCACACATTTGTGACACACTCAGCAAGTTGTATTCAAGGTTTTCCACCAGATTGACCTTGTCAAACTGTATTTTGCCAGAGGAGACATTGCCATGTCCTAGCACATATCCCTTAGCATTGTTCCCAAAGGACACAGATCCTTCTCTTTGGCTGATAAAATTGTTTATCAGGTATCTGCATCCAGTCATGTGCATAGAGCCTCCACTATCAACATACCATATGCTGTTTAAGCCCCTGGAAACTCTCTGCACATAAAAGCAAATTAGTTAGATTTGGAAACCCAAGCCTGTTTGGCTTTGGGTTTGCTCTTGAGAACAGTTACAGTTTGTTCTTGACCAGGTTGAGAAATCCATGTCTTTTTGGCAATGGATTTTTCATGAAGAACCATGGTGGTATCCTTTTTAGGACCACCATCAACCTTGGTCATCAGTAGTTCTACCATGTTCTTTAGATTTTGAATCTCAGCAGTTTGTGAAACTGCTGAAGATTCTGGTCTAACTACTGACAAGGAATTTTGAGAAAAAGATTTTGGTTGAGATTTTATCTTTTTCTGAGAAAAGGTGTTTTCAGGTTGTTGTTTCTTGGGTTTAAAGACTTTTTCATAATCATTTCTGATTTGATTTCCCACAACCTGTTGTTTAAATTTTTGATTGAACTGAATTCCTTTTCTGTATCTACAAAATTCAGTTTTGTGGTTGAACAGGCCACAAATTTCACATTCTTTTGCCTTTTGTTTTTGTTCAGAAGGCAAATTTCTGACAGTTGTGAAAAGATTTTGCTCATCAGTAGTTTTCAGGGTCTCAACTCCTGAAGTAGATGAAACTACTGATGGCTTGTTGTCAGTTTTTGTAAATACTTCTGAAGTGCTTTCTTTAAAAATGCCAGGATTTCTGTTTAGAAAGTTTTCATGGAAAGATGTGCATTCTTTCCCTTCAGAAGTTTCATTTGAAACAATTCTTCTCCCATCTTCAGTAGTTTTGGGAGAAAAATCTGTTGGTGTTTCAACATGATGGTATCCTATGCCAAACTTAACATTTGAAGCACTTTGTTTGTTTAGCAGTAGTTGATACCCCCTACAAGATTCCACCCATTTTTCACAAGTGATCCTGGTGTCAGCAAGCTCTTGTCTGACATCTCCCAGGTCATTTAGCATCATTTTGATTTGTGCTTGGGTTTCAATAGCAGAGTCAGTTAATTTAGAAACCTCTTTTGTTTTAGCACACAGTTTTCTTTCTAAATCACATTTTATCTGTGTGTATTTTCTTTCTAAATCATTGGCTTTGCCTTGTAGGTGCACGTTTGTCTCTCTTATGAGAGCAAAAGTTTCTTTGCAAGAGTTTGAACAAAGTTTTGTCAAAGATTCTTTTGATACCTGAGACAATGCAGATTTTGAGGTACAGCCTTCAAATGCCATTAAGGCAAAGTTCTTTCTGCCATTGTCTGGTTCTCCCCAGTTGATGTCAAACACTTTGTTGTCTGCATCAGGATTACACTCTGTGGTGTCATAAGGGAGACTGCTCCAGTCAACATACCCCGAGGTAAAGAGACTTTGTTGAGGGGGTTGTTGAGGCTGTGGAGGAAGTTGAGCAGCTGGAAAGGGAGGGATTGATTGTTGGCTCTGCATCTGTTGAGCAGGCACTTGAACATATTGTACTTGAGGCATATATTGCTGTTGAGGAGCTTGTGCCTGTACAAAATGAGCACTCCCTTGAGTTCCATTGTTCCTATTATAATTGGGGTTATAGTTATTTCCAGATTGTGATTGGTTAAAGCTAGAGCTTCTACATTCTCTAGCAAAGTGTCCCAACTTCTGACACTTGTGACATCTCAGTTTAGATTTGTCAAAACCAATTTTTGTATTACTGGTCAATCCTGGAAATTTCCTTCCTGACCTTTTATAAAACTTGTTAGTTTTAATGCTTAGCATGGCCAGTTGGTGTAATATGTCCATTTCTTCCAAGTCATCACTGCTAAAATTTTTCAAATCATCCATGATAAAACATAGATTATCAGCAGTTTGACTTTGGTCATCATTGTCATAACCTGGGAAAGATCTTTCTGATGAGATCCCAGTGGTTATGTCAATATTGTCATAAGATCCATAGGAACAAGTTGGTGAATCTTGTCCCAAAAGTGCTGTACTACCTGGTAGGTAGTCATCAGCAGTTTTACCAGAAGTTTGTAATTTCTTCTTTTGATCGATTTCTCTCTCAAAAGTAAGTAATCTCCCATGGAGTTTTGTAAGAGTGAGGGAGCTAAAATCTGGTGAGGATCTTAAGACAATGGAGTAAGTTTCCCATTTGTCAGGTAGAGACCTTAAAAATCTATGTAACATAGATACTGTTGTATAGGTCTGACCATTTAACTTTAGCTCAGAGATTAATGAGGAGAATCTTTCAAATTGTTGTGTCAAAGTTTCCCCATTAATATAAGCAAATGTTTCATATTGTTGAGCCAAAATTTCTCTGGTGTTGGCAATCACCTCTTCAGTTCCTCCAAACTGTTCTTTAAGACAGTCCCAAAGTTCTTTGGCACTTTCACAGTGTAAAAGGCCAGAGTATATTTCATTTGGGAGAGCCATTGCCAACATAGAGAATGCCTTAGCATCTAGCTCAAGTTTTAGGAAATCCTCATCTGTATAGTCTTTGGGATCCTTAGGAATCCCTTCTTTAGTTTCAAGATTTATGTTTACTGGTTTGTGTGGACCATATATCACAGATCTCCAACAACCTGTGTTGGTTTGTGACAAGGTATGTGCCATTCTCTTCTGCCATATATTGTACTCATTTCTCACAAGCATGGCAGGTTTGGTGGCAGAACCAGTATTATGTGGATCCATTTTTAAAGAGTATAGATTTGTCTGATGACTCTTTTAAGTGATGGATATTGATAAAAAGTGAACTTTTGATCTTTTTATTGAATATCAATAAGAGCTTTGTGTCTGATTCTCAATTTGTTAGATTGATATGTGATCAGATAAACCAACGCTCTGATACCAATTGTTGGATCAGTTTGCTCTTGTTTGCTAAGTAAGAACTTGCTATCTTGACACTTAAGTGTTTAGCAAGTCCTTGTAAATCAGATTATAAGCACAGCGGAATGTTATAAGTTAAAGCAACACTTTTTATGCAAAGGCAGAGTTATAACTCCCCCTTGATGTTTGAAACTAATAGATGACAAAGTATTTATTATGAATCTAAGTTGTAAATGAGAATTAGATACTTAGAGAGATTCACAATAAATACAGAAATGGAATATAACAATGAGAGTGTTTGAAGGATTTTTCTGTTAAAAATCAATGTCTAAAATAGAAGGTTGAAGCCTTCTATTTATAGACGATTACATGCATGTATCTTGCCTGAAAAGCAAGCACAGAAACTCCAGTTACAAGTTGCACAAGTTGCAACATTGAAAGAAACAAATAAAGCTAAAAGTAATATTAAACAACAAACTACTGATGCAAAAAGGCGGTGGAAAATATCTTCTGTTAAGTGCTGATGAAGGACAACTACTGAAGAGTAGTTTTGTCTTCAGTACTTCTGAAGTGAACTTGTCTGGTTTGGACTTCAGAACTTCTGCAACTTCAGCACTTCTTCATATCTTCTAATCAGCAGTTTCTTGTCTTCTCTTCAGTACTTCTATACTTAGCCAAAATGACAGAAGTGAATTAGACTAAGGTTTACAAAAGTGGTTTCACCAATCCTCTTTGTCCTAACAAAAATACACTAAAAATTTAAAAAAAAAAAATTATGGTCGTCCAGGCCTTAATGGGCCGTCCAAGGCAAAAAATTGGCCAAAGACGGCCCGTCCAGGCCTAGATGGGCTGTCACTAGTGGACCACAACGGACCGTCTAGGCCTAGACGGCCCGTCTCAAACACAAAGTTATTGTCTCGTTGAGGCTGGACGACCCGTCCTCTATCTATCAAGACGGTCCGTCCAGGCCTAGACGGCCCGTCTCAAACACAAAGCTTCCAAGGGAGTGGCGATATGAAGAGGCAAGTGAGTGGGAGACGGTATATGACGACCGTATACAAAGGGTTGATGTTCGATCACCTCAATACTTCGACTTAACTTATCTTATCGTATGTTACCGGACCGGACGAACGGAAAAATTTGTTGTATGTGTTCATTTATACTTATTATAAAAATATACTCCCTTTTTTTTATAAAAACTACAAATACCAAGCTTAAAATATACAAAATACACTAAAAATTTAAAAAAAAAAAAAATTATGGTCGTCCAGGCCTTAATGGGCCGTCCAAGGCAAAAAATTGGCCAAAGACGGCCCGTCCAGGCCTAGATGGGCTGTCACTAGTGGACCACAACGGACCGTCTAGGCCTAGACGGCCCGTCTCAAACACAAAGTTATTGTCTCGTTGAGGCTGGACGACCCGTCCTCTATCTATCAAGACGGTCCGTCCAGGCCTAGACGGCCCGTCTCAAACACAAAGCTTCCAAGGGAAGCTTCCTCTATTATTAAATTAAAAAAAAATTAAAAAACAACGGACCGTCGAGGCCTGGACGGCCCGTTGTGAAACACAAAAAACCCCCAAAACCACCAGACGGTTTCAATTTTTTTCACTTTTCACTTTCCCTCTCTCTCTCGTCTCTCTCAAACCAGCACCACCCCACCTCCACCACCACCCACCACCTCTTCTCCCTCTCTCTCTAACACCCACCACAACCACCATCCACCCCCCACCACCGTCTGCCACCCACCACAACCACCATCGTCTCTCTGCCCCTCTCTCGTCTCTCTGCCCTCTCTCGTCTCTCTGCCTCTCTCGTCTCTCTGCCTCTCTCGTAAGGTATCCATCATCATCATTATTATTATTATTATTATTATTATTATTATTATTGTGAATCTGTGGTGGGTGGTAGGTTGGTTGTGGTGGTGGTAGGTTGGTTGTGGTGGTGGGCAGTGGTGAGGGTGGGTTGTGGTGGCTGTGAGGGTGGTAGGGGTGGGTGGCAGTGTGGTGGCTGTGGTGGTGAGGGTGGGTTGTGGTGGCTGTGAGGGTGGTAGGGGTGGGTGGCAGTGTGGTGGATGTGGCGGTGAGGGTGGGTTGTGGTGGCTGTGAGGGTGGTGAGGGTGGGTGGCAGTGTGGTGGAATTGTTAGGTTTATTAGTTTTGGTGTAATTTGGATATAAGGTTTTGTGTTTAGGTGTTGTAGATCTAAGTGGACTTGCAATGTGTAAGTTATATTAAGTTAGGTAATGCATTGTATTGGATGATTTGGATGTTTTGTTCGCGTGTGTTGGTATCGTAGACCAAGTTCATTGGTATGTTGAATTGAAGTTGAAAGTTGAATTTATAGATTTTAAAATAGTAACTAAGATAAATGTCTGTAAATATTTTTAGTATGCTGACCAAACATGTCAAATGGATCCGAAACAATAGGTTAAAGACTATTATGAAAGTAGGTTCGGTACAACTCGGACAAATCGCTTTGTTTTTTTCCCTGCTGCCTAATGTTACGTTTACAATCTTCTAAATTTAATGTTTTGTTTTTGTTTTGCAGATATGGCAAACAGAAACAACCGAAGACGCCGTAACCAGCCTGCGGACGGGAATCCTCTTGCAGGTGGCGACTTGAGAGATTGGCCCTACAGGCACGATAACGACGACTACGAGATCGCGCGCTGGGGTCAGATGGAGCTGCGTCCGATACACGGATCGCGCAGTGTTGACTGGTCCGCATTACGCGCGATCGGTGGAGCGGAGAGGTTTGAGGAGTGGATCCCAGACGACAGCCCTTGGGGGCGGATGTTAGCTGACCTCGACCATGAGTCGTATCGGCCACTGACGATCGAGTTCATCTCGACATTCCGCTACGCGCCGCATCCAGCAGGTGTTGAGCCTCCAGTAGGTCCTGACGGCGAGCCTGAGCCTGAGGTACAGTTCCGATTATTCGGACAGCTCTACGCATATACGATGGACCAGTGGGCTACTACTTGCTGCTGGTACAGAGAGGAGGAGCTTGTCCAGGATATGTACACCACGGCCTTGACGACCTTGCCAGACGACATGCTGATGGCCTGGTGGCCCACTATCGGTGGTCGAGCGTATGGGGAGGACGGCGAGAGGTATTATTATTGTTATTGTTTTCATTTAGTTCAGTTCGTTATTATTATTGTTATTTAGTTCGCTTAGTTAATTACTATTGTTATTTAGTTAGTTTAGGTTGTTTGTTTTTGGATTTTTGTAGACGACTTGTGTTGTCTGGTTCGTACAAAAACAGAGGAAACTCTGCCGAAATTTTTATAATGTTATTATTATTCTGTGCAGGATGGATAGGTCCAGCAACATCCGGGACCCTCTGATCCGTTACATACACCGTTTGGTTAGCTGGTCGATTGCCGGACGGTGTAACTGTAACGAGAGGGTCCAGCAGATTGACCTTTTCTACCTCTACTGCATCTTGAGGGGTAGGCCGGTTGCGCTACACAGGTGCTTTGCCGAGTACATCGCGACCTACCCTCATAGGCACCCGGCGGGGGAGATTCCGATTGGTGGGATCGTCACCGCCATCGCGTTGCGTCTTTGCCCGGGCGAATTGTGGACGCATGCTGAGGAGAACAACTTACCTCGTCCGATGATGGCCAGGTAAGATTATTATTATTATATATTATAATTTAATATTATTATTATTATTTATTATTATTATTTAATTTTATATATTATTATTTAATATTATTATTGTTGTTTTGCATTTCAGGCCGTTAAATATTAGGACTATGACGCAGATGAAGGTGGCAGCACGGGTCCCTCGCAGCAACCCACACGCTTATTACCAGCGTGCTTTCGGACCTCCTGGCGACCGTGGCGAGCATTTTGTGCCAGAGCCGCTCATACATCTCGATGGGCCGATTGCCCCTGAGGTCCAGATGCCACACGTTGCCGACGGCGACCCACCGGTGGATGTAGAGATGCCAGACCCCCCCGTTGATGAGCTACAGCGTCCTGCCCGCGTTTATCATGCTGTCAGGTTGCATGATAGCACGACCCAGGTACTTCAGCAGATCCTGGATCAGTTGGGGTCGATGCGGGGTGACATGCGGTGGCTGTTAGAGAGCGAGAATGAGAGACGACGAGAAGCTGGTTTGGAGCCGCGTCCACTTCCAGATTGGGCGTCTAGCAGTCAGCATGGTGGGGCGTCCACCAGTCAGCCGGGTGGGTCGGATCAGCCGGGTGGGTCGGGTTAGACGGGTGGGTTATATTTCTTTGGTTGTACATTTTGAACTCATAGTTTATGTAAATTTTTGGAATATTTATGCTTATTTATGCTTTATTGTTCGTTTTGAATGTTTGGTTTTTATAAATGTTTATTGAACTCATAGTTTATGTAAATTTTTGGAATATTTATGCTTATTTATGCTTTATTGTTCGTATTTTGGTTTTGTTTAGTTCGGCAACATAAACGACATTCGTTCATATTCATATACACAATTATATAAAAAAGATCATATTATACAAATAAAAAAAAACATTTATAAAAAACCAAACATCTATAAAAACCAAACATTCAAACTCATTTTAAACATCCACACTACACTTATAAAAAAACCAAATAATCATCACCTAATCATTGCCAATGATTACCAATGATTGGATTGAAAAACAACCTTTAGACGGGCCGTCTGGGCCTGGACGACCCGTCCTTATGCCTTTTTGGCCCTCCACGGGCTGTCCAGGCCTCGACGACCCGTGGAGGGGTTGTGCAAATAAAAACCCTAGTTGTCTAAATAACCGGACCCAATTAAAATCAACACATTACAAGTGGACGACTGGTAAGCGGGCAACAAGCTGCGCTCTCACCCCCTTTTGGATAACAAAACCCACTCTATTAAAAATGAAACTTTGGTCTCTGACTGTCGAGCAATTATTATGCATCACCTTTTGCACCCTGTCTAGATACCGGATGGCTTCGAGGGCAAGACCCCCAAAGGTATCAAAAGCAAATGGTACGAATACATGCTGATTTTCCATGCAGGCGTTTTCATGTTTAGCGACTTTCTTAGATTCAGCTTTCAAGACTGCTTGCCCTGCTACAAACCCCGAATCCCGAAGCCCTACCAGAGGGGACACCCCAGTGAGGTCAACACACGCATGCTTACCCTGCGCCCACCCGAACATAAGGACAGCCGCTGGCCGTAAGGTGGACCGTCCATCTAGCGGGTCCGTCAGAAAATTAACTGGTGCTTCTTTCTTAGCTGAGATCACAGCCTTTCGCTAAACATCCCACAAGGCATCCGTGACTAAGTCATTTCGATGATTAAAGCCCGACATTTCCTTACAATGTAGGGCGTGATCCCCAAATTTATCCAAACAAGCTTTCTTACAAATCGGGCACGACTCGTCAATCGGGAATACGGTTTTACTTGGATTATTAGCGTTAGGGTTTTGATTGATTCAAAATGCATGATGCGTGACTTCAATTTTACAACGAGTGATCCAAAACTTCCTTGAGCTTCTCAGAACTCATTGAATATAGGGATGAGCTCGGGACGGTATCGGTACCGAACCGATACCGATCCCGACAATACCGATACCGAAAAGTCCAAAAAACCAATACCGACACCGATACCGATACCGAACACATACGGTACGGTACGGTATCGGTACGGTACCAGTATGGTATTGGTAGTTTAACTTAAAATACTGATACCATACCGATCCCGTGCCGATACCGATAATACCGAAACCGAAAATCCATAAATATGGGTACCGATACCGATCCCGAAACCCCTCGGTTCGGTATCGGTTCGGTACGGTATCAGGATCGGGACGGTACGGGATCGGTATTCGACCTTGTATGCTCATCCCTAATTGAATATGGTGAGACTCAACACGAGAACTGTAGAATCAAATGTGAATGTAACTAATATAGCGAAGAAAGACGCATGATACACTATTGTTTGTTGGCCGATATTACTCACAACCATTATCACTTTAACTATCAATACTTCAAATTTTACATTTTGTTTGTTATGTCACCCCATTTTGGAAACAGTGGCAAGTTCTGATGATGAGAAGGTGTTTGCATCTTAGTTTGGGGATGACATAACAAACAATGTGTAAATTTAAGTTTGAAGTATTGATAGTCAAAGGGATCGTTAAGAGTGATGTTAGCCAACGAGCAATAGCTTAGACTTTAGAATATTTAAATCCAATTTTCCTTTAAAGTTTTGTTAAAGCATTTAATGTGTTCATTTATTATTATATATTCTAATTCCAACGTGACATTTTTCGATCATCGATACGTGTAATTGTACATATAGTGTTATCTGAGGATAGGTTGATGTAGGTCCGGATCATAGTTACTCCATCAAGTATTACGTTGTAATATTCAAATACGCCTAATGTACAAAGTAGATTATGTGTGTGTGTTTTTTTTTACCTTTAAAGAATATATTCCATCCAGCCATGATGAAACGCATATATTCATCACTTTCATTAAGTTAGTGGGATGTCAACGTGCTCGTACTCCACATGGAAATGGTGGATTGCATAGGAAGATACCAAATCATCAAATTCCCCGATTCAATTATAATCCAATATAGTTTATTTTATTAAGAACAAAAAAGAAAGTTAAATAGTGGGTTGAAATACATATTTTTTTATGCGAAGTAATAAACTTTAGCCAAAAAAATATCTTTAATAAACATTTAATAAGAATCCATTTATTTATTTAAAAAGGTCTACCTCGTTACACTCTCATAGATTAACGTTGCCTGATTATAAAAATATTATTCGAAATTGGAAAGAAAAAAGACAGTAAAAAAAATAATAAAACAAAAAAAAAAAAAAAAAATAATAATAATAATAATAATAATAATAATAATGAGTTTTCATTTCAAATTCATATGTTCAAAATTAAGGTGCTACTCTTAGCGGGGGTTCAAAGTCGTATTATCCAATTTTTGGATGTTCAAAAATCGGATAATCCGAAATTTCTTGCATGGTAAAAACGTATATGGACAATTCTGTTTGTTAAACCTAGCTCTTCTTTTAAAGATATATAAGTTATCTCTCTCAAACCATTTGGAGTTTGTTTATTTTAGAGAAAATGGAATTTAATAATCCTAACTTTGGGGGTTGGAAGGGAGCAGTCCCAACTTGAAAGTTGTAATATAACGGTCCCAACTTGTCAATGTTTTTATTCTAATGGTCCGAAACTAACCTCAGTTAAGTTTTTCTGTTAAGTGCCACGTGTGACACCCCAGGAACACACCTCATCAGGGACGATGAGACTCTAACAGGGGGTGAATGTGACACCCCAGGAAAATCCCACATCGGCCGTGGCCAGGAGAGATCATCGGTTCATAAGTAATGTCTTGCCTCTTAAATCACCAACGCGTTTTGGGGCTTAATGTTAGTGGATGAGAGGAGAACTCCACAGTTAAGCGTGCTCAGGTGGGAGAAATTTCAGGATGGGTGACCTCCTGGGAAGTCTCCACCAGTGCAACCAAAAACAAATCCGTGAGCTTTGGATGGGCAACCCATTGGGGCAAAGCGGACAATATTGGTGATGAGAGGGGCGGGGTGTTACAGATGGTATCAGAGCCACTCCTGTGCTGTTCGGGATGGTGGGTGCACACCTCATCAGGGACGATGAGACTCTAACAGGGGGTGAATGTGACACCCCAGGAACACACCTCATCAGGGACGATGAGACTCTAACAGGGGTGAATGTGACACCCCCAGGAAAATCCCACATCGGCCGTGGCCAGGAGAGATCCTTGGTTCATAAGTAATGTCTTGCCTCTTAAATCACCAACGCGTTTTGAGGCTTAATGTTAGTGGATGAGAGGAGAACTCCACAGTTAAGCGTGCTCAGGTGGGAGAAATTTCAGGATGGGTGACCTCCTGGGAAGTCTCCACCAGGGCAACCAAAAACAAATCCGTGAGCTTTGGATGGGCAACCCATTGGGGCAAAGCGGACAATATTGGTGATGAGAGGGGCGGGGTGTTACACCACGTGACATCACACGTGGCAGTCCTACGTGGCACAGTATGTCCAGTTGGTAAAAAACGTGGGCCCCACTTGTTTTTTCAATTAAAAAAAATCTATTAATTATTTAAAAAAATCTTTAAAAACGTGGGCCCCACACCACCCCACCTACACCACCACCAACCACCACCAACACCACCACCAACTACCACCACCAACCACCTGCCACCACCACCAACAACCTGTTACGAATAACCCTAAATTCTATACTCGATCAGTTGACCAACGATTCGAACCTGTTAATCAAATTAATGTTAGGGCTATTATAGAAAAATGAATTCCGAACAAAACCATACTAAATAAGCACACTAACCTGTTCGTTTTCGAGGTGTAATCGATTAAAAAGGGTATTCGGCCACCGAGCATAAAACCAACGAATTGGAGCTTGATTTGGATGTTTTTGATGGGGGATTTTTGCACAGAATGGATCGATTTGAAGTTGGCAACATGTGGGTATGACCAGATTTGTGATTGGGTTTCGATTTGAAGGTGGTGGTGGCAGGTGGTTGTGGTGGTGGTGGTGATGGTGGTGGTGGTGATGGTGGTGGTGGTGAAGATGACGGTGGTGGCAGGTGGTTGTGGTGGTGGTGGTGGTGAACATGATGAAGATGATGGAGGAAGAAGAAGGTGGTGGTGAGTGTTATTATTATTATTTGATTGTGGGTCCCACCTTTTTTTAAAACATTAAATTAAGTTTATTTTACACATGTGCAATCCGGATCCACTTTTTTTGACAGATATAACACTTTATGCCACGTAAGACTGCCACGTGTGATGCCACGTGGCACTTAACAGAGAAAATTAACTGAGGTTAGTTTGGGACCAGCAAAATAAAAATGTTGACAAGTTGGGACTGCTATAGTACAACTTTCAAGTTGAGACTGTTGCCTTCCAACCCTTAAAGTTGGGATTATTAAATTCCATTTCCCCTTTATTTTATGAATTTGTTAAATTTGATCTATCTCGTCAAAACAAAACTTATACACTTGATCATGAGAAAATATGTAAGAGTGCAACCCAGCTGTATCAACTTGTGAAGAAAAGATATTCATCCTTGTAGTGAATAAAGTGTAAATTTAAGAGTGGTTATAGGGTATGTGAAACAAATTATTTCCCCCCTTTTGTAGGTGGTTTAGACAAGGCATAAAAGTGTTTGCGAGGGTATTTGTGGCATAGGTCGGGTAGCGCATTCGGGTACATCGCTGTAACACTAGCGCCAACCCTTTGGCTTCAGTTCACTGTTCGATCCGTTTATGAAAACATTGATCTACTTTGAAATTATGAGACTAACATTTTGTATCAAAAATTTTAGTCGAGCAAATAAACCTTATTTAGATCAATCCAGTATTCGTACCTCAGTAACACCAATGGCTTTGGTATTTTGGCAATTTAACAATATAATTAAGTAGATAAGAATGAATTAGTTTTACCAGACCCATTTTGACCTGACTTGTTAAACCCACCTTGTGTTAACCTAATCAATTTGTGCCTCCATCAAAAAAATGTATGCATCTGCCATTGGAACTAGGTTAAAAGTTGCCAAGTATATAACTGAAAAAATGATGTCTTTTAAAAACGGATCATATTTTAGGAGAAATGCAAATGTTTGTGATTTTGTAGTAGTGCATAAAACCTGCTTATATTGTTACAAATAAATTATATATTTTATGGGGTCAGTTTTTATACTAAAAGGGTGTTTGGGATTGAGTTTGAAATAACTTATTAACTTATTGGCTTTTTGAAAAAGTCAACAAGTCATTTCCAAAAGTTAGGATTTTGTGCTGTTTTAAATGACTTATTTGATTTTTCAAAAACCAATAAATCAATAAGTTATTTTCAAACTCAATTCCAAACACGTTCTAAGTGATTTTAGATAAAAATGCATAGGAAACAATGAGAATATGACACATTAATGTGTGTTTTATGGACGACAATTTGCATCAATTTATTGAAGCAATTTTTGCAATGTTTTCAGAACCGGATGTTAAATCGAAGCCACACCGGGTCACCAGTTCAAGCGGTCCGATCGGTTCGATGAGTCGGGCAAGAAACACAGTAAAAAAAACGGTCTAACCCTTAAAAACCTGGTCCGACCGCCCGGTTTTCCAGTCCGATGGTCCAACCACCGTTTTGATGTCTAGGCGGTCTAACCCATCAACCCGGACCGCTCTAACGACCAGTCCAACCGGCTGGTCTATCAGGGTTTCAAAACATTGAATTTTTGGGAGGCATGACAAACCATATAAAAGACCCATAATCTGGAATTTTCTAAGGATTTTTTTTACCTGACAAATTTTACAAATCAGATGCCACAATTCAAGAGAATATCACTTGCCTTTATGGCTTTATATCAAAAATACTTTTGTTATTGTTTTTAGGGCATAATGGAATGATTCTCGTTGGTGCTTTCTTATTAGTCACAGGAATATTATATGTTCAGCATTTGATAAATAATCGTAGAAAGAAATAAAGTATGTGATTTTAATATAGCGGACAGGCATTGTTTGTTTTGAGTGATGAAAACGAATAAAAAACCTAAAATAAGTAATAGAAAATAACCAAGTTGGAAGATGAAGGTCGTGTAGTGATACACCCATGTTTTCGAATAGGATTGTTATTAATAATAACTAGTAAATATCTCTGTTAGTAGCAAAAATTCAGTTGGTATCGACATGGTACCGGCACACAGTATAGCAACCGAAAAAAGAAAAACTAAAATCTAATGTCGTGATATCACCAAATAGATAGCAATATGTGTTTTACATCGATCGAAAACCATAACGAATGTAAGTAACGACTCCCAATAATACTACCGGTACCGACTTTTTTTGCTTGGAATTAGAGGTGCACAAATCGAATGTTAATTATAAAATTACGTCGTTACCGGGGAGTTTGTATGCTTAGTGTTTTTAGCATCAAATTCACCATTGATACATGTATGCATTTGTGTATACTAGTAGGGTGCCCGCGAGATACGACGGGAAAACATAACAGTATAACACTTAAAATTGGTCATTTTAGGGGTATTCATAAAGTGGTTCAGGGGTGTCGGTTTTTGAGCCATAAACATAAACTAAACAAAATATTTGGTTAAGAAATTTTAACGATCAATTTGGATTATTTTGCTTTCGTTAAATGGTCATCAACATTGGGTGAGTTAAGTTTTCATTTGTACCCATTGTTCTTTAATTTATTTACAAAAGTGTTTTTTATTTGATAAATTCATATATCATTTTTTTTTGTTTTATGTGAAGAGTTGTTGACTTTTGTATGGGATACATGTATATCGGTTTGGGATGTTTCGAATATACACAAGGTGCAATACCATCTTCTTTTTGGATCACGTATTAGTTTTCATTAGGGGTGTGAATTTCTGACACGACCCGAAAACACGACCCGAACCTAACACGAAATTAGCGGGTTTGAGTTTAGTCTAAATGGGTTCGGGTCAGGTTCGGGTTGAACCCGCGAACCCATTTAGCTAAACGGGTAGGGTTCGGGTCAACCCGGGCAGGTTGGCGGGTTGACCCGTTTAACCTATTTATACTATATATTGTGTTTTTACAATATGTTTTATGTTATAAATTAAATTGATTAGGTATTTTATGCTACATTTATAACTTAAAATAGAAATTGGTATGATATTTTATAAATAAAACATAAATGTTTTATAAATGTTTGTGTGTTTTGTAGTAAAATTTTAATTTTAATACATTAGTTTGCGAAAAAAATTAAAAAAATCAGGTTGAACGGGTCGGGTTTGGGTCAACCCGAGAATATTCAGGTCGGGTTCGGGTTCATGTAAAATTTTTGGGTTCGGGTCGGTTGGACCTGCCAACCCGTGAACCCGACCCATTAAGCACCCCTAATTTTCATGATGTATATATCGGTGCATTTTGTTGCTTATACATATTATCACATTGTAATCTACTGAATACAATTTTTATACAAACATATTGTTGGTTTCCACTTTTAAATTGTCTTCTTATAATATTTCATCCAACTGAAGCCAATTTCTAACAGGAAAAATGCTATTATCATAAGTTCATTGTATTTACGCACGTTGAGCTTATATATTGTGTATAAACTCTTGCTATAAATAAAGATGGCGCAACTGTGATGTCTCTTTTGCTCTTCAAATATGCGAGTCCATCTTTGCTTGTATGGTCCATTCTTTTGAGAAAGCTTTCCGTCATAATTAAATGCAGTTGGATGAACCAAGGAAAGAATACGACCATGTAAGCAATAAAATAAGGCTACAATAAAGAAGACCTACATTTGTATTCCTATACAATTTAAATTTGGTCTCTTGTTTCTAGCCACTGGCTTTGGCTTCTCTATTATAAGGCAGTGAAGATTAAGCTTATTGATTACACACAGATTCTGGTTCTCAAAAGGTCAAGTGAAGAAACATAGAAAAACTTGCTAACAAACCTGCAGAATGTGTAGGTGAAGTCAAAATTATTTTAGTACTTAAAAAATATTACTTTTCTAAAAGCATAAAGTTCGTGATTACATTAGTATATCAACAAATTATTAAAAAGGGGTAAAATGTGGCTTAACCTAACCAGACTCATTTTGATATGTATTTATAGTTACTTGTTTGACCGAACCCATTTCGACATGTTACCCTCTACTCATGTTCAACCAACAAAGGATGATCAACATACATCAACATATGGGCCATAATTTAATTATAATACCTCATGAACCATGTAATATACCAACAATCTCACTGAACCTTACATTTGTAGAATTGTAAATAAAACATAATTCAATTAATGCAAAAATATCTTATGAGTAAAACAAATGTTTACATGAATGTTATTAGTTACAATCTGCAATCAAATTAAATATAGATGTTCACATAATTGAAATATAAATTGCTAAAAGTAAAACTCCAAGCATGAAAGGCTAACTCGAGATCAAATGAATCAAAATAATAGTTAAAAAGAGTCCCGATAATAAGGTCCCGAAGAAACCAATTAACTATTTTGGTATAATTGTGAAAAAGTTCTATGAAATCTGATAGGCAGATAATTCCGCACCCCAAAGGGATAATTACAATAAAATAGTAAAATATATAATCAGTGTTATATATAATAGCTAGTAGACATGTTAACTTCATTATCAGTAAAACAAGAAAATGCCCTAATACCTAAAGTTTGATTGAGGTGCAGATTTACTAACTTACACAAATCTTCATCAATGTTGGCTACGGGCTCCTGAAAAAGGTTTAGCAACAAATATTACTCTAAAAACAATCAAAAGCTACATAATGAGATCATGACTTATAGTAACCTGCATTAAATTGATAAATGATTACCTCTAAAATACACCACCCGTCGTTTTTTGTAGGTGGTAATCAAACAAGATAGAGGAGGCCTTGCAATACATTTACCATTTATTAGATATTATTATATCATGTAATTAATTAATTGTATTTTATTAATTTATTAATTAATTTAATGTTGATGTAAAAAGACAACTTTACCCTATATGCATAAAATATAGTATTTATTTAAATTTGGTTGTTATCCTTCCTAAATGCTTTATAATATAGTATAGATGTAGTAGAGAATGAGAGCAATGGAGCATATCAGTATACTAGTTTATCCCCCGGGAGCGTCCTGGGATAGACAAATATAATGTGAAGTGATAAAATGCGTGTACTATAAAAGGAATAGGCCGTTTTTTAATTTTAATTTTTTTTTTGGTAAAGGTTCAACACTCTTCTTTATACAACTGTCACTTTCTCAATACACTCTAAAGTTGCGATGTGAACCGAAAAAAAACCCAAATTAGTATCAAATGATATGTCATGATGATGGTAGGTGATTATGATATTTAAAGTGAGCATATGTTAGTGATTGACATACATGTTCAATACACTCTAAAGATGCGATATGAATCTGAAAAAAAAAACCAAATTAGTATAAAAAGATATGTCATGATGATGATGATGATGATGTTGATAGGTGATTCTGATGTTTAGAGTGGGCATATATATTAATGATTGACATAAATCCAACCATAGTGGTGGAAGTGGCTTTTGTTCACTTATGTGATCAAGGGTTCAATCTCACTTTCAACATTTATGGTTGGATATTTTGCCAAGTGATGGTTGCGCCTACTCTCTTCAGAGGGGTCAGATTCGATTCTGAAGCCCCCCCTGTTTTCTACTATCGTGCATTTACTCAAGAGAGGCTTGCCTCTTGTGGAGGGTGCAACATCTGTCAAGTGACAGGTGGCGGGAAATTTCCCGGGTGGAAGCCTTAGTGCCACTTATGCGCAGCCTCGACTCGCTTGTGGGCCGGCCATTCTCGCATCAGCGTGGACCCGGTTAAGAAAACATAGTCTGACCATTGTAGAGTGGCTAGGGGATCCCCTTTTGTAGGGATGGCAAAAAAAACCCGAGCCCGACGGGTATACCCGAAACCCGAAGCATTTGGGACGGGTATACCCAATTAGAGGTGAGCAAAAAAACCGGTTCGGGAACCGAAACCGATAAAACCGACCCGACCCGAAACCGGTTTCACGTGAAACCGGTACTCAAAAAATCTCAAACCGAACCGAACCGAAAAACGGCCTAAAACCGACGAAAAAACCGGTCAAAAGAAACCGAACCGAAACCGGTACACAAACCCAAACCGAACCAAAACTGGTATCGCTAAAAACCGGCCGAAAACCGGCAAAAAAACCGAAACCGAACCAAAACCGGTTTAAGTAAAAATACATTTTTTGGCCATAAACACAAATAAAACATTGTTTTTTTAATAATATTCAATTTCCTTCTTTAAAAAACCCTAAAAGTTATTAAAAGTTAAATTTTATGTAATTTATACGATTTTAAAAAGTGCGCGAAAAAAACCGATTAAGAACCGAAACCGAAACAAACCGAAACCGAACCGAAACCGGTCTCCGAAACCGGTCTTACGAATCGACAAAACCGGTCCAAAACCAAACCGGTTCGAAACCGAAGCCGGTTTGGCCAGGAACCGGTACTGTAGCGAACCGGTTTGGAACCGAAACCGGTTCGGCAAAAAAAAAAACCGATTTGCTCACCTCTATACCCAATACCCGACGGGTATGGGACGGGTTTGGCATTGGAAAAAAATTATTTCGCGGGTATGGGATGGGTATGGTATTAGGTGATACCCGACCCGATTACCCGAAACTAAATACCCGTCTACCCGAAATATATACCCGAATACTTTTAAGTTTTATATATATCTTTTCTTAACTATATTTTAGTAATGTTTCATTCTAATAGATTCATTATTTAAAGAATAAACTTTTCGTCTTAAATGTATATTCTAATAATATTATTATTTATATTTATTTGCTATGAAATATATAAATAGTTTTCAAAACTCATACTATAATATATATTTACATATTAAATGTTTCAACGATTATTATGGTGATAATAATATATATGTTACTTATTACAATTTCATATACTCTAGATTTTTCAAAATATAAGACTATAGAAGAAAATAAAAATATATATATACATGCAAATGCCAACGGGTAATCAGGTATACCCGATACCCACGGGTATGCTCTATACCTGACGGGTAATGGGACGGGTATGGTATGAGATTTTATAACCGGGTATGGGTATGGTATTAGTCAAACCCGACCCGTTGCCATTCCTACCCTTCTGGGGGGTTGTGATGAACTCTGCCACAACATAGAAAATCACCTTAAAAAAAGGTGATTCTGATGTTTAAAGTGGACATATATTAATGATTGACATACCTGTTTAATTTTCACTGAATGAAATAATCAATAGGTAAGTAGTGGATATCCATAGGGTGGGGGTTGGGTCCAATTGGCAAAGGCATTGGAGTTAAGGTGTTGTTCCCCTTTAAGTTAAGGGTTCGAGCCCCGTCAAAGGCGGATTGGTGTAAAAAAATTGTTGTTAAAAAAAAGTAGTGAATATACATTTTAAGATAAATAAACATGATCTAACTGCTATCGACTAAATAGATTGTAATATAGTAACTTTTCATGTCTTCAGACTATTTACTTTACTCATATATAATTTATGTATCTATTTCATTAATCATCACATGAAAAGGTTGGGTTTTTTTTTTTTTTTTTCATTTTTTGTGTAGCACTATGGTACTCGTTGGAAAGATAATAAAACGTTCGTTAATTTGGTATATTGTTTTTTTAAAAAAAATGTCGTATAAAAATGTTATTAATGTTCAAAATCGTGGGGGAACGTGTATGTGACATTTATTTTTTTAATTCTCATAATATGCACATGACACACTAACGGGGGATAATGACTTCAATAAATATAATATCATCAATCATCACGGATGCTTTCCTTTATATATAGTTATAGATTATAGATAATATCTTGGGGGAAGAAAAAATTCTTACCACAAAGATATATTACTCCCCTTTTATACGAGAAGACGGGCTATGGTTTTAATCAGACTCTTATGTGTCAGGCTCAAGTATATATGTTGAAATGGCCTAGTTAGCTGTATACTCAACGAGAGGGTTATGTATGAGAATTCGATGTAGGATCATTCGTATATAAAATAAAGTAAACAATTTTATTACGATTACAAACGAAATGAAAGCAAAAGTACAGTACAAACTAAAACTGAAAATAATAAAATATACAAGCAAGGAGTAGAAGCAGAATATTGTGGCTGAGAATCGTGTTGAACACGGGGCCGTTAAAACAAATTCCGAGTCTATTACGAGAGCTCGTTTTGTTTCCTATGTTACAACAGTCGGAGCAGTAGTACTGCCGTAGTTGGCTCTAGAACCCGAATGGTACCTTGAAAAACTTGAAGAGATGAACTAAAGATTGCTGGAAAGTTTAGAGAGAATTCTGTAAATGTTGGTGTGTCTACAAAGCAAGTGACACCTTATTTTTATAGTGGAGTCTTGAGTCAAATTGGTCAAAGAAACTAAAAACGAAAATTAAAGTTCATTGAACGTCTTCAATTCCATTTAATTCTGTTTTAATTTCTAACACTTACAGTTTGACTCGTCTGTTGCAACTCACAGACTGAAACAACATTAGCGGTGGTGATGGGTGGCGGTGGTGGATGGCGGGATGGTCGGTGAGTGGCGGTAGTCGGTGTTGGAAGCAATGGCGGTGGTCGGTGGCAGTGGGTGGCGGTGGTGGTCATTGTCCGTGGTGGTCGGTGACGGGCGGTGGTCCAAGGTGGTCATGGCGGTGGTTGGTGGCGGCGATGGGTGGTGGTGGTGATGATGATGGAGGGTGACGATTTTTAATAACAATGAGTTAAGCAAGCTAATAAATTAATAAAAAGTGCTAAAGCAAAATATTACTAATCTATCTATATAATAAATGAAAACACTAGGGTTGAATCCTAGCTTTTGAGAGGGTCTCCTTGGATCCAAATGGTAAATGGAGCTCCATGAAATGTAGTATATAAACCTCTTTTTTTTTTGTTTTCTCACCATCCATTTGTATCTTAAAACATTCTTCCTCCTTCCTAGCCTAATACATTGTTCATCCTTCATATCCTAATTCCTTTCTCATTCCTAATTCCTTTCTCATTGTTCTTTTTGCAAGGTATGTTGTCCATCTAATCTTATATTTATCATATTACATCAATCTTCTATGAAATACAATCGGTTTTTTGGTAATGATCAAAACGTTTTACGATTAACATAAGTGTCGAAATTGTTTTATTATCAATTTTCTGATTTGTATGAGATTGATACATAACTGCTTACAATCATATTACATCAAAGAAAATACAATCGGTTATGTATTTTCTTTTTACTACACAGAAAAATCACAATCGTATTACATCAACCTGCTACAAAATACAATCGGTTTTTTTTGTAATGATCAACACGTTTTTTTATTAACATAAGTATCTAAACTGTTTACAATTAAGTTTCTGATTTGGATGAGATGATGAAAGTTTCGTAGATGATGAGTAATACGTATACCAATAGAAAGATTTCTAATTTCCGTTCTATACTATTTTCAAACGTATTTATTTAGTTAATATTATGGTTATATGTAAATCGATGTTTTGCTCAGTTTTATTCATTTACATTTTATGGATTCATTTAGTTGTATTCATTTGAATCTTTGGGTCATTTGATATTTTTTAAGAAGTCCGTTAGGATGATGAATAGATAGATGTACATATAATTGTCATCAGTGTTTTTTACATATATATTGAATCGGTTTTACATATATATTTGAAAATCAGGATTTGATCCAAAGACACAAACGCTATTATGACTTATCACAATGGTTCTCAATTCTTGAAGGTTTTGCATGACCCTGCGTCAACAGTCTTGGTATTTTCTTATTTTCAAGTTCATATGACTAATTATTTTTTTAAAACGATTCTTTATTTTTTAATATTGTTTTTAATGTGTCAAACTAAATTTACCATATCTATTATATACCATATTTATGTAATCGTTTTATATACCATATTTATTAGGATTGTTTAATTAAATTATATTACTATTGACCGAAATTCATTGACCGAAATTTATTAGGATTGTTTTTTGTCTCATTAAATTATATTTACTATTGACCGAAATTTACCATATTTATTAGGATTGTTTAATATTATTTATTGTCCTTGATATTAATTGACCGAAATTTACCATACTTATTACGATTTTTTTGTCTCATTAAATTATATTACTATTGACCGAAATTTACCATATTTATTATGATTGTTTGGTATTATTTATTATTATTAATAATAATTGACCAAAATTTACCATATTTATTACGATTTTTTTGTCTTATTAAATTATTTTACAAAATTATGTCTCATTAAATTGATTATGAATAAATTTAACCCGTAATTTCAGCTTACCATAATTTAATGAAAAGAAAATTAAGTTTAATACGAAATTATTGTTGGTAATTATGAATCAATTTAATCTGTAATTATGAATCAATTTAATTAATTTTTTATTATATATGATTGATTATGAATCAATTTAACCCGTAATTTAGACTTACCATAATTTAATGAGACGAATTTAATTTTAGTACGAAATTATTTTTGATAATTATTAATCAATTTAATCAGTAAGATGGCACATCAATTTAATCCATAATTATTAATTTATTCAATTTTTTATTATGTATGATTGATTATGAACCAATTTAATCCGTAATTTAGGCTTACCATAATTTATTGATCGAATTTATGTATGATTGATTATGAATCAATCATATCCGTAATTATGAATCAATTTAATCCGTAATTATGAATCAATTTAATCATTTTTTTTGCATTAATGATTAATTATGAATCAATTTAATCCGTAATTTAAGCTTACCATAGTTTATTGACCGAATTTATGTATGATTGATTAAGAATCAATTTAATATGTAATTATGAATCAATTTAACCCGTAATTTAGGCTTACCATAATTTAATCTCATTAATTTTTTTACCCAATATAAACGTCAATGCACTAACAATTTTGAATTTATGAGTAATATTAATTATATAAAAATAATTGTAATGGACGTTTATGTATATAAGTGGATTCTAATAAAACAAAAACAAATTTTGTTAATACCATATAAGCACACTAATTTTCTGTAATCACGTTAATAACAATGTTGACTTCTCCTACTAAAAATAGTCTTGATGTCATTGTAAAACATCAAATATAAACAACTGTAGACGAATCTTATTTTTAGAAGTTATATTTATGTATCTTATCTCCCAAAATACTAAATAAAGAATGGTAAGTAACCATTTTACTATACAAATTTAATAAATTCAATAAAGCATTCATTTGTATATTATTCAAAATATAGAATCGATTATCAGTATAAATGGTAAGTTAATGAATATTCATTAGAAATACCGACTTTTTAAATCGGTATTGATAGATATACAGTGAATTGGATTTACCTTTAAATGGACTTAATCATTCTATGTTTTACTTATTTTAAAAAATAGGATCTCATCTGAACACACCAACGTTATTATATCTTATCACAAAGGTTCTCAATTCTTCAAGGTTTTGCATTACCCTTCGTCACCCGTGTTCGTATATTTGTTAGTTTTTTGTGTAAAAATGCCTATTTCATTTTATAAAATGATTTTTTATACGTCTCTTTCCAGACTGTGTCGAAGGCCATGAACAAATTTTTGTTATCTAAAAACATCATATGCAATGACGTTACAGTTTCCACATACGAATTATGATTAGTCTTGATTGCAATTAATAAGATTTATTCATTTTTAATGTTATTTATTAAGATATTTAATATTAATTATTGACATTAATAATAATTGACCGAATTTAATCTTATTTATTAAAAATTTTAATCTTATTTATTTATATTACTTTTTTTTCGAATTTATGTTTAATAAGATTTAATCATTTTAATGTATTTTTAGTATGTTAGAATTAATGTTATTTATTGACATTAATAATAATTGACCGAATTGAATGTTATTTATTACGATTTTTTAATCTCATTTATTTATATTAATATCACTACAAAATTATGTTTAATCTATATTTATGAAATTATGTTTAATATTATTTATATTACTATTTGTTCGAATTATTATTGGTGTTTTCTGCAATTAATAGGATTTATTTATTTTTTAATGATATTTATTATGAGATTTAATGACATTAATAATAATTGACCGAATTTAATGTTATATATTACGATTTTAAGCTCATTTATTTATTATTGACCGAATTAATTTACGAATATATTACTAATACTAATATTACGATTTTTAATTTTAATCTACAGTGAATCGGATTTACCTGTAAATGGAATTAATAATTCTATGTTTTACTTATTTAAAAAAAACAGGATCTCATCCGAACACACCAACATTATTATATCTTATCACAAAGGTTCTCAATTCTTCAAGGTTTTGCATGACCCTTCGTCACCCGTGTTCGTATGTTTGTTAGTTTTTTGTGTAAAATGCCTATTTCATTTTATAAAATGATTTTTTATACGTGTCTTTCCAAACTGTGTCGAAGGCCATGAACAAATTTCTGTTATCTAAAAACATCATATGCAATGACGTTACAGTTTCCACATACGAATTATGATTAGTCTTGAATGCAATTAATAAGATTTATTCATTTTTAATGTTATTTATTAAGATATTTAATATTAATTATTGACATTAATAATAATTGACCGAATTTAATGTTATTTATTAAAAAATTTAATCTCATTTATTTATATTACTTTTTTTTTGAATTTATGTTTAATAAGATTTAATCATTTTAATGTATTTTTAGTATGTTAGAATTAATGTTATTTATTGACATTAATAATAATTGACCGAATTGAATGTTATTTATTACGATTTTTTAATCTCATTTATTTATATTAATATTACTATAAAATTATGTTTAATCTATATTTATGAAATTATGTTTAATATTATTTATATTACTATTTGTTCGAATTATTATTGGTGTTTTCTGCAATTAATAGGATTTATTCATTTTTAATGATATTTATTATGAGTTTTAATGACATTAATAATAATTGAGCGAATTTAATGTTATATATTACGATTTTAAGCTCATTTATTTATTATTGACCGAATTGACCGAATTAATTTACGAATATATTACTAATACTAGTATTACGATTTTTAATTTTAATCTCAGTTATTTCTTATTGACCGAATTAAATTACGAATTTTTTACTAATACTAAAACTAATATTACGATTTTTAATTTTAAACCCATTTATATCTTTTTGACTGAATTAAAATTTTCTATTACTATTTTTACGAATATATTACTAATTACTAATACTAATCCCATTTAGTTTTACTATTCCACAAGGTGTCGTTGATTTTTTAAATTTAAATTATGATTTTGATGTTATTTATGAAAAGGTTTAATATTATTTAAGATGATTTTAATTTCATTGGTTTGAATGATTGATTATGATTTGGTTGTTATTTATTAAGATTTTTAATCTTATTTATTGATATTATTAATATTACGAAATTCATTTTAATATTGTTGACCAACTTTACTTTTGATATTACAACTTTCCTTTAATCAATTGTCATGAAACGATATTCTTTTAAACATATATGAATTTCTTTCAAACATTTATTTAAATATATTTAACAATGTTAAACTTATTTAATAGTTTATAATTTAAATATAATCCGAAGATAACAATGTACATTTATTTTCATAAACTTTTATTATTCTTTTAATAATAAATATAATTTAAATATATTTAACAGTTTCCTGAAATATATAATGTATTCATAATAAATTTCAATGCTATTACTAATATTACGACCTTAATTTTAATATTGTTGACCGAATATGAGTACAAACTATTTACGTTTTTGTTAAATTGACGGAGGTCAATTCTTTGACTATATGTCCTTGCGTTTGATTGTGCTATTGTTGACCAATTCACGTCAATTACCAATCCTTCCATATTTTATAATTCAAAGACTTTCCTTTAATCAATTGTCATGAAACGATATTCTTTTAAACATATATGACTTTCCTTTAAACATTTATTTAAATCTATTTAACAATGTTAAATCTATTTAACAGTTTATAATTTAAATATAATCCGAAGATAACAATGTACATTTATTTTCATAAACTTTTATTATTCTTTTAATAATAAATATAATTTAAATATATTTAACAGTTTCCTGAAATATATAATGTATTCATAATAAATTTCAATGCTATTACTAATATTACGACCTTAATTTTAATATTGTTGACCGAATATGAGTACAAACTTTTTACGTTTTTGTTAAATTGACGGAGGTCAATTCTTTGACTATATGTCCTTGAGTTTGATTGTGCTAATTTTAAGCATTGTTGACCAATTCACGTCAATTACCAATCCTTCCATATTTTATAATTCAAAGACTTTCCTTTAATCAATTGTCATGAAACGATATTCTTTTAAACATATATGACTTTCCTTTAAACATTTATTTAAATCTATTTAACAATGTTAAATCTATTTAATAGTTTATAATTTAAATATAATCCGAAGATAGGAGTGTACATTTATTTTCCTACACTTTTATTATTCTTTTAATAATAAATATAGAGTAAAGATCAAATACAAAGTGTTTTTTTTGGTGAGAACTGTGAGAATCAGGGGGGGGGAATTTATTTTTTTTAGAATTTTTTTCCCATGTGCTTAAACATACTTTCTAGATGAATAATACAAAAAAAAAATTAAATTTTTTAGTGTAATTACGTCATTAAAGTAAATACATTAGTTTACACTAGAGTAATTATGTAATTACTCTACAGCAGTAATTACGTAATTACTCTACACCAAAATTTATTTAATTTTTTGTTGTTTTAGATTTCAATACTATAATATATGTTTAACAATACGGGAAAAAAAATTCGAAAAAAATACCCTCATTTGATTCTCACAGTTCTTACAAAAAAACACTTTGTACAAGATCTTTCCCCAATAAATATAATTCAAATCTATTTAACAGTTTTCAAAAATATATAATGTATTCAAGATAATTTTCAATGCTATTATTAATATTACGACCTTAATTTTAATATTGTTGACCCAATTTGTGTAAAAACTTTTTACGTTTTTGTTAATTTGATGGAGGCCAATTCTTTGACTTTATGTCTTTGAGTTTGATTGTGTTAATTTTAAGCGTTGACCAATTCACGTCAATTACCAATCCTTCCATTTTTTATAATTCAAATATATAAATAAATTCCTACTTGATCACGTCAATCGAGGCATAGCATTTCCGATTTTGCAGAATTGTTCGAGACACATCAATACTATATAAACCTTAACAAATAATAAAATCATTTAATCATCATACCAATTTTAACAACGAAATTAAATGATAATATAAATTTTCAAAATGTTACTTTCTATTAAATAATTATATTACTTCAATCACAACTAATAATGATTACTAAATATGTCAATGATAATTTGTATATAATGGGTAAGGAATTTTGAGACGCAGATGATTTTAATGTCATTTATTTGAATGATTGATTATGATTTTGATGTTATTTATTAAGATTTTTAATCGTATTTATTGATGTTACTAATATTACGAATTTCATTTTAACATTGTTGACCGACTTTCATTTTGATATTACGACTTTTCTTTAATCAATTGTCACTAAACGATAATCATCATCTTGATTTCAATAAGTGTGCTAATTTTAAGTGTGCTAATTTTTAGATGTCAATAAAAATTTGTATATAATGGGTAAGGCAATTTCCGACGCGGATTATTTTAATGTCATTGATTTGAATGATTGATTTGAATGATTGATTATGATTTTGATGTTATTTATTAAGATTTTTAATTGTTAAGTACTATATTTGCACAGTTTAAATAATGACTTTTTTTGGCGGCATTTTGTAACATGTCAAAAGTTGCTTAAAGTGTGTGTACAATGGGTCCTTTTGGCTACATGTTGAAATGGGTCTGGGGTTGATCCTTTTGGTGTGTATTTTTTAATAAAATATAGGAAATTTATATTACAGCATGTGACATTGGACCCATTTTCTTATTAGTTGTTTTTTAGCTATGTAATCGGTTTGAACCATTAGAGAGATAGCATGTAAAATTTAAGCTACCCATTCAAGTAAGTGGGTTAAGGATTGTTTTTTGATTTACTTATCACCGTATCCATATCTTTACAACAACTATATTTTATATAGAACACAAATATGGAATACAATGGTGAAGGTTTTCATAAATTATTGAAAATAAGCTGCATTTCGAGGATTGTGATGACAATGATAACAACTTCAAAGGTGAAAAATCAGCTATCAATGAGGAAGACTTGGAAGATTTTGATTGAAGTAATGAAAATGGACCATTGGTTGAAGTTCGTTAAGCCCCAACTAAATGATAAGTGTTCTATGCTTAATTTTAGTTATGATTAGAATATAGATATTATGCAAATGATGTAATGTGTGATATTGGTTGAAGTTCGTTAAGCCCCAACTAAATGATAAGTGTTCTATGCTTAAGCTTAGTTATGATTAGAATATAGATATTACCCAAATGATGTAATGTGTGATATTGTGATAGTATGCTATGTAGTTTGCAGTTGTCAAATTAAACTTTACTTACTCGATATATCCATCATTTCGTTGCATTAAACTCTTAGATGACATTTTGCATTTAACATCATAATTCATACATGTTGCATTATCAAACATTTAGTAACCGAAACAAATTGCATAATACAATTCTTATTTTCCTACTTTTTTTATTTTACTTTCGGATGAACCGTGGGTCCCCACGGGACTCTAACCTAGTCTTACAATATAAAAAATCAAGTTTAGCAATTCATAAAAGATTATGGTTTGCCAATGACCTTCAGCCCAGCTGGGGAGAGGTGGGAGGGTTTACCTCTTCAGAGGGTTTCCGCTCGGGCTTGGTCTTGAGTTCGAATCCTGCACACCACGAAAAAATTCCCTGTAACGGTTTGAGATAACTTCAAAGTGGACACCGGTGCGTGGGTAGTGATTCGAACTCGGATTGAGGGGTTGTCTGTCGATTGGTTTCACCAAATAAAAATAAAATAAAAAATTATGGTTTTGAAAAGCTACGAGCAAACAAAAGAAAAAATTAAGTTTAAAAGATTAACTGAGTTATTGTTGCATTTAATATAATGATGGGGTAATTAATTTCAATTGTCCAACTGTTTCTTTTGCATTTGTACAGGAACAAACTTAGAAGGGTAGATTTTATAGTTGGACCACAAATGGAAGCTTGTTGGGCTAGAAGCGAGATGGGCAAGGATGTCAAAATGGCTAAATTATTTTTGTGATATTGGGTTGCCATGAATTAAAAGTTAGCTTAGTTTTGCGCTAGAATCTTGGACGATAATTAAAGAACGGCGGTGCATGAGAGTTAAGTTGAGGACCGGAAGGCAGAAAACAAATAAAAGATCTTGAACGCACATTGAAGGGGGATACATCACGGCATAAGCAATATTTTAGAGAGGAGAACTAGAAGAGAGGAAGGCTGATTTTCAAAAAAAAAAAAAAAAAAAAAAAAGGAGGAGGAGGAGGAGGAGGAGGAGAATGGGTTCATTTATTTCAAATATTAGTTTTAGTTTGATTGCTTTATGTTCTCATATACTTGTTACTATATTTTATTATTATTTTGAGCATATGATTTTATCGTTTTCCATGAATATTATTGGCTACACTTTTAAACTACCTAGCTTGTATGGTGATCACATGCTGATTTTATAATTCTCGACTTATGGATTTATATTGAATGGTTAATGTTTTGGTAACGATTTGGTTGATGTTTATTATGATGTGTGTGCATGTTGCTGTCTAATTTATTATCCTTGATAGTTCTATAAACGTTTTAGTGAATGTCTTTCATGTTTGGATGTCTATTAGGGTTGTCTGCTAGGTGCGTGTAGCTTATTTTATGGTTTTGTGCACGAAAGCCATAGGAACTTGATTCAAGAATTTATAGGCCTTATGTATTCTTCCATTCTTTAGACTTCGAGGTAATGGAATGTTGGGGTGTCTAGAGCTTTAGGTGTTAGAATTTGGGTGAGATCGGAAGGTGATATATCTTAGTTGTCTTTAGTTTCTTGCAATTCCAAGTCATAGTTAACCTAACTAGATTAATCATTTACATTTTTGGATGTATTGTGATTAGAGAGACCGAGAGATGATTGAGTCATTAGAGTACCAACTACATTCTTAGCAAGGTGAGACCGGGAGGTGATCCAAACTAGATAACCAGTGGTTTTTTATTACCCTTAGAATTCACCGATTTGTGTTAATGAGCCCAGTAGGAGATTTAGCATATCTTATAGTTTTCTAAGCCATCTATCTTAGATTTGGTAGCCATTAAAAATTTTCTATTACCGAAAGTTGTGAGTTTGCATGTAGGATTCTTGACCCAGGTAGTTTTCTTCCTATCTTGATATTTTCCTCAGTTATCTTTGCTTTCTCCTTATCTTTATTTATTTTATTTTTTATTTAATTATTAAAAACCAAAAATCATATTTAAAATCAAGTTTGTTAAGTAGTTGAGTCTAGTTTTGCTTCCTATTAGTGTCATGTGGGTTCGATATTCAGACTTACTCAATCTATACTATAGTGATATGTACACCTGCCTGTCGTGTGGTCTAGTTTGTTGAGTCTGTTTTCTATTACTAGGTGTCTAGTTTAAGTTATATATTTATACCGCATTTAGCACATCACCTACTGATTAGGAATGACTTTTTTATTCAAATAAATGAATTCGGAAGGTTTTATTAGTCGAATATACCATTAATTAGGTCTATACCAATGGGACGAAAACAATTTCAATTACTACATCGTCCTAAATTACAAATTTTGGGGACAGTTACCTACAAAGCGTCCTTAACATACAAAGCGCACGAAGTATTATAGACCATTGATTAGGCTTAATTGAAGCTTTGTTCGAACAGTGAGACGCAATTGTAAATATTAAGCAAATTAACAATGGTTTAACGTATGCAAGGGCATTATCGTCCAATTGCATAAAAAATCAACTAAATTCAAATTACATCACCCTATTCTTATTAATTTGTTGACGATTGTAAAAATATACACATAATTAATGATCGTAACAAAATACCATCACTTCGGAACATGATTTGTTTTCAAACAAAAAAAGAGCATGCAAGTTTACCGAGTTAGGTAGTCTAATCCACCTAATTACGCATACTAAACCCTTGTAATTACACATGTTAAATCCTTAACCAACCTAATTACGCAAAGAATGTTCCATAAAATAACTCATGAATCAATATGGATGATGGCAGCAAAGCAAGAAAGCTAAAAAAACACATGTTTTCTAAAATTACGCATGCTCAAAAAATTTATAATGTTTAAAATTACGCATGAAGGTGTAGAAAAGACATACGAAGGTTCAGAAAATTACGCATGAAGTTTAAGACAATTACGTAGGAAGGTTAAGAAAATACGCATAAAAAGGATCAGAAATTATGCATGATCAAACAAATTACATTGTTTACAGTTACGCATGAAGGTGCAGAAAAGACGCATGAAAGGTTAAAAACAATTACGCATGAAGGTTAAGAAAAAATATGCAGAAAGGTTCAGAAAATACGCATGATTGGTTGTCTCGGTCTTCTTTGTATTAATCTGAATCTGAGAGATCCTGTGGCGGATCTAGACCAAACTTTTAGGGGTAACGTTAAAAATTGTTTTTTTGCCCCGATTTCATATAATGTAAATAAAACAATCGATAACCTCTTTCTGTATTGATAGAGTTGTCAACTTATTATTTTTTTTCACCGTAATGTAAACATTTTGGCCCATATACCCATACCCGATTTATACCTATAAATACTTGGAACCGATTGTACCCTATACCCGATACCGGTTTTTTTAATACCCGATAAAATTTTAAAGTATAGTTTTATTTTTACTTTACAACCTTTATATTTAAGTTTTTTAATAATGCATATTATAAAGCAAATAATTTATACTTTGTTGAATTTATGCTTTCTAATTTATTTTAATTATTTTTACAAATTACAAACCAATTATAATTTTTAAACAAAATTCTTTTTATGTAAAATAACAAAAAAAAGTCACTTTTTAAAACCATGTATACTCACTCCCATACCTAGTTATACCTGAACCTAATTATACATTACCCGGGGTACATATGTTATGATTTTTCTTCTCAATACTCTTACCTAAACCCTGCCTAGTTTCTCTCAATACCCAATTTTCCTTTATCCGTTCATACACGGAACTGGTTAGTAAAAGAAAAACCCAAAATGTGCACATCTACCTTTAACTAACATATTGGGTTTAAGCCTTATGGACTTTTATCATATAATTAACATATGGAATGAGTCAATGGGTTATGGATTTATTGTAACACCCCAACCGATGGCGGAAACATCGAGGTGTCACGTAAGAATGAGTATACAGTAGCACATGGTATTCAAATTTTAATTGAAATTTATTTAAAGTGCAAATATCCAAAATTGAAAATACATAATGAGTTTTGAATGAAATCCTAATACATCAAAAAGCCAAAGCATAAACTTCAAATTTCTCCTCATGCTAACTTTCTAGACTTCAAGCATCATTATTACCTGTTGAGTTGTAAAAATGGGGGGGGGGGGTCAACTAGAAGTTGGTGAGAATACATAAGCCATGTCAAGCAATTAAGTTTAAGAATAAAAGTTTAGCAATTCATATGTCTATCAAAGTTTAAGTCTACATGAATAAACATGAAGTGTTGAATGCACATAATCAAACCTCCGACTAGTTTAGGTCCATCCCGTCATCCACGGTTCACCTTAATATTATGTTGGAACGATAACAATCATCCGCGCTCCCCATAAAAGATGGTCAACGAATCTAGGTGGGATTGTCAATCCAATAGATCTATTATTGAGTATCGCCGGCTTGGCCATAGCTAATGATTATGTATGTTGAAGCGTAAGTCTAACTGTTGTTGTTGTCTAAATCATGAGGCATTAAAGTTTACAACTAGACATGTATGTAGAATTGCTTAAGTATAATGTTGCAAGTATAAAGAATTGCATAAACATGGTTACGTAAACTCACCTTAGCAAAGTATTAAGTCTCGAGAAAAAGTATAAGTGTAGCCCCAAAGTGGCCAAGTATTACCCTATGTATAAGGTAACAAATAAGTCTAAGCCTTTCTAGTCTACAAGTATTTTCTAGGGTTTCGAATTGGGGATAAGTATTCGTTTGATTAATAAATAAAATGTTTAATAAATAAGAGAAATTTGATAAATAAATAAACAAAAGTCTTTTGGTAAATTTTAGATTAAAGATGTTCACAATATAAAGTTATAAGTATGAAAATAAATTTTATAAAATTAATTTCTTAAAAATAGAATATTTAATCTATTTATTTCAAATTGTCAAAATATAACTTTAATATTTAAAAATATTAAAATTAAAGAATTTTTAAATTAAAAATTGTATTTCTGTTCTAAATGGATAAAAATAATTTATATAAAATTTTGGTGCAAAAATATTGAAAAATGAATTTATTATGATTTATTTATGATTAAAACTAACAAAAATTGATTAAAAATATTAAATAAATGATTTTTCAGAAATAAAAATCATTTCAGAAATGCTTAATGTTATATAAACTCAGAATAATTTTTGTGGGAATTTATATAATCGTTTTGATATTTTTATAGAATTTTATAATTAAAATAAAATAAACTTGAAATATTTATTATATTTATTAAATAAATAATTTTTGGAAAACTAAAAATTGTATGTTAAACTTTTCTACTAGAATAACATAAAATAATTTTTGTAGAATTTATAAAGGAGTTTTAGTATTTTAAAACTAATTTTAAAAATACAAGTGAATATATATAAAGCTTAAATGGTAAAAAAAATTGTTTTGTTGATGTAGGGAATCGAACCCGGGTCTGGGACCGGTTCGCGTTTTAATCACAAGCCTAGCCACCAACTGGGCTAGACCCTGAGAACGAATAAACTAGATTTGAAATTAATTATATAGTATATGTGAAATTGATTTATAATTCTTTTAAAAGAAAAGAATAAAGCCGTGAAAGGTGGGACTCGAACCCGTGTGCCCCGGTTAACAAACAGACAGACACAACCACTTGATCAAGATCAGTGGTTGTGTTTGGTTTGTTTTTGTTTTAAATAAATATACAAGTCTGCAGAGTGTTCTTCCCCAATTCAAAAGTTTCGAACCCTAGGTTAATCAATAATCTGATTTACACAACAATAACCCAATTGATCATAGGGTTATTGTTGTGTAGTGGCCGATGAACAAAAAACATCAAAAAAAAATGAACTTACAAAAACGAATTCGTGTTTAAAGCTCGGTCAACCAGAAAAGTCAAACGCCAACGATTAGAAGTTTGAGAGGTGATTTAAAACAGAAATTGGAGATGAAGAAGAGTATATCGGCGAGTATAGCTTGCTGTGAAGTGTTCAATTTATAGTGTGAGGGCTCGGGTGAACGAATTGGAAAGTTTGACTCGTTTAATGTCTATGACGTGTTAATTGACACAATTTGGGAATGCTTTGACGATGATTGGTCGTGTAATAGACGCGTACCAGTCAACAAATCACCAATCATTCCATATCCAGGATCAATCGTGATTAAGATGGACGATTTATGGTAAATTGTTCTTCACAGTTGACTTTTCAAGTCAACTGTTAAGACCCAATTTCATTATATAATTAAAAGGTGTGGAAACATTGACAGGAAAGTAGTGTAGCTCAGTTGGTTGTGTGGTGTGTGCACGTTGGACCGGCTATGTGCTCGGGTTCGAATCCCGGCCCAAGCCTTTAATTTTTTGATAATTATTTCAATAATAATAAGATATTATAAGTATATAGTATAGTATAAGGGGTCCAAATGCGTCACGAAATATTTTTAAAAGACGATAAATGATGAAACTTGACGTTTTATTAATAATAATTGTAACGTACAAGAAATTTAATGCGAAATGTTACAGTCTCCCCTACTTTTAGGAACTTCGTCCCGAAGTTGGAGTTGGAGAGTCTGGTGGAAAAAGATGTGGGTACTTAGACCTCATCTGGTCCTTGCGTTCCCAAGTGAACTCTGGACCTCGTTTAGATTCCCAACGAACCTTAACGATCGGAATGCGACTGCGCTTGAGTTTCTTGACTCCAGTATCCACGATCTCGACGGGTTTCTCGACAATGTGCGTAGTTTCATCGATTTGCACATCTTCAAGAGGGACATGGAGGTTCTCATCTGCTAAGCATTTCTTGAGATTCGAAACATGAAAGGTTGGGTGAACATTGCTTAGCTCAGGTGGAAGATCAAGTTTGTAAGCCACTTTTCCAATCCTGTCAAGAACTTTGAATGGGCCTACGTATCGAGGAGCTAGTTTTCCTTTTCTACCGAAGCGAATCACTCCTTTCCAAGGGGATACCTTAAGAAGTACAAGGTCCCCGACTTGAAATTCCAAGGGCTTACGACGTTTATCAGCATAACTCTTCTGACGACTTCTAGCCTTGAGAAGATTATCCTGAATGAGTAGGATTTTATCCGTGGTTTCCTGGATCTGTTCGGGTCCAGTGATCTGGGCTTCACCAACCTCAGTCCAATAGACAGGTGAACGACATTTACGACCATAAAGTGCCTCGAAAGGAGCCATGTTAATGCTGGCATGATAACTGTTGTTGTATGAAAACTCGACCAAAGGAAGATGAGAATCCCATGCGCCACCAAAATCGATGACACATGCCCTGAGCATATCCTCAAGTGTCTGGATGGTCCGTTCAGTCTGACCATTTGTTTGAGGGTGATAAGCAGTACTCAGGTTCAACTTGGTACCCAAAGCGTCTTGTAAAGAATCCCAAAAGTGAGAGGTGAAACGACCATCACGATCAGAGATAATGTCCAAAGGTATACCATGACGACATACGATTTCACTTACGTATATCTTTGCTAACCTTTCCACAGAATACTTCTCACGAATAGGTAAGAAATGGGCTGACTTGGTCAAACGGTCGACGATTACCCAAATGCTGTCAAAACCTTTGGGTGTACGAGGGAGTTTAGTGATGAAGTCCATTGCTATGCTCTCCCATTTCCATACAGGAATTTCTGGTTGTTCAAGCATACCAGATGGTCGTTGATGTTCAGCCTTGACCTTTGAACAAGTAAGGCATTTTGCAACGAAAAGAGCGATATCTTTCTTTATACCAGACCACCAATACGAATGACGAAGATCTTGGTACATCTTGTCAGCTCCAGGATGAATAGAATAACGAGACTTATGAGCCTCGTTCATAAGAAAAGTACGAAGATCATCACGGTTAGGAATCCAAAGTCGATTGAGAAAATAGAGTAAACCATCAGGTTTGGTTTCAAGTTGAGTCTCAGCACCATAAGACATTTCGTCGTACATGTTACCTTGGGTGACTGAAGTATGTTGAGCCTGGAGGATACGATCCTGAAGATCTGTACGAACTCTCGCACAATGAAGTTTGATACGCTCTTTACGACTGAGTGCGTCAGCCACAACATTCGCTTTGCCAGGATGGTAGCGAATTTCGCAATCATAGTCGTGAAGTAACTCAACCCAACGCCGTTGCCTCATGTTAAGATTTTTCTGGTCGAAGACATGTTGGAGAATTTTGTGGTCCGTGAAAACCACACATTTGGTTCCATAATGATAGTGTATCCAAATCTTAAGAGCAAAGACCACATCGCCCAATTCAAGATCATGGGTGGTATAATTCTTTTCGTGGGTCTTGAGTTGCCTAGACGCATAAGCAATAACCTTGCCTCGTTGCATGAGAACACAACCAAGACCTTGGTTTGATGCATCACAATAGACCACGAAGTCATCATTACCATTAGGTAGAGACAGGATAGGAGCTTCATAGAGTTTCAGCTTAAGAGTTTCAAATGCTTCCTCTTGCTTTGGTCCCTACTCATAGGGTTTACCCTTGTGAGTTAAGGCAGTGAGAGGAACAACGATCTTAGAGAAGTTGGCAATGAATCGACGATAATAACCAGCCAAACCAAGGAAGGAACGGACTTCTATTGGAGTTTTAGGAACACTCCAATCCTTAACAGCTTCGATCTTTGCGGGATCAACATGAATTCCGTTCATATCAATGACATGTCCCAAAAATTGAACTTCCTTAAGCCAAAATTCACATTTCGAGAACTTGGCATACAGTTGTTCTTTCTTTAGGAGACCCAAAATTGAGTGAAGATGTTGTTCGTGATCGGATTTTGATTTTGAGTAAATCAAAATGTCATCGATGAAGACGATCACGAATTTGTCGAGGTAGGGTCTACAAACCCGATTCATTAGATCCATAAACACTGCGGGAGCGTTGGTCAATCCAAATGGCATGACCATGAATTCATAATGGCCATAACGTGTACGAAAGGCTGTCTTGGGAATATCTTCATCATGGACTCTAAGCTGATGATAACCAGAACGAAGATCAATCTTCGAGAAGTGGGTTGCTCCTTGAAGTTGATCGAAAAGATCGTCAATCCTAGGCAAGGGATAACGATTCTTGATGGTGAGTTTGTTGAGTTCGCGATAGTCGATACACATCCTGAGAGATCCATCTTTCTTCTTAACGAACAAGACAAGGGCTCCCCATGGAGAAGAACTGGGGCGAATGAAACGTTTATCAGAAAGTTCCTGTAGTTGACTGGCAAGTTCTTGCATTTCAGAGGGTGCAAGACGATAAGGAGCTTTGGCGACAGGATTTGCACCAGGAACAAGATCGATTCTAAATTCCACTTGTCGAGCAGGAGGCAAACCAGGTAAATCCTCTGGAAAGACTTCAGGATAGTCCCGAATGATTGGGATGTCTTGGATACTTTTGCCCTTTTCCTTCTTTTCTATCATGTTAGCTAAGAAAGCCGTATACCCCTTTCGTAAGTATTTTTGGGCAGTAGTACAAGACATGAGTTTAAGCTCACCACAAGGCTTCTCACCATAGATCTTCAAAATGTCACCAGATTCGAGAGGAATGCGAATGACTTTCTCAAAGCATAGAATTTCAGCATGATGGGTTGATGTTAGGATCCGAGTTTGATTGTTTTGATTATGTTTAACTAAAATGATAAGAGTGAAATGAATATAGAATGGAAAGTGCAGCGGAATAATAAACTATTAATCAAAACATGAGAGTAATTGTTTTCTGATCGAATGCTTTCATTTATCTAAACGATTACAATCGTACAAGAACTCCCCCTCAGCCTGATCACACAGTGATTGTTTGTCTGAGAGAATGTTTGTGTGTGTGATGTAATAGAACAGTACAAGCACTGTTCTATTTATAGACAAGCCTAAACCACTGATGACCTAGGCTGACGTCACCTAAGACAGTGACCTCTAACAGAATAACAAACATAAAACATCTGCCTATTACAAACTACTGTTACATTGAAAACACTGAAGATAAACTATTGTTGTAAAAAAACTCTGATGGTCTTGTATCCTCTGCTGGAGCCTAAGTGCTGTTGGCTCCAGCAGTGCTTTAGTCTTCAATACTTGGATCAGCAATTGTTCTTCATCAGACCTTTGGTCAGCAGTTGTTCTTCATCAGTGTTTATTCAGCAGTCCTTTGTATCAGCAGTTGTCATAGCAGTTGTTTGGATAGAACAGTTGTTAGAGTCAGCAGTCTTTTGGGAGAAGTATGTTGTAAGGACTGTTTATTGTGTGGATCAACTGTTAGCATGTTTTGGCTTTTCAATCATCTGTTCTTCTTCAGGTCAGCAGACCCAACAAACTCCCCCTAGAACAGATGATGCCAAAACTCAGCTTTATTTACTGATCTTTATTCCTCATCAGACTTTCTCTGATTTGACCTTTGAATTGTAGTTCAAAGTCCAGAGCAAATAAGTCTTCTTCATCTCTTTCAAGTTCTAGATTTAGCAATGTTTGAAGATCATCTGCACATAGGCTGTATGCATCATCCATGCTAATCTTCTGAACTCTTCCATCTGACCTGAGCAGAGTCAATTCATGGTTGTCTTTGTTGACTTTCCATTTTAGAATTTTTGAGTCAGTGGATTTGCTGAGATGAACTTTTATTTGGGATGAGTTAGGTGATGGAGGTCTTCCAATGAGTTCCCTGAGTTTCTCTGTTGTAGGATCAGAGAAAAAATGTATCTGATTGAAGAGCCCTTCCTTGATAAATGTATCAGCAAACTTCTTCTGATCTTCTTCTGACATTTCCTTCTGTTTCTTGAACTGTCTTCTTGCAGCAGCTGATAGATCAGAAGTTTCAAGTAAGCTGTCCAAGGTAAAAGTCTGCTGGGGTCTCTTCATCAGTGGCTCATCAGTATAGACAGGTTTTCTACGTAGGCTGGGATCCTTCTTTCTGTTTTCTTCAAGACTCTTGTATGTCTCAACCAGCCTCAGTCAGACCATCTAGAGACAGACCTCATTTCCCCATAGTTAGCAGCTACTATCTCTTGTCTCATTCTTTTAAACTTTAAGGCTCTGACTGGGTCTCTGCCTCTGCCAAAATTAGGAGTAGAGACTTTAGCTTTGGGGTCTTTGGCCAATTCTTCTATTCTGAGAAGTTATTCTCTTAGTGCATGAGTGGTCCAACCATTAAACTGCTTTTTAGTTGCTTTATATGGCTTGGTTGCCAAGATCTGTTCCAGAAGAGAATCCTTAACCTCCTTTTCCAAGTCAACACTGAGAGGCATGGAGGACATGGAGTTACTCAGGGTCTTAGCAAAGTCCTCAATCCTTCTGAGTTTGCTAAGCTCTGCTGAATGGATGCCCTGAGCAGTCCTGTCATCCTTCCCTTTGCATTTCTCCTTAATGATGGCATCTACCTGTTCACCCTTGTATTTAAGACATGTATCAATGTTTAGGGGAACAGGGAAATTTGGGAGAGATGGGAAAGATCTGTCAGATGGTTGTTCAGTATTGTAGAAGGATTGTAATTCCCCCTTGAGTAGATCAAGTTCAAGGGAATACTGAACAACCAATGGTGTAATGGTTGGTGGTGGTCTATGGGAACTGAATTTGGATGTGTGTGGTGAGAATGATGAAATTGGAATAGCTGTGATAGGAGTGGATTGTGCAGTTGATGTGGTGTTTGGTGATGTGTGTATGTTTTCATCATGTACAACAAAGGTTGATTTTCTCTTCCTTGTGTACAAGATTTTAGGGGATGGTGATTTGGTAGCAATGGTTGGATTAACATCTGTTGGCCTTTTAGTAGGTCCAGCAGATGTTTGGGATTTGGTTGGTGATGTAGGTTTGGGTGTAGGTTTGGTGGTTGTATGTTCAGATGTGCTTGTAGGTTTAGGTGCAGTGGTTTGGGAAGCAGTGTTTTGGGTGGTTTCAGTGTTTTGGGTGGCAGTGGTTTCAGCAGCAGTGGTTTTGTCAACAGAGGAGTTTAGCTTGGATGGTGGTTTTCTGACATGTCTAGCAGGCCTTTTCATCCTTTTTGAGGATCCCACATCTTCAATCTCCTGCTGTTGTTCTTTCTTGAGGTTCACCAGTAACTCTGCTTTAGCTTCCAAGGTGTCAGCCCTTTTTTGTTTGGCCTGAGCAGCCTTTTCAGCTTCTATGTTTGCAGAGTTGTCTACTGCTTTGCTTTTGTCAGTGGTTTGTTGTGGTGATGTTGGTGTTGCTTGTTGTTGTTGTGGTGCTGTTTGACTAGCCTCTGGTTTGTTGGCAGACTTGGCTTTGCCCTTTTTAGAAGGTGGACAACCAAAGGGATCTAGCTTTGGTAGCCTATCTCTGCCACTCTCCCCCTTTTTGGCATCATCAGCCGTGAAGACATCATCATCTTCATCCCTGAGAATGGTGGTAGGGGCAGAGCCAGTGGTCTTCAGCAGGTGATCTTTGATGGCTTTAATGTCTGCATGTGTATCTTTGTACCTTGCATCCACCATGTTTCTGATCTCAGCCATATATGTTTCATGTGTCTGATCAGCTAGTTTTCTGTGGGCTATGATGATGGGGGAAACGGATTTCCATAGCTCACTAGCTATATCAGCTGTTGATGGTTGACTTTTGGAAAGGTCTGCTATGGAACCCAGTATAAGCTTGACATCAGATTTGATGTCTGCTACAGAGGTTTCAATTGCATGAACTCTGTCCGTCAATTCTTGGTATTTTGACCCATCTCCTAAGTTAATAGGATCATCTGAGTCCCTACCAGTGGTAGTTCTACCTGATTCAGTCCTAATAGGTGAATCAGATGCCCCTTTTTCTTGGTACTGGGGACTTCCAACTGATTTTGAGGACACTATAGTGGCCTCATCAGTTGTTGCCTTCAAGGGAGTCTTAGCAATGTAATCACTGTCCTGGTGTGAGACAATGGTCTCTACATCAGTAGTGACTGCTCCACTTGAAAACTCACCTAGAGTTGCATTGAACTCAGGTGGTGTAACCTCCTCTACTGTTTGTTGGATAGCAGATTGAATGTTCTCAGGACCAGTCACTTGTGGGGGTATGCTCTCAGTGATAGGTGGAAGAGAGGAACTGGGATCTTCCTGAGATTTCTCAATTGCCTCAAACAGAGGTTGCATGGTTTGTGGAACATGATGTGATGGTGAGGGTGTAGGAGTAACAAGAGAATTAGCCCTGGGAGAGGGACTTGTGAACATTTGGCCAAGTGACTCAAATGTATCATGATGTGTTTCCCCTTGGCTTACAACATGATCCTTTTGGGAGGATTCATGAGGAGTTTGGTCAGGTTGAGGTATGTCCAACTGTTGTGAGGAAGTAACAACAGTGGTTTCAGGTTGCTTTGGTGGTGCAACAGAGTTTTCTTCTGGTACCTCATCATCCAGAAGTCTCATTTGTGGTTGAGTGGTGGTTTTTGTGGATGGATGTTTTCTTTTGGAAGTGGCTGGTGTGGGTTTCACAGCACTAGATGTAGTGCCATGATCACCAGGAGCAGTGGGCTCAACAACAGAGGTTTTGACAACAGTTGTTGTCTTTGTCCTCTTTGTTTGTGTTTTAGAAACTTTGGACACTTTTGACACTTTTTCTTGGGTGCTTCCACCCAACATTCTAGTGAAAGTTTCATCAGTTAAGCTTTTCATTTGCATTGCCTCACCCTTTTTGAAAACCTTTTCTGGTAAGACCTTTTGTAGGATTACACTAAGAATTCTTAGGTAAATTAGAAAAGCATTGTTTGACCCAGACTTAATTGCTTTCACATTTGACACTAAGTCCATGAACAATCCCTGAGAAAGATTGAAGTCAGAGTTTGACAACATGGCATAACCCAGATATTGCATCCTTAATGGGATTTCATTAAAGGATGTGGACTCAGCGGAGACACATAGAAGAAGGGTATGGAAGAAAAATTTCATGACTGGTGGGAAAAACTTTTTGAAAAGAGTTGATCCAGTCATCTGACCATCATACCCTCTTTCTTGAAACTCAGTGTGAAGCTCTGTTTTTGTGAAGGAATCCTTACCTGCCAGGTCATTTAGTGAGAAGGTTGTGGATATGATTTCAGGGGTAATGACGATACTTGATTCTCCAATTTTGGAAATAATGGAAGTAGGCTTTTTGTCTTGCAATAGAAACTCAGCATTCAACCAGAACTCTTGGAGAGTATCGATATAGATGGGGGCGTCAGCGGTTAAGATGGGTAGGTATTTGGAGTTTAGAAGAATGTCGATGGGGGAATGGAATGATATGTTATCATCTGTTTTAACCAGATATGGGAGACAATTGTGGGTGGCTTTGGCTTGAAGATCCATTTTGATGGATTCCGAAAGTGAAGATGAATGAAATATGATTGAGGGTTTGAGAATGGAGAAGGCGGTTTCAGTATTTTGAATACAATGAGACAGTGTAACATCTGTTGTGGTAAAACAGGGTTTTTATAGGCTCAAAAGAAACCGCTGATGTGGCCAAAACTCTGCTTATATGAGCAGACGTGGCAATCATCTGATGGATGAAACATCTGGTGGAGAACAGCTGTTTTGGCAAACAACTGATACAAACAGCTGATGGAACCAACTTTTTTTTTTAATATATATAGTATAGGTATATAGCGAAACAGTTGTTTTATCTGATCAGATGTTTTGAAACAGATTTTTCAACCATCAGTGGATATGAATGAAACAGTGGTTGTTTTATCTGATCAGATGTTGGAAACAGATTTTTCAACCAAATAGCTATTTTTAAGAAATTTTGATTTTCTGAAACATTTTATTATTATATATATATTTTTAAAAATTTATTTGTTTAATCCATGTTTAACATACCAATTCTGGAAATCAGATTTGTAAAGGTAGATGTGTCTAAAGCTTTTGTTAACACATCTGCCAACTGATCCTCTGTTGGAACATGGTGCAGAGAAATCAAACCTTTTTCATAGCTGTCTCTGACAAAATGATGTCTGATGTCAATGTGTTTGGTAGTGGAATGAGAGACTGGATTCTTGATGATATTTTCAGCAGCTTGACTATCCAATATGAGTGGAGTCTGTAATGCAGTTATCCTAAAATCCAGTAATTGATTTTGAAGCCACATGAGTTAGGCTGTACAGCTTGCAGCAGCAATGTATTCAGCTTCAGCTGTTGAGGTTGAAACAGCTGCCTGCTTTTTGCTTTGCCAGGAAACTAAGGCATTCCCTAGAAATTGGCACCCTCCTGATGTGGACTTTCTTATGGTGTGACAGCCAGCAAAGTCACTATCTGAATAACCTGAAAGCTCAATGTTTCCATTAGCAGGATACCAAATACCAAGTGTGGGAGCACCTTTGAGGTATCTGAATATCCTTTTCACAGCAATAAGGTTTGACTTTCTAGGTGAAGGCTGGGATCTTGCACAGACACAGGTAGCAAACATAATGTCTGGCCTAGATGCAGTTAAGTACAGTAAAGACCCAATCATGCATCTATAATGTGTTTGATCAACCAGTTCATCATTGTCATCAATAGTGAGCAGCTTGACTATACTCATGGGTGTACTACATGGCTTACAATCATTCATCTCAAATCTGGTTAATAAATTCTTTACATATTTGTTTTGGTGAATGAATGTGCCATTTTGCAGTTGTTTCACTTGAAGACCAAGGAAACACTGAAGCTCACCCATGGCACTCATCTCAAACTCTGCTGTCATGAGTTTTCTGAACTCTTCACACATTTGGTTACATGTGGATCCAAAAATGATGTCATCCACATATATTTGAACAATCATTAAGTGTTTCCCTTTCCATTTAAGAAATAAAGTTTTGTCTATTTTACCTCTTGTGAAGCCAATGGATAAGAGAAATGTGGAAAGAGTTTCATACCAGGCCCTTGGTGCTTGTTTGAGACCATACAAAGCTTTGTTGAGCTTGTAGACATGGTCAGGATGGAATGTGTCTTCAAAACCAGGTGGCTGACATACATAGACCTCCTCCTGAATTTTGCCATAAAGGAAAGCACATTTGATGTCCATCTGATACACCTTTATGTTGTGGTTGACAGCAAAGGCTAAAAATAGTCTGATGGCTTCTAGTCTTGCTACAGGAGCAAAAGTTTCATCATAATCTATTCCTTCTTCTTGTCTGAAGCCTTGAACCACAAGCCTGGCTTTATTCTTGACAACAATACCCCTTTCATCAGTTTTGTTTTTGAAGACCCACTTTGTTCCTATAGGACAAACATCCTTAGGTAGTGGTACAAGATCCCATACTTGTTGTCTTTTAAATTGAAGGAGTTCTTCTTGCATAGCTTCTACCCAACTGTTGTCTTTTAGTGCCTCTTGGTACTTGACAGGTTGTGTGAGAGATAGGAAACCTGCAAAAAGACAGATATTGGAGGATTGGCTTCTTGTGAGCACACCCTCTCTGATGTTGCCAATGATCTGGTCTGGTGGATGAACTCTTAAGTAAATAAGATCTCCCTGATATGGTATGATGGCATTTTGAGGTGACGGACAGAGGTTTGGTGACTCTGTTGGTGTAACATCTGTTGGTACTTCTGTAGTGCCATCAGATGTTTGGAATGGTAATGGAGGAATGGGTCCAAGTGGTGTGAAACTGGACTGACTTTTGTCAACAGATGATTGACTTTTGTCAACAGATGATTGTTCAGTAGTTGTGAGAGGTGAGACAGTGGTTTGAGGATAAGACTGGCCAACAGTGGTTGACACAGCTGTGGCAGAGTTTTGACAATTGTTTTGAACAGCTACTTCCTCTGAGGTAGAATAGATTTTGTAGTGACTGGGGATCACAACATCTGTTCTGTAATCTTGTTGTGGAGACTGTGGAATACCTGCATTGTTAGTTTTAACAATGATATCTTCAAATTTGAATTTATGTAAATCAAATAGTTCAGCAGGATTTGCAGGGATTTTTAGAGATGAAAGTTCATTGAACTTTACATTCAGAGTTTCTTCTATTGTCTTGGTCTTTGTGTTAAACACTTTATAAGCCTTGGCAGTAGAAGAATATCCCAGAAAATAACCACAATCTACTTTGGCTGCAAATTTTGAAATGGAATCTTTGAGGTTTAAAATGAAACATGGGCAGCCAAAGATTTTGAAAAATGAAATTAATGGTTTGATTTTGAACAAAATTTCATAAGCAGTTTTTTGATGTCTGGGGTTGATCAAAACTCTGTTTTGAACATAGCAAGCAGTGTTTACAGCTTCTGCCCAGAAGGACAATGGCAAACCAGAATCTGCTAGCATGGTTCTTGCAGCTTCTATAAGAGTTCTATTTTTCCTTTCAACCACCCCATTTTGTTCTGGTGTTCTTGGGATGCTGTACTGCCTCACAATCCCTTTTGACACACAGAAATCATCCAACTCCTTATTTTTAAACTCTGTTCCATTGTCACTCCTGAAGACTTTTACTGGCAAGTCATATTGTTTTTCAACTTTGGTGACAAAGTCCTTCAATATACCTGCAGTCTCATCCTTAGAATGTAAAAAGTAAGTCCATGTAAACCTAGAAAAATCATCAACTATGACAAGACAAAATCTTTTTCTTCTTAGACTCATGATTTTAACAGGGTCAAACAAGTCCATGTGCAATAATTGTAGACATTGACTGGTTTTGGACTCATCAATGGATTTGTAAGAGCTTTTATGTTGTTTCCCTTTTAAACAAGAAACACAATGCTCATCACATTTGAATTCTTTTGAAGGTAGACCTCGGACAAGGCTTTGTTTGGAGAGTGTGTTGATAGTGTTAAGGTTGGTGTGACCCAATCTCCTATGCCACAATTCTGTCTCCTTTGTGGAGGCAGCAGAAAACAAACAGACATTTGCCATAGGATTGTCCTTTAACATATCAACAACATACACATTGCCACTTCTATGAGCAACAAGTTGTGCTTTGCTCTCAGCAATGATGGTATCAATCTTTTTCACCACTTCTGGCCCAATAATCTTGCAAGTTTTCTTTGTGAAGAATGAGCCATAACCTTTGTCACTCATTTGTGAAACACTCAGAAGATTAAACTTGAGATTATCAATAAGATTGACATTTTCAAACTTGAGTTTTCCAGCTTGTACAGTCCCTGACCCCAACACCTTACCTTTTGAATCATTACCAAAGGATATATCACCCCCTCCATGAGCCAAGAAGTCCAGAAGAAGGGCTCTACATCCTGTCATGTGCCTGGAGCCTCCACTATCTACATACCAAAGACTATCTAAACAAGCAGAAGCTCCCTGCACATCAGTAATGGATTAGTTTTGGTGAGTGTCCAAAGCCAAGTTGGCTTTGGATGGGTCCTCAGACCTTGCAGACTCAAGCTTTGGAAGGTGATCAGTGGTTTGAACTAATTTTTGAATTAAGTTCAACAACTGCTGCTGACCATTTGCCAGTGCTTGAATGTCAACACTTGGGGCAACAGTTGTTTGATCACTTCCAGACAGATGATAATACCCATATGGATTTCTGTTCACTCTTGGTTTAGAGGGTCTTTTTGGCTCCTCATAAACATGTGGCAGACTATGACATGGTGGTTGTCCATAACCTCTTGGGTATTTGCTTGTGGGTGGAGCATCTGTTACTTGGACATCCCTAGAAGCAGATGTTTCAAGTCTTTTAGTAACAGATGTTTGGACAGGGGTGAAAGTCTGTTTGGGCTTTCCTTTTGAAGTACTAACCATAGGATTTGCAAGAGTTTTAGCTTTGTATTCTTGTATTTTTACATCAAAATTTTTTAGATACAAGCACTCTTTGGTCTTGTGATTCTTTTTCCCACATATTGAACATGTGGCTTTGGAATCACATTCACTTGTTCCTTTGTTAATGTCATATGCTTTTAGAAGAAAACAGTTTTTAGTGACATGATTCTTCTTCTCACAGAAATCACAGAACAAGTGGACAGTCTTTTCTTTCTTCTTCCCTTTTTCAGCCTTCTTTTCAGCAGATGTTTGAGCATCTGCTGGAAGGTTTTTCAAGGGAATGACTTTTGCCTGAGGAGCTGTCTTTCCTTCAGGTGTTTTAAAATCATCAGGTTTAAAATTCTCAAGAGTATCACACTCATCAGACCAGGTAGGTTTAAATTCATACTTTTCAAGTTCAGTGAATGATGAGGAACCTTCTGGTTTTTCAAGAACAATTTTCTTACCATTTGGTTCAGTGATTTTAATCTCTTGACCCTGCAGGTTTGTTAGAACTATCTCAACAGACTTTTGACTCCTTTTGTCAGTGTTTTCAAAAGCTGGAGCAGTGGTTTCAAAACCAAAACCAAACTTCACATGACTTTTGGTTTGTTTGTTGAGTAGCATCTCAAAACCTCTACATGATTCCACCCATTTCTCACATTCAACTTGGGTGGACTCAAGCTCACTTTTACAACTCTGATATTTTGCTATCATAGTTTGGAGCTGGTCTTTGGTTATGGTTGCTTCATGTTTTAAACTGCTTATTTCAGACTCCTTTTCAGTTAAACTTGTTTTTAAGTCTTTTGAAAGTTTCTCAAATTTAACTTCATCATCTAAAATTTTCTTTCTAAGGTTTTCATTCACCTCTTTGATGTTAGCAAATGCAATTACACATCTGTCAGAACACAACTCTTTAAGAATTTGAGGAGATACCTTAGCAGCAGCCATCAATGCACAATCACACTTGCACTCACAATCATCAGATGCACCCCAGGGATCTGAGAGATTCACAACCTCTTCTTCAGGTTTTTCACCTGTAACAACTTCATCAACAACATCATTAGTCACAACATCAGATTCAGTCACCACCTCCTCAGATTCAACCTCATCAACCATAGCCATGAAACAAAAGTTTTCTGGTTCATTTTCAGCTTTGGCAACTAATGCAAAATTTTCATCTGTTAACTCATCTGGTAGACTGCTCCAATCAACAAAGCCTTGTGTAAAGAAGCTTTGTTGACTGGTCTCTGCAGGAGTAGAGGATGAAGCAACAGTCGTTTGCACAGGTGCTTGAGTAACAGGTGTTTGCACATAGTGGATCTGAGGAACAGTGGTTTGGACATACTGGACAGGAACAGTGTTTGAGGACTGTGCAAAATGAGCAGTGTTTTGCACATTTGGTCAAGGGGTATTATAGGAATTCTGATAAGTGTTGGTCTGAGGTCTTTGATTTGGATAGGTGATTATATGTGTACCATGTTGATTCCTACATTCCCTAGCAAAATGACCAAGTCTATGACATTTGTAACACTTTATCTTTGATTTATCCAACCCAACCTTTGATCTGCCAGTTAACCCTGGAAACCTTCTCCCAGTTTTCTTGTAAAAATTGTTAGTTCTTACACTGAGAAGGGCCAATTGGTGCATAATGTCCATTTCTTCCAAATCATCAGGGTCAAAGTATTTCAGGTCATCATACTCAAAGGATACGTTATCAGATGCCTGGATATCACCACCACTTGCTGTGAAAGCATAGTTTGGTGAATAAGAATCAGAGTTAAAACCTGAGTTAAAACCTGAAGTTATGTCAATGAAATGATCATAACTCTGATCCTTAGTATTTCCAGGCACCTCATCATGACCCAAAAGTGCTGTATTCCCAAATACATAATCATCAGACACTTTTCCAGAGTCCTGGAGCTTCTTTTTCTGGTTAAGCTCTCTTTCATAGGTCAAGAGCTTACCATGAAGCTGAGTCAGTGATAGGTCCTTAAATCCAATCGAGTTTCTCATCACAATAGCAATAGTGTCCCATTTGTCTGGTAATGATCTTAAAAACCTATGGTTCAGGGTTGAATGAGGGTAAGTAAGACCAACCAGTTTTAGTTCACTAATTAAACAATTAAACCTCTCAAACTGTTGAGTTAATGACTCTCCTTTGATATGACTGAATGTTTCATATTGTTGGTTAAGTATTTCACGATTGTTTTCAATAACCTCCTCAGTCCCACCAAATTGTTCTTTCAGTGCATCCCACAACTCCTTTGCACTGTTACAGTGTAACAACCCAGCATATATATCATTGGGTAGAGCCATGGCCACAATACTGAAGGCCTTAGCATCTAACTCAATTTTCTGAAAATCTTGGTCGGAGTAGTTTTCAAGTTTCTTTGGCTCTTGAACCTTGGGATCCTCAGTACTCGGCACCGTCGGAACATGTGGTCCGAAGATAACCGACTTCCAACACCCAGTGTTCTGTTGAGCTAAAACATGGCTCATCCGACGTTTCCAGATATTGTATTCAGATCTGACAAGCATCGGTGGCTTGTTGTTCGTGCTAGTGTTATGTGGATCGTGATTGATTGAAGCCATTCTCTGATTTTTTAAAAAAACAAAGTGTGTTTAAAAACGGTTGAAACGAAATTAAACTATTACTCTGTTTTCAATCCAACAGACAAACGATATCAATAATTGTGAGCTGATCTGTTTATATTAAATTGATTTGTTAGATCGAATTTAATTGACCAAGCTCTGATACCAATTGTTAGGATCTGAGTTTGATTGTTTTGATTATGTTTAACTAAAATGATAAGAGTGAAATGAATATAGAATGGAAAGTGCAGCGGAATAATAAACTATTAATCAAAACATGAGAGTAATTGTTTTCTGATCGAATGCTTTCATTTACCTAAAAGATTACAATCATACAAGAACTCCCCCTCAGCCTGATCACACAGTGATTGTTTGTCTGAGAGAATGTTTGTGTGTGTGATGCAATAGAACAGTACAAGCACTGTTCTATTTATAGACAAGCCTAAACCACTGATGACCTAGGCTGACGTCACCTAAGACAGTGACCTCTAACAGAATAACAAACATAAAACATCTGCCTATTACAAACTACTGTTACATTGAAAACACTGAAGATAAACTATTGTTGTAAAAAAACTCTGATGGTCTTGTATCCTCTGCTAGAGCCTAAGTGCTGTTGGCTCCAGCAGTGCTTTAGTCTTCAATACTTGGATCAGCAGTTGTTCTTCATCAGACCTTTGGTCAGCAGTTGTTCTTCATCAGTGTTTATTCAGCAGTCCTTTGTATCAGCAGTTGTCATAGCAGTTGTTTGGATAGAACAGTTGTTAGAGTCAGCAGTCTTTTAGGAGAAGTATGTTGTAAGGACTGTTTATTGTGTGGATCAACTGTTAGCATGTTTTGGCTTTTCAATCATCTGTTCTTCTTCAGGTCAGCAGACCTAACAGTTGACAACCAATCCATGCCTACTATGACATCAAAGCTTCCAAGATGCATAGGGATGAGATCGATAGAGAAAGTATGTTCGTCGAGGTTCAACACACAGTTACGAATAATAGAATCGATCGAGATAGACTTCCCATTAGCTACCTCTACCACTAAAGGTTCCTCTAGGTTAGTTTGGGGTAAGTTAAGTAAGGGTTCAAACTTTAGTGATACAAATGACTTATCAGCGCCTGAATCAAATAATATGGATGCATAGTGGTTATTAATGAGAAACGTACCATTAACCACCTCGTTGTTGTCGCGGGCCTGGTTAGCATTGAGGTTGTAAGCGCGACCTCGAGCACCTTGGTTCTGGTTGCGGTTCTGGTTTTGGTTGCGGTTTTGGTTCTGGTTCTGGTTTTCAAGTCTAGGGCAAGCATCCCTATAATGTTCTGTGCTTCCACATTCATAGCACTGGCCACGAACAGGCCTACCATTTTGAGCATTAGGAGTTGGATTATTTCTGGCAGGGTTGTTTTGGGTGGCAGGGGTTTGGCAAGCATTGGTGTAGTGTCCATACCGCTTGCAGTTATTACATTGGCAGCATGGTCTGTCAGCAAGATGGTGGTATTGACAAGTGTTGCAAAGAGGGTGGTTCCCGACATACAGTTTCTTGACTGGGTTTTGTGCTGCAGGTGGGATGGTAGCAATCATGTAGTTCCTAGCCTTACGCTTCCTGTTGCTTGAGGTCTTAGGCTTAACCTCAATAGCGGGCTGAGGAGTGTCTTTTGCAGCAGTCTTCTTGGTGTTCTTGCGAAAAAGAGTACCGTTCTTCACATGATTATCGGTGAGAGTAGCCGCCAGGCGTTTGGCTTCTTCCAAAGTGGCAGGATTCCTTCCCCATACCGTGTCCTGGATTTTCATGGGCAGACCACCGATATACTTCTCGATGGCTATAGGTAGAGGAGTAACTTTATGGGGCAACAGTAAACTGAGCTCGTGAAAGCGGGTATTATAAGCAAGGTTTTCCCCACTATCTTGAGCAAGGGTGTGGAACTTGTCTTCCAGTTTCTTAATCTCGTTGCGTGGACAGAACTCATTTTTCATAACCTCCTTGACTTGATCCCAGGTCATAGCAAGTGCAGCTTCAGTTCCTCGGGTGCGCTTTTCCTCATTCCACCAAGTGAGTGCTCGTTTGTGAAGAACACTCATGGCGTAACGGACCTTAAAGTTATCGGGACACTCACTGTTAATGAAGGTATTCTCAATACCCTCGAACCATTGTAGAAGACCCGTAGCTCCTTCTTCTCCGCTGAACTTAGGGGGATTACATGTATTAAAGTGCTTAAGAGTGCAAGCTGGGAGACCATTCCCGTTTCCATTCCCGTTTCCATGGTGGTTTCCATTTCCGTTTCCGTTTCCGTTGCCGTTTCCGTTTATCTAGATGACTTGAGCCAGTAAGTTAGAAACCAGAGTCACGATCTGGTTGCGCCATTTGTTGAGAGATGATCGCAGTCAGTTGAGCATCAACGCCATTGTTGTTGTTGTTATTGTTGTTGTTGTGGTTAGCGTCGTGGTTATGGTTATGGTTGTCACCACCTTTCTCATGGTTCTCACCATTGCTATTGCGAGTGCTGCGACGTGGAGGCATGATCTGTAAGAGACACAATGAAATGAATGAGGTTATATAAGGAATGTAATCATTTATTCATTAATTAAAACGAATAAACGAAAACGTATACTTATCAAAGATTCTAGATTCTAATAACATAGTGAAGACATGCTTTAGCCTATAAGTGAACACTTATCCCGCGAATTCCCAGGTAGGCATCCGGGTCCCTCGTCTGATTGGGATATATGCGCAATGCCAGCCTAGACAGAAGACTCAGAATACAGACGTTCCCCCTTCCAGATTGCACGTGTTCGTTATTATTTCTAGAACTTCGACGAGATCTCAAGGTGGTTCAGGCTAAACCTGAGGATTTTGTCCTATTAATCTAATGGTGGATCAGGATTGCAGCAGACGAATAAGAGTAATCACTTGTAAGGCTTAGGGTTGTATAAGGTATAGGATAGGGATAAGATTAAGGAAGCAATTAGGGTTAAAAGTAAGAAAAGCAAGTACTGTTTAAATCCCTAAGGTTATAGTCTAGATTATTTTCTAATAACCTAATTCCCTATAACCAAGGCTCTGATACAAATCTATAACACCCCAACCGATGGCGGAAACATCGAGGTGTCACGTAAGAATGAGTATACAGTAGCACATGGTATTCAAATTTTAATTGAAATTTATTTAAAGTGCAAATATCCAAAATTGAAAATACATAATGAGTTTTGAATGAAATCCTAATACATCAAAAAGCCAAAGCATAAACTTCAAATTTCTCCTCATGCTAACTCTCTAGACTTCAAGCATCATTGTTACCTGTTGAGTTGTAAAAATGGGGGGGGGGTCAACTAGAAGTTTGTGAGAATACATAAGCCATGTCAAGCAATTAAGTTTAAGAATAAAAGTTTAGCAATTCATATGTCTATCGTAAGTTTAAGTCTACATGAATAAACATGAAGTGTTGAATGCACATAATCAAACCTCCGACTAGTTTAGGTCCATCCCGTCATCCACGGTTCACCTTAATGTTATGTTGGAACGATAACAATCACCCGCGCTCCCCATAAAAGATGGTCAACGAATCTAGGTGGGATTGTTAATCCAATAGATCTATTATTGAGTATCGCCGGCTTGGCCATAGCTAATGATTATGTATGTTGAAGCGTAAGTCTAACTGTTGTTGTTATCTAAATCATGAGGCATTAAAGTTTACAACTAGACATGTATGTAGAATTGCTTAAGTATAATGTTGCAAGTATAAAGAATTGCATAAACATGGTTACGTAAACTCACCTTAGCAAAGTATTAAGTCTCGAGAAAAAGTATAAGTGTAGCCCCAAAGTTGCCAAGTATTACCCTATGTATAAGGTAACAAATAAGTCTAAGCCTTTCTAGTCTACAAGTATTTTCTAGGGTTTCGAATTGGGGATATGTATTCGTTTGATTAATAAATAAAATGTTTAATAAATAAGAGAAATTTGATAAATAAATAAACAAAAGTCTTTTTGTAAATTTTAGATTAAATATGGTCACAATATAAAGTTTTAAGTATGAAAATAATTTTTATAAAATCATTTTCTTAAAAATAGAATATTTAATCTATTTATTTCAAATTGTCAAAATATAACTTTAGTATTTAAAAATATTAAAATAAAATAATTTTTAAATTAAAAATTGTATTTCTGTTCTAAATGGATAAAAATAATTTATATAAAATTTTGGTGCAAAAATATTGAAAAATGAATTTATTATGATTTATTTATGATTAAAACTAACAAAAATTGATTAAAAATATTAAATAAAGGATTTTTCAGAAATAAAAATCATTTCAGAAATGTTTAATGTTATATAAACTCAGAATAACTTTTGTGGGAATTTATATAATCGTTTTGATATTTTTATAGAATTTTATAATTAAAATAGAATAAACTTGAAATATTTATTATATATATTAAATAAATAATTTTTGAAAAACTAAAAATTGTATGTTAAACTTTTCTACTAGAATAACATAAAATAATTTTTGTAGAATTTATAAAGGAGTTTTAGTATTTTAAAACTAATTTTAAAAATACAAGTGAATATATATAAAGCTTAAATGGTAAAAAAAATTGTTTTGTTGATGCAGGGAATCGAACCCGGGTCTGGGACCGGTTCGCGTTTTAATCACAAGCCTAGCCACCAACTGGGCTAGACCCTGAGAACGAATAAACTAGATTTGAAATTAATTATATAGTATATGTGAAATTGATTTATAATTCTTTTAAAAGAAAAGAATAAAGCCGTGAAAGGTGGGACTTGAACCCGTGTGCCCCGGTTAACAAACAGACAGACACAACCACTTGATCAAGATCAGTGGTTGTGTTTGGTTTGTTTTTGTTTTAAATAAATATACAAGTCTGCAGAGTGTTCTTCACCAATTCAAAAGTTTCGAACCCTAGGTTAATCAATAATCTGATTTACACAACAATAACCCAATTGATCATAGGGTTATTGTTGTGTAGTGGCCGATGAACAAAAACCATCAAAAAAAATGAACTTACAAAACCGAATTCGTGTTTAAAGCTCGGTCAACCAGAAAAGTCAAACGCCAACGATTAGAAGTTTGAGAGGTGATTTAAAACAGAAATTGGAGATGAAGAAGAGTATATCGGCGAGTATAGCTTGTTGTGGAGTGTTTAATTTATAGTGTGAGGGCTCGGGTGAACGAATTGAAAAGTTTGACTCGTTTAATGTCTATGACGTGTTAATTGACACAATTTGGGAATGCTTTGACAATGATTGGTCGTGTAATAGACGCGTACCAGTCAACAAATAACCAATCATTCCATATCCAGGATCAATCGTGATTAAGATGGACGATTTATGGTAAATTGTTCTTCACAATTGACTTTTCAAGTCAACTGTTAAGACCCAATTTCATTATATAATTAAAAGGTGTGGAAACATTGACAGGAAAGTAGTGTAGCTCAGTTGGTTGTGTGGTGTGTGCACGTTGGACCGGCTATGGGCTCGGGTTCGAATCCCGGCCCAAGCGTTTAATTTTTTGATAATTATTTCAATAATAATAAGATATTATAAGTATATAGTATAGTATAAGGGGTCCAAATGCGTCACGAAATATTTTTAAAAGACGATAAATGATGAAACTTGACGTTTTATTAATAATAATCGTAACGTACAAGAAATTTAATGCGAAATGTTACATTTATGGGCTTCTTCTTGTTTTTTTTTTATGTTGGACATAAATTTTGAGAGTGTTCGGTGTTTTAAAAAAATTGAGGGGTAATGTTAATATAATTTCAGGGGTAACATAATACCAAAACGTTAAAAAAAATTACACCATGCCAGGAAGTTGAGGGGTAGCGGATGCTACCCCTGCTTTGTAGCTATGTCCGCCCTAGGAGAGATCTACACCTTCACTAATGTGAGAACCACCCATGGATCTTGATGACAGGAGATTGTTTTCGGTTTAATCAGAAATAGAAAAGACCTTCGAACCACCCATGACTCTTGATGATCGGATATTGTTATTAGGTTAATTGAAAAAATAACATCTAGAGGGTAGGGCGACGGTTGTCGAACATCGGAAGTGCAACCTTGCAACCGCTTCCTATCGTGACAACATGCGGTAAGGGCAAAAAGACTAAATTACCTTTCAACAAGAAAAACGGGTCAACCATGCCTCCATCTCTAGTTCCTTCGTAGCCTTTTCATGTTTTTTTTTTTTGAACGGTCGACGGTACACACCCATAACGAAGCCCCGCATCCTTCAGGTCCGGTTCCCGGCCCCCCCTAAGGTCCAGCCCCTCACTTCAGAATAACCCTACTCTGAGTGGGAGTCGAACCTCTAACCTCCCAAGGCGGGAACCCCACAAAGTGGGTAAACCTTCTGTTTAAATAAAAATGACGTTTAACATGAAAAGGTTATTATGTATAATGTCTTTTCTTTTCCTCCCCTCATCACACACCCTAAAACAAAACTCTCACCTCTCTCTCCCCCTCATCTTCCTCTCTTCAGAGTCGCCGCCACCTCCTCCTCCTCTTTTCTCTATCGTCACCACAACTTCCACCACCACTCGAGTAGCCGTCACGAAACAAAACAAGACGCTGAAGAAGGGTTTAATCGAAAACCTTAGACGTTGACTGTTGCTTGGCGTCGGCCGGGTTACTGAGCCGAAACCCTAATAGGTTGTTAGGGTGGCGACGCTGGGTTGTGAGGGTGAAACGCTAACCATCCAAAACAGTTTGCAACTCTGGTGTCACCTCTAAACCAAAACGATTTTTGCACACCTCATCTCTCACCTTGCAGATTCTCTTAAAACCCTAAAACAGTTTACTCACCACTAACGAATATGGATCTTCATCTTCAAAGCCTTGTTTTTGTTCTAAAAGCAACACTTAGTCCCAATCTTACTGAGCGTAAAAACAGTTGAAGACAGTCTTAGTAAGATATTATTATTCACTTATCATACATTATTTTTAAGTGGATGTGTTTTATGTTTGTTTCATTTTTGTTATTATATCATATATGTGTGTGTATATGTTATTGATGAAACAAATATATCAAACCCGTTTTGATTAAAAGTAAAGTTGACACCACTGAAACCCAACAGTGGTATCAGAGCCTCGGTTACAACATACAAATCGGATCCGGTCTTTTAACCGGTTATAGATCTCAAACTTTATATTATTTAAAGTTTCAGATCTAAATAATTTTTAGGCAACAAAATATTTTGGTCAAAGTTTTATTTATTTTATTTGACGAAAAGATTGCCCAATTTATGTTGATTGTATGAAATATGTAAATCTGGCCCGACCTTGTTGTTGAATATTTTTATATTTATTTCAGTTTTGGTTTTATGGTTTTGGCCCACTTTTTGGCTCAAAGTTGTAATAGATTAGGGTTTTTTTATTTTTATATATTTTTGTAAATATTAAATCTTGAAGACCCGAAGACAAAACTGAAGACCAAGACAGGAGTCATGAAGTCAGTGGGAGTCTCTCAAGACAAGAAGATGCACTCAAGTCCAAGTCCATCCTTGTGGTTGTTTATGTGTTGTGACCCCATGACCCCGTTTGGTCTTGCTAAAAAGGCTCTAGCAAGATCAAACAAATTTTTGGCCATATGATTTACATATTTATTTGTTATTATGGTTGTTTTATTTTATAAATTGTTATAACATACCAACCTAATACCAAACCTTTTAAAAAGGAAGTTTTTAAAATATTGACACAATCAAGTAAAACAAGTTCTAAACTTATTTTTACAACTTGTGAAAATTTATCATAAAACAAATAGTTTGTTTTTAAAAATAAATAATAACCACTAGAGTTTTTGAAATTTAAATAATTTTTTAACTTTCTAAAAACTCACAACTTAATAGTTTTAACTATTAACTTTAATTGGTTATTCAAGTCGCGACAAACTTAGTTTTAATAGGTTGTTTAAAATTAAGTGTCCCGAGTGATGAAAGGGTTAATTATACTGTCACAAACATTATATAGTAAAACTAGCTTTTACGACCCTATTCGGTAAACTCCAAAAAAAAAATTAAATCCCATATTTAAAATCAATAGTCTATGCCATCCTATTATAAGGAACACTTGGAGCATAATGCGAACCATCAGTGTTGGGGGCCACAGCACCGCACTTGATGTCTAGTTTATCCTCCACGGTGCAAGGGTTTCGTAGACACATCCGGCCCTTCCACATGTACCTATTTTAGGGCGACTATTACTTTTTCCCTCTTGGCATGCCACAGCGGCCTGGAGAGTGAAAGTGGGCATAGATGAGGCTAAACGTATCAATGCTTAAACAAGAGTTGTCATAGTAGGCCTCATACTCGAGAGTTGTGCATTTATCACAATTGACACTCGTTGTCTGTCTGCCTAACCACTTACTAATGTTGCATGCCACAGCTGCCTTTAGTAACTGATATAGTCAGATTCTCATTCCCTATAATTACTGTAATTGGGTCATTAATTAATACGGAAATTAAACATCGATAATACTAATTAAAAATTATTTTGCTTATTTAACAGATGGCTAATGAAAACAACTCCACCTTTGCTCTCAAGTCAATACTTGAGAAAGAAAAACTAAATGACACCAACTTTCTCGAATGGCATCGCAATCTGAGAATAGTTCTCAAGATGGCAAAGAAGCTCTACGTTCTAGATGGCCCAGTCCCCAACGAGCCTGAAAATAACACTGCTGCTGCTCGTAAGGCATTGGAAAAGCATAACGAGGATGCCATTGAGGTAGCCTGCCTTATGCAAGCCACTATGTCTCCTGATCTCCAGAAGAACATGGAAGACAAGAATGCATTTGACATGATCGAGCAACTTAAGGACATGTTCCAGAAACAAGCCCGACAAGAACGCTACGACACCTTGAAACAACTAATAAGCTGTAAAATGCAAGAGGGCTCATCTGTTAGTGCTCATGTGCTTAAGATGAAAGGGTACATTGACCAACTCAATAAACTTGGTTATCCCCTGCAAAATGAAATGGCAGCGGATTTCATCTTGAACTCTCTCCCCAGCTCTTACGACCAGTTCGTTATGAATTTCAATATGAATGCCTGGGAAAAGACAGTGACTGAGCTTCATGGAATGCTCAAAACGGCTGAGATGAATATACCTAAAAAAACTAATCAAGTTTTGATGGTCAAATCTGCTGGTGTCAAAAAGCCCAACATCAAGAAAAGGGGTTATAACGGCAAAGGCAAGAAGAAAGTTAATGTTGCTGCCAAACCTGCCACCAACAATAACAAGCAAGTTGCAAAAGCACCACCTCCTGAAGAGCGTCAGTGTTATGAATGCAACAAGATGGGGCACTGGAAACGCAACTGCCCTGAGTATCTGGCTAAGCTGAAATTGAACAAGGCCAATGGTGTTGGCGCTTCTTCAGGTATTCTTATTTATGTTATTGAACTTTTCACTATTTCCGGCAACACATGGTTACCACATCATTAATGTCTTGCAGGAGCCTGAAAAATGGAAGAAGCTGAAACAAGGCGACATGGAGCTCATCGTTGGTGATGGGAAGAGAGTACCAGTTCTTGCAACTGGAACGTATCATCTTTTATGTCCTTCTAGCCTTGTAGTTACTTTAAATAATTGTTTGTTTGCACCTGGTTTAACCAGAAACATTATTTCAGTTTCTTTATTGTTTGAACAAGGTTTTAAGTACGTTTTTAATGGTATTGCTATTTCTACTTACTTGAATGATGTTTTTTATTTTGAGGCTAAACCTCGAAACGGTATTTATGAGATAGATCTTCAAACAGACAATAACATATATAATCTTTCTAAACGTAACAAAGCTGGGAGTAATGAAACATTTCTATGGCATTGTAGACTTGGCCACATAAGCAAGGCACGCATAAAATGGCTCCAATCCGAGGGGATCCTTGAATCCACTGGACAGGACTCCTTTAATGATTGCGAGTCTTGCTTAGCTGGCAAACTCACCAAAGATCCTTTCACCCATGTTGGTGAACGAGCCAATGGTTTATTAGGACTCATACATACGGATGTATGTGGCCCTTTTAAAACCATGACTAGAAATCCTGAAAGATACTTCGTCACATTTATCGATGATTATAGTCGATATGCTTATGTCTATCTCATGAAGCATAAGCATGAAACTTTTGACAAGTTCAAAGAGTTTCAAAACGAAGTTGAAAATCAGCTCAGTAGAACGATAAAGATACTTAGATCAGATAGAGGTGGAGAATACCTCAACTCAGAGTTCCTCAATCATCTAAAAGAGCGTGGAATAATTTCACAGCCCACTCCTCCTGGCACACCCCAGCTTAATGGCGTGAGTGAGAGGAGAAATCGAACCCTACTTAATATGGTTCGATCGATGATGTGTAGGACTAACTTGCCTCACTCCTTTTGGGGTCATGCTCTTATGACCGCTGCCCGCCTAGTCAATCTGGCTCCGACTAAAAAGGTAAACAAAACCCCATATGAGATATGGCATGGGCGTAAACCCAATTTGGAATACCTAAGAGTATGGGGATCTAATGCTTATATCACCAGTGATTCTGATGATAAAATCGATCCTCGAGGCGAAAAGGTTATTTTCGTCGGATACTATAACAAAAGCGGATATCTTTTCTACCATCCTGATGCAAAAACTATTTCCATCAAAAGGAATGGAAAGTTTCTCGAGGAAGAACTTCTTAATCGAGGAACTGGAAATAATATTGTGGATCTTGAAGAAATTCGAGAACCACAAACAACCGCTGATGAAGTCGGAACGTCTGATCAACAAGAAATTGTTGCTAATGAATCAGAGATAAACACAAGCGTTCGCAGAAGTAGCAGGACTCGAAAAGAGCCTGACAGATACCTTTGGCATCTTGATGGTTCTGAAGTCCTGGTAGTAGCTGAGTCAAACGACGAACCTGCTAACTACAAATCTGCTATCTCAGATCCTGAATCTGCAAAATGGATGGAAGCCATGAACGCTGAGATGCAATCTATGCGTGACAATCAAGTCTGGGACTTGGTTGAGCTACCCCCCGAATCTCGGGCAGTAGGGAGCAAATGGGTTTTCAAGAAGAAAACCGACATGCATGGAAATATACACACTTATAAAGCACGGCCAGTTGTGAAAGGTTTCACTCAAACTCAGGGTATTGACTATGATGAGACCTTCTCGCCCGTTGCTATGATCAAATCGATCAGGATATTGCTTGCCATAGCCGCGTACTATGACTACGAGATATGGCAAATGGATGTCAAAACCGCTTTTCTTAATGGACATCTCTACGAAGATGTTTATATGGTTCAGCCTGACGGTTTTGTTGATCCAAAATATCCTAATATGGTCTGCAAACTAAATAAGTCCATTTATGGACTTAAACAGATATCTCGTAGCTGGAATCTTCATTTTGACCAAAAGATCAAAGAATTTGGTTTTCTCAAAAATGAAGATGAGCCTTGTGTTTACAGAAAGGCTAGTGGGAGCACTATATCATTCCTCATCCTGTATGTGGATGATATACTGATAATTGGAAATAACATCCCTATGCTTAACGAAGTTAAACACTATTTGGGAACTTGTTTCGCAATGAAAGATCTTGGAGAAGCAGCTTACATTCTAGGAATCAAGATCTATAGGGATAGATCTAAGCGGCTTCTAGGGCTAAGTCAAAGTACATACATAGAAAAAATGATGACACGCTTTAAGATGGAAAACTCCAAGAAAGGAGGTGTTCCTATGACTAAAGGTACTGTCTTGAACAAATCGCAATCTCCTTCAACGGACATTGATATTAAGCGAATGGAAGCAATTCCATATGCTTCTGCGATTGGTTCTATCATGTATGCTATGTTATGCACTAGACCTGACGTCTCGTATGCTTTAAGCATGACTAGTCGTTATCAGCAAAGTCCTGGCATAGCCCATTGGACTGCAGTCAAGAACATTCTAAAGTATCTGAGAATAACTAAAGATATGTTCTTAGTATTTGGAGGAGTGGAAGAAGAGCTCACTGTAAGATGTTACACTGATGCCAGTTTTCAAAGTGACCGAGATGATTCTCGCTCACAATCAGGTTTTGTATTCACTCTGAATGGAGGAGCTATCTCATGGAGAAGCTCCAAACAGAGTGTTGTGGCGGATTCAACCACCGAATCTGAGTATAGAGCCGCATCAGATGTTGCAAAGGAAGCTGCTTGGATGAAGAAATTCGTAGCCGACCTTGATGTGGTTCCAAGCATTCGGAAACCCATCGAGATCTTTTGTGATAACACAGGTGCTATAGCTCAAGCCAAAGAGCCCAGATCTCATCACCAGGTCAAGCACGTTCTAAGAAAATTCCACTATATACGGGAAATTGTGGAACGTGGAGACATCATGATAAGCAAAGTAAACACAGATCAAAACCTAGCAGACCCGTTTACTAAGCCCATGACTCAGGACAAGCATGATCAGCATAGGGATGCTATAGGGCTTAGATTTGCTAGCCATATGTTTTGATTTAGTATTTGGATGTACGAACATTTAAACAGTTATACTTTTGAATTAGTTTTTATTTACTAGTTAAATATAATTCTGAATCTTATAATTGTGTTCGATTTTAATACGTTTAATCCATGAATATTATATTCTAAATTATCCGTAGTCGATCAGACTCGTGGGAACGACTCTGAATTAAGACTATTCTGAATTTGGACTCAAGTAGTTAACTCCAAGTTCACAGACCTCATTATGTATGACGTTGGATGTAACTCGCTTCAAATCATCTTCATGGATCTTAGTCATAAGATGTTTTGACATTGGTATACTCATTTAGTATCCTCTGACCTGAGATGCATATTAGAACTTCCGTTTACCAAGGATTATTCTTTGATTACTGTCAACCGCTGTCGCGTAACTGCTAGTCATAAAGGCTTTAATTGGGAATAGTTCTGAAGTTCAGTGGGAGTTGTATGTAATCGATAAGGGATTCTGTACTCTTACATGATACGTAACAGTTAGACATCGTGGCGCCCTCGTTGATTCAAACTGGTGAAGTGTAAGGCCTTACCCAAACTAACTGTGTGTTTGATTGGACCACTATGAATCTTGATCGAGAACAATAATAATTGAACACCATATGAGAATGAACTTAATCCATGTCTCATTAATTCAATTGATGTCTTTTACGGAAAGGATGAATGACAACTATGGCCATAAGTCTATTGTCTTGTCTAAAACAAGATGTTTTGGTTAATGACTTTAAAGTGTCATACCTTGTTAGGGGCAGCCATGTGCAGCTAGAGCACCGCTGACTGTCTGTGTTAAGGATTTTATCGAATACCGTCCAAGTGGGAGATTGTTGGATTTATATGTACGGTCACCTCTCAGCCCACTAACCACTCTCCTGGCCCATCAACCTCTACCACCTCCCAACCTCACCCGCCTACGACCAACCCAGCACCCCACCCGATGCAAACCCGTTCACGTGACGGAATTTTCAAACCAAAACTACCCTTTAATTTAAATACCCAAACCTCCACCACACCCTCACCCCTACCCAAATCACATCTCTCCGCCCTTACTGACCCAAACTGGAAGCGCGCCATGGTCGACGAATATGAAGCGCTATTGGCCAACAACACGTGGGAACTTGTGCCTCGTCCACCCGATGCACCTGTCATCCGATGCATGTGGTTGTTCAAACATAAGTTTCACTCAAATGGCTCTCTTGAGCGTCATAAGGCTCGCTTGGTTGTAAATGGAAAGAGCCAAACAGTTGGCATTGACTGCGACGAGACCTTCAGTCCGATGGTCAAACCCACCACTATTCGCACTGTCCTCAGTCTTGCCACTTCACGAGGCTGGCCTATGCACCAACTTGACGTTAAAAACGCTTTCCTACATGGCCACTTAAAGGAAACTGTTTACATGTTCCAGCCTCCCGGTTTCACCCCAGAAACCCACCCGAAATATATTTGCAAACTTAATAAATCTTTATATGGACTAAAACAAGCTCCCAGAGCTTGGTATCAACGTTTTGCAGGGTATTTGCTGAAGTGTGGTTTCAAGAGCAGTGTTTGTGACACATCACTCTTCATTTATCATCATGGAAATCAGATGGCATAACTATTACTATACATGGATGATATTATTTTAACAGCCTCCAGTGATAATCTTTTACAGCAAATCATCCAGTCCCTCACAGCCGAGTTCAAGATGACTGATTTAGGCACGTTACATCATTTTCTGGGCATCGCCGTCAGCAAACAATCCAACGGGTTACATCTGTCACAGTCCACCTATGCCTCTGACATTCTGGCTCGCGCAAACATGTCAAATTGCAAGCCTGCATCCACGCCCGTCGAGCCTGGCTCCAAGCTGAGCGCTGACACTGGTCAAATGTTTGAAGATGGTTCTCTCTACCGCAGCTTAGCCGGGGCACTTCAGTACCTCACGATCACCAGACCAGACATTGCATATGCCGTTCAGCAAGTCTGCCTTTTTATGCATGCCCCGCGAGAACCTCACTTTCAGTTCTTGAAACGCATTCTTCGTTACATCAAAGGAACTCTCAATCAAGGCCTACTCCTCACCCCGTCCTCTACTACATCCTTAACAGCCTACTCTGATGCAGATTGGGGCGGGTGTCCCGACTCTAGACGCTCCACGTCGGGCTATTGTGTCTTCTTGGGCACAAACTTGATCTCGTGGTCTTCTAAACGACAGCCTACCATTTCGAGGTCCAGTGCAGAAGCTGAATACCGTGCCGTGGCTAACACCGTTGCTGAACTCAGCTGGGTTCGCAATCTGCTACTTGAGTTACATGTCCCTGTTCGTCAGGCTTCTCTGATATACTGTGATAACATCTCGGCTGTTTATCTTGCTGAAAATCCGGTCAATCATCAACGCACCAAGCACATAGAACTGGATATTCATTTTGTTCAAGAGAAAGTCCGCCTTGGCACGGTCAAAGTCCTCCACGTCCCTGCTGATTACCAATACGCTGACATCTTCACCAAGGGTCTACCAAAGCATCTATTTGAGCGTTTTCGGTCCAGTTTATGCCTTCGTCTTCCTACGGCTCAAACTGCGGGGGCGTGTTAGCCGATAATCATGCCCAAGATTCCAGCCATATCATTATTGTGATTGCCGATAATCATGCGGCCATTATTGTTGTATATTTGTAGTTATGTTATTTCCTTAGTTAGTGACTCTCCTTGTATTATATATATGTATGCGATTTTTATGAATAACAAGTCAAGTAATTATAAACATTTTACAGTATTCAGTTTCAGTATACACCTCAGAATTTGTTTAGATTGTAGATAATTGATGTTATAGTTGTGATGACAATTCGTGATTTGAATTTTGTTTTAGATTTAAGTTTATGTCATTACTTTAGTATATGTAGTGGTATTCTATTGTAATTATTAGTGGCTAATATAGAAATCATATCCATAGAGGACCAATATAATTGAGATAGTAGCATCTTATGCGGTTAGGGGATACGGTAACAGTCGAAATGATTTATATTTCTTTGTTCTGATTGTGAATAATTGATGTTATAGATGTAATGACAATTCGTGATTTGAGTTTTCTTCATTTATCATTTTTATTAAAGTCATATTAAAATTTTTCAACCTAGGACATATGACTAAAAATGCGCGTGAATTTATAAGGGCGGACGGGACGCTACCAGAATTAGGCATGGGTACCTCACTACCAACATGGTAACATCGCCGCCACCCGTGCTGGTAGGGGTCCCGTGAACCAAAAACGGGTTCTATCTAACGGGCTGGTAACAAGCCATAGTTATTGCAACAGTCATTTTTTATAATATATTTTATTACTTTTTGACCGTTTGAATTTATTTAATGTGAAACGGTAATATTTTCATGACCGTTAATTTTGAAATGGTATAAAATTGTGCACGGTTTAAATAAAAAACACAAAAACAAACAACCAAATTAACCAAAGTACTTTAAAACACAAACAAATCAAATGGATCCAAGGAAATCAAAGAGTGTTTCGAGGGGTGCAAGGGAAACCTCGAAATCTAGAGGTTCTAGTAGTCGAGGCAAAGCTTCGGGTTCGAGATCGGCTACAGTTGAACCGTATAGTCCCGTTATCAATTTTCCACAAACCCAACCCCAACCCCAACAACAACCGTTGTACTCACAATACGCACAATTCACACAATTCCCACAAAGCCAACCACCCATGATGTATCAACAATATTTTACGCCGCCTCTAATAACACATTCCCAACTAGAAGACTTCGAGCTCACCCTAGATGATGAGGACGATGACGAGGAGGAAACTGTGCTAGAGACACAGTTCGAGCATCATGGAGATTAACAGCTAGACGAGGAAGCGGATGACGCGCTTGAAGTTGAAGAAGTAGATGCAGGGGGAAAAAAGAAATATGCAAAGTGACAGAAAGCTGTGAAGTTGAATACGACACAAGAGGTAGCTTTGGCAAAAGCTTGGTGCTATGTGTCGGAAAACAGGGAGAAGAGTAATCAAAGAAGCAAGGGTAGTTTTTGGAAAGCTGTCCAAAAACATTATGTGTCACTGTTGGAAGGATCCACCCGAACAGTTGATCAAATTACTTCGAAATGGACTGCCATGAACCCACAAATGAATGCGTTCAATGGACTTTATCAACAAGCGGTAACAATTATGATATTTTTAACTTAGTGTTTTATTTAGTTATACAAACTTCTCTAAATTATATTTAATATACGGTTATATTTAATTATATAGGAGCGTCTACGAGGGAGTGGATGTAGTGATCTAAACGTCATGCAAACGACGTTGAACGATTACAGAAAAAGCCATCCTTCGGGTTTTAATCATCAAGCGGCATGGGAGATTGTAAAAGACCACGAAAAAGTGGAAGAAGCAAGTTTAGATGGGTGAAGACCCGTCCGATAGTCATTCCGACAAGAGACGAAAGTCTTCGGAAAACGGCAACTATCAGCCGACTGCCTTTTCCACACCGGACGATATAACCCCCACTAGCCACATGCCGGACCTCAACGAAGATACCAACCCAACGCGGCCCAAACGAAAAACGAAGAAAGCCGCCGCCGCCAAGTCTTCCGGCAAATCATTGGTTGACGAATTCGGGTCATACCGAGCAATGAAAGAAGACAAACATAACCAGTTGGTCACTCTACAATCTCAACTAGGCGAAAAAACAATGGCGTTTTTAAAGGAACAACGCGAATTGTTGAGACAACAGCAGTATGACCACAACTTGAATATGTATTCAAAACCACACGAGCACCTCAAAGGTAAATCTTTGGAGTTGGTTTTGAAACGTAAAGCAGAAATCGCGGCGAAATACGAATGAGACCGTTATTGGGTTGAAGACGACGCGAATGATGAAGGCGACGAGTAGGATGAAGGCGTTTGTATTTTTTTTTTATTTTAGTTGATGTTTTTGTAATTTTTTTATTTTAATGGGACGGTTTATTTTATTAAGTTTTACAAACGGTAGTTTTAATTCAAACGGTCATTTTTTAGTAAAAAACGGTAATTAAAAAAAAGAAAACTAAAATATAAATATTTCAGTGAAGTAAATCAGTTAAGTGATGCCTACAAAAAAATAAATCAGTGAAGTAAATCAGTAAGAACATGATTGGTTAAAATCAGTGAAGAAAAAATACTTTTCTAGTAGCACCCATTTTCCCATAAGTTGAAATATTCGAGTTTAAATTTAAAGTGAAATAGATTAAGATTGCTAAACATTGGGGAAAGTGCTAAAGCAAAAAGGAGGAGGGCTCCAAATATATAAATTCAGGTCTAAGGGTCGAGACAAACAACCAATGACGTTTATCAAATCACTTGGCCCATTGAAATGTTATCGTTCATTACTCTGTAGTCTTTCTTAAATTGCACTGCTTTCTAGCTTACTTTCTCTAAGCGTGGATGTTAAATCCTCTATTGCACTTGTAGGGTTGAGTTATTCTACAAAGGCTACAAAAAATGAGAAGGGTGAGAAGGATACAAAAAACACAATAGATTATCAAATATGACACAATGAGCCACAAAATATAACACAGTGCCAAAAAATATAACACAATGCTGAAGAAAAAAAGACACAATGAATTGAAAAAATGACACAACGATGAAAATAAGAAAAATACACAATGGTACATAAAAGGCACAATGATATAACGCATATTCTAAAAACTACAAGCTAAAACCCCAAAAAAACGAAGACCTAAAAACTAACGACGTAGGGTTCGATAAGACGATTCCAATGCCGCTTGAATGAGTTCAATCGGAGTCCGTTTGATGCCCTTCCTACGACTTCCTATTTTTCTTTCACTGTGTATTTGATCCTAACCCTGCACTTGTAATCTGCATTTTTTGGCCCGATAGGAGTGGTTTGAGTTATATGTATTTGATCTTCCACCTTTCAAAATAAAAAGCAAGACAACCGGAAACAAATTAAAAGTTTAAAACGATAAATATACCTAAACATGTAAAAAGAGATTTGTAGATTTAGACATGAATCTATCTCACCTAATCTTAATCATCCATTCAAAGATCCGTAAGCCATCTGTAGAGTCCTTGTGGCACCTGTGGCGGTGGTGAATATACAAGTTTTGTAAAGATGCACTTAGGACGAATGCATTTATAATATAACAGTTGATTGTTCTCGTTTTGTACAATTTTAGCATGCTCAATAAAGATGCACTTAGACCGACTGCAATTGACGTATGTATGAGCAAAGGAGAAAATTAAAGAATTTTGCATCAGGACGAAAAAGATGCACCATAAAGTTGTGGGCGGTTTTACAGACTCGTGAACGTGAGGGTAGATGTGAAGAAATTGGGTTCTTACTGATTCTATTCATTTAACGAAAAAGTCAAAAATCGGTTTAGGTTTAAACCGGTTCAGGTTTATGTAGGTTTGCTTTGGTTTTGATTCTCAAAAATCGGTTTAGATAGATTGCCCACTAGATGTGCTCTTTTCGAGAGGAACATAATTGTGCCTTTTGAGTTATGTCCATTTTGTGGAGATTTGCTCAGTCTATTTGGCAATGCATGTCGCCTTGGCGTAATCTGTCTTCTTTCTTTGCTTTTGACATTAAGGACGTGTTGATGTTGCATAAACATTCGAGTGGGTCTGAGAAGTATAAAAAGGCTTATGCGGTATGCCAACTACAATTTGGAGCATTTGGAAGGCACAAACGACGTGGTGTTCAATGATGTCCTGGCTCATATCCAAAATACTATGAGTGACACAAAGGCTCTTAGTTTTTTTATGGATTAAGTCAACTTCCAAGCATGCGGATTTACACCGGGAAATTTGGAGGGGCCATAAAATTGTACAAGAATGGATGGTAGTATTTCGCTTGACTGTAGGTTGTTTCTTTTCTTGTGGTGTATCTATACATATTGGGGCGTATACTTGCTTTTGCTAGTTGTATAATACTCCGTGTTTGGGTGATAAATGAACAAAGGTTTTGATATAAAACAATGTCGTCCAGTCCAACACTTGTAGCCCAGTAGGTTGAGGGCCTAAAATTTTCTATGGGAGGCTTGGGTTCAATTCCCACTAGCTACATTTGGAGGACATTGGTGGAGGGGAAATGAGGGATGACCTGGCCATTGGCTTGGGTTCGAGTCCTGATCCCGACCGGTTTTACCGATTATTTCACTGCCGTGCCTTCGGGCGGGTGAGTGGTCGGGTTTTCTCGGGAATTGGTGGCAATTGGTGGCCGAGGTACTCTCGAGTACCTGATTCGCCAAAATGGTGCCTGAGAGTGCTCGGAAATTGATTCGTTAGCCGTTAAAAAAAAAACAAAAAAAAACAATGTCGTCCACATTATTAGTCAAATCAGTACCAGGTGACCTTTGAATTCAGCTGTAGACATATAGAGGATAATAGGTAGGGTGGACATCATTCTAAACCATACTCAGTGGAACCATAAAGTTATAGCCTGTCTCTGTCTCTATCTATATAGTTGGCCTATTGAGCGTGCCCTCTCCCCCCACCCTTCTCATCAAGCATCACCACCCGTGAACCCCACCACCTCTCACATTTAACACACACCCTCTAATATCTTTTTTTTACTTTAATTATTAGGACCACCGCACAACCACCATCTCCGCCACCACATTGGATACGTTTCCCACCGTCACCGCCCTTAAAAAGTCTATTCTACCGCCCTTCATCCGCCACCTCTCAAAAGCTAAAATATTTAAAGGCACCCTTTGCATGCTTTAATCATGCCCAAATTTCCACCGTCTTATTTATAAAGCTCCAACTCATCACTGCATTGGATGCTTTAAATTAACTAGATATGAATTATCCGCTCTTTATTGTTTGAAATTACTATTTATGTTGGCTTTAATTTACCCAACTTAAATTGATTGGAAACAACCTACTCTTTATAACGAATTATTAAATGTTACAGATCTCTTGTAATTACTTTTGGATTCCATTTTCATGGGGAGGGGTTCGTTTTTAGTAGATAGATTTCACTATTCAGAAGGAGGTGATGGCCAAGCTTGTTGCCTGCCTGTTTGCCATCTTAATGTAATTTGTCAAATTATATATGAAATGAAAAATCTTAATGTACATATCGAACACTAACCGTTCTCGCTTTGGTGGGATGAAAATCAAAAGATAAAATTACACCAATCACTCCGATCAATAACAAAGAGTTTGATCTATTACGGACCCATAAGAACCCTAAAGGATGATATCAACAATTGATCATTTTGTCATAATCTAATTTTAACATTTTTAGATAGAAATAATAATAATAATATATGTTTGTATATGTGTGTATATATATATTTAGAGAAAGGTTCATGTACAAATGATTCATATCTTACAAATAGTCTTTAACGTGAGAGGTGAAAGAGGACATTTTTTTTTCTTCATATTGTTAAACATGTATTTTAGTACTGAAATATAAAAAAAAATTAGTGCAGAGTAATTATGTAATTACTGTTATAGAATAATTACGTAAAAAATTATTATTTTTTATTATTCATGTAAAAAACATGTTTAAACAGATGGACAAAAAATTAAAAAAAAATCTCTTCATTTCTCATATTTAGTAGGTTAAACTCATTTGTATTTGATATTTACTCCATCTATATATATTACCAAAACAAAATATTATCTATACTATATTTTCATTAACAACCCTAAAATGAGGCGAGAGTAGTTTAAGATACCAAAAAATTAAGAACTTTATTTTCATTAACAACCCTAAAATGAGGGTAAAATGGTCATTCAAACACTTTTACACTTTGATATCTCATCTTAGTTACACTTTAATCTCTTAAACTTTACTCAACTTTTGCTTATTTGAAATATAGATAAACTTATTTTCCTTATTTTAAGCAAACTATCCCGCATAATTTTTAATTAGTCATATTTTTTTTTCATACGTTGATACTTTCACACACAAAAAATAGTATCATGATAATGAGCATTTTATTAACTTTAATTTGAGTATAGTATTGTTAATTTTTTAAATTTAAAATTTTTTATGTGCTACGTGATTAACAATATCTAAGAGTGAGCAATAACTAAATTGTTCACGAAGCCAAACCAAAAAACAGACAAAACTGAACCAAAATCAATTGAAAACTGAATTGATGAATATCCGATTTAACTTAAATTCAGTTACCGTTTTCTTTTTGTACCCTCAGTTAATGAAATCAGTCAAACTGAAACGGAATCATTCAGATATTCATAACACCATGCCCGCATGAAGTAGTAAGGAACACAAACACTTCTAATGGTGCATGGTTGGGTTCGATTCAGTTCGGTTATTAGCATCAACCGAAACAAAAAATCGACATTATCGGTTTATCGATCTTATTAACCAGCTGATTAATTGGTTCAGTCTATTTGGTTAGATTGTCGTTTTTAGTTCGGTGTAGTTAATTTTGGTTAATAACCAAAATCAAACTTTGGTTAAAAATTTTGTTTAGAAGTACATGAAATGGTGGTATAAATACACGAAATGGATATATAAAAAATATAAATATATCAATATATCAATGGTTCTGGTTCATGTATTTATACCTCCTCCATTACCTGTACTTTAGGCGGAAAAAATTGACCCAAAGTTTGGTTTTTGTTATGGCAATTTTATTTTTGAATTCATGAAAAACAACAAGAGTTATAAGTGAGCGGCGGGAATACGGGCAATAAGCTGCGCCGCAACCCCTTTTTGTTATTAACCAAGATTAACTAAACCGGACTAAAAACCGATAATCTAACTATATAAATCGAACCAAATAATCGATTGTTTAATAAGATCGATTAACTGATGACTTTGGTTTTAGTTTCGGTTGAAGCTAATAATCAAACTGAACCAAACCATACACACCTTTAAAATATTCTGTGTTCCCCGCTATATTACGCGTGCACCCTACTAGTATTATAAATAAGCATATACACTCTTCAACAACTTAGTGTTGTGGATCCAAACAATTATGTTAGGGTAATTGGTAATTATTATGATACAAACATGATTGATGGCAATATGTCATATAGACATCTATCCATGCAATATTATGAACACATCAACTTAATCATGGAACTGATCGAAGTTTTCCCCATGAGCATTCTAGACCTCAAAGTCGTTCCAGTTTCATAAGATATAACATATATTAATCATGTAATATCTTTAAAAGAAAATTTATATATACGATAAGTTAGGTCCACCTCAAATAGAAATATCTTTTTTGGTTGAAAAGCGAGACTTGCACGCTAAAATTAAAAAAAACAAGCGTCTACAGACTGTATATATAATTTAATTATACACAAGCTTGATTATATAAAGCTAAAGCCAATAGATGTTATTTAATGCTGTTAAGTAGACACCCTTACAAGTTTATATTCATATTATATTAAAAAACAGTTTTATATAGTTTTATTAATGTTCTCCTAATTTTCATCAAACCATATTGCTACCTAATCTTACAAATTATACAAAAACTATTAAATTATTTGCTTCACATGAATAATAGTTAAAAAAGACTAAAAAATAATAATCTAAATCATGTTAAAACAATAAATTAACAAACCTTTAGTTACAATGATTTCTAAACGACATGAGTGACTCGCACTCCTAAACTTAAACTACACACATAAACCAAAAAAAGAAAGGTAATTAGGATTCATACACCCCCTATTTAGGATTCATACACCCTGGCTCACGTTACATACCAATAGCAGGCTGCCACATACCCCAGAATGTGATGTCACACCTCCATAATGTGACGTCACATGGTGTATGAATCCCATAACCCAAAAGAAAACATCCCCTGGAAAAGTAGAATTAATCTTCTCTAAAAAAAGTTGTCGAAAAGAGAGATTGATCAATCATCACAGGCATGCTCAACAATAATCATCTCAATCAATTAAGCTTCACTTGGTGCTGCTATCGAAAGCTGCTTTAACCACTCAAATGTTCGGTGACGTGACACCGTTTGTTTCCCTTCCCCGATCATCGTACTTTCCTTCTTCTTTGGAACCGAATCTTTCATTGTGCCAACTGTTGAAACTGCAGAACACTTGCATCCGCTGAAAAACAGTCTTTGTTTTTTCTTAGTGTTTTTCAGCGGATGCCTTATTTTGTTCTGTTGTTTACTTTGACTTTGGATTTGATCACTAGCACTATTCATACTACTGCTATTACTACTACTATTACTGTTGTGGCTCCCAAATCTCTTGCTCCGGTTTTTTAAATCCGATAACCCTATTTCTTGCGGTTTAACTAACCCGACTTGTAAATAACTCCATAACGATGAGGATTTCGGGTTGGAATGCGTAACCGCACGAAAACTTTGGGTTCGGATTTGTGGTGATGGACTAGGGTGTGAATGGAACTGGTTTCTCATCTTGGGTTTGTACCCGTACCCATACCTGTACCCGTACTCGTTTGATCCGACTGTTCTCGGGTCCTTCCCGTCAGTCATTCGACTAGTTCTACTACCAACAACACTCATAGACACTGACCGGTTAATTTTCGGGGTCAACCCAACGGGTAGAATCTGACCTTGGAAAAAAACCTCATCAGCATTGCACATGTTTTCGGGTGACAGAATAGCGGCGACACCATTAGAGGGACCAAACTGGAAGTCTTCGGGTTCGATGTCTTCTTTGTTTGAGTATGAGGATAACTCGTTTAGATTAATATTATTGGTGGGAAGATCACAAAGAGATTAAAGCTTCTTCTTCATCAACGTCTTCGAAACATTGATTGTCATAAGAATCGAATTGGACCCAATTACCGTTGCAGCGAATTGTTGCCATTTTTTTGTGTGAATTTTGAAGAAAAGATGGAGGGGATGGTTTTTTATAGAAGTTGAGTTTTACGTTTTTGGTCCTTTATGTTTGGTTTGTGGCAAGTATAGTCCTCTGCCTTTTTTAGATAAAATTGTAGTACAAGTTGGTGTATAATGATTGTTTTTGGTAATTCAATATGTTTATCGATGAGGTGTGTTTAGGATAGTTGATTTCTACTGTTAAATAGGTTTTTATTGTTAAGAAAAGAAACAAAGTATAATGTAAGTAAACGTAATTAAAACTTATAAAAACATTAAGAATTTATAGTGGAGTATATAGTTTTCAAAATATCGTTATAAATACCAAATAATTCGTTTTTTTGTAACTAATATATATTCATAAAAAAAGAATATGATCAAATAAACTCATCGTAAAGTATAGAATATGCATAGAATAGCCGAGAATACATCTATTTCCGTGTTACATGACGTTATTTGTCATTAAAACTAGCTACACTCGCTCTAAGTTTGTTAACTTGGAGACATTATTTGTCATTAAAACTAGCTACACTCGCTCTAAGTTTGTTAACTTGGACGTAGGATATCGGATGTCATTTCCGCGACTAATGCCCTAAGATTGATGTATCTACGATCTTCGAACTTGACAATATTATCACTACATTAATTTAAAATATTTATTATATCCTAAAGACTTCTTTTTACTTATCACTCTCTATTAAAATATACATAAAACATTTGATTTATAATCACATATATATGTTTGTTTAACAAACGTGTGTGATTACATTAACAATTTTCTAACTCAATTTGACTTTTTGAAGTTTAAAATGGAAGTTTTTTATTTTTACAAGTTGGGTAAAGAGGGCGGCCTGCCGAGACCAGATTCACTTGAACCCCAAATGCCCATATGTTTCCTTTTCATACCTTCTTCAACATCCACCCTTAATTAAAAGTTATTTTTTTTCAAAATGTTAACTTCTAGTGAATCACCATGTTCCGATTATGAGCATCGGCCATCCCAAATATAAAAACTGCTCATTTTATTACTATAAAAAAGACGTACTAAAACACAAATGGAAGTTTCTAAAAAGACAAACCGACCCCTTAATTATGAAAATCAAATATGTTATTACTTTTTTAAACAACTCACAAACTCTGTAGTTTTACATCACTACTTGAAAAGGTAAGAGTAAATGGGTAAAATCGTCCTTGTGGTTTGGTGGATTTTGTCATTCCAGTTTAAAATCCAACTAATTCCTGAACAATCTAGAAGTTTCACGAAATTCGCCAAAACAGTTCAACTTTTAACGGTGTTAACTCAACCTCGTTAAGTAAGGGGCAAAATTGTCTTCTTCCGCATATGTCTTCTTCTCCATCTCACCAACACAGATGGAGCTTTTGATTGATTCTATCGAGCTTCCGATTCGATTTGGGTCTAATGTAATCTCACCTTTTATCTCTCTTAACCCCCACACACACTACTGCAAACTAAAGAGGGAGTAGAAAGAGAAAGTGACAGAGAGAGAGAGAGAGAGAGAGAGAGAGAGAGAAGAGATCAGAGGGAGAGAAGCAGAGAGAAACGAAGAGAAAGAAAGAATAGAAAGAGAAGAAGAAGAAATCCGAAAGGAAAGGAGGAGGTGGAGGAGCTCGACGGAGCTGTGGCGGTTGTAGCATCACCAAAGCTCCTTGTTACCGAACACTCACTGATTAACCTCCACTAACCACGGTTGACCACCGGCAAGTACCACTTTGTTTCCATCACCGAGACTAACCCCACCACCTTGAACCTTTACTGAATCAGCCTTCACTCGTCACCATCACCATATAATTAATTCTTGCCCATTTAATTCTTCATTCTCGGGTCGGTTATAATGATTGTAGGAAGATGCTGGATGCCTTAACGATTGCAGGAATGGTATTGGTTTTCCTATTTATCATGGCAACCGGGCTTTGTTCAGCTTTTGCGGTTTAAAATAGATCCCTCCTGAATTTGATTTTGGTATGTGATAATTGATAGTTCGGTTCTGGATATTCGGATTCTGATTGTTCAGTTTTGATTTTTAGGTTAGGATTAGGGTTTTTGTTGGTGAGATGGGGAAGAAGACAACCATGTTAAAAAATTGGATTGTTTTGGCGGATTTCATGAACTACTAAATTATTTAGACAAAATTTTGGGATGGACTGACAAAACTCACCAAACCACATAGACGATTTAGCTATTTACTCAAAAGGTAATGACTTACTCACTCAATACCTTGATATAGAATATCACTATATCAAAGGCCATTAGAATCTTATAATAAATGCATTATTACTTTTTTTATGGTGATTTTCTATGTTGTGGTAAAGTTCATCACAATCCCCTAGAAAGGGATCCCCTAGCCACTCTACAATGATCAGACTATGTTGTCTTAACCGGGCCCACACTGACGCGAGAGTGGCCGGCCCACAAGCGAATCGAGGCTGCGCATAAGGGGCACGAAGGCTTCCACCCAGAAAACTTTTCGCCACCTGCCATTTGACAGACGTTACACCCTCTACAAGAGGCAAGACTCTTTGAAATAAATGCACAGTCGTAGAAGCTATTTTTTTTGAACGATCAACTAAAGTATTGCCGGGTACTCTGTACGCGGCCCCCAATGGCCGAAAGGGGCCCCAGACGGCCTCTAGTCCGTACGGACAGAGCCCTTCGGCCCACCCGTCTCCTGTTTCAGGGAAAACCCGACCCACAAACCCGCCTGAAAGCACGACGGTAGTGAACCACCCATAATTGTCGTTGACGCTCTAAATTATAATAATTATTATAAATATAACGTATTAATGTCCCATGGTAATTGGTATAGAATTGACCATATGAAAAGTAGTTTTTTATGTACTAAATTGTCATAGAAATATGTACGACGTGCTACTTAAATTTTACCAAAACACACTTAGACTGTCCACAATGCTAGAAAAAATGGGCGCCCGTGGAGGATGTAGCAAAGGAGGTGGAGGAGAGAGACGGCAACTGGAGGACGTGGCGGAGAGAGGATGTTGGTGCCGCCCTTGGACAAGGGCGCGCCAGTGGAGGAGATGTTGGGTTGTTGTGAGAGGGAAGATGGGACCCACCGTCCGGCGCTCGTCGCAGAGAAAGAGGAGAAGGGCGGGTCAGCTGAGGTGGAACCGGGCAGGAGTGAAAGGGCGGGTCAGCTGAGGTGGAACCGAGCAGGAGTGAAAGGGTGGAGGTTTGGTGCCCGTGTGTTGTGGACAGTCTTACCATGTGAGAAAACAAGTTATGTATGATTAGCTAAAGTTCAAAGCTTATAAATTTTTTTTTATAGTAAATTATAGTAAACTTTTGGTCAAATGCGTTATAGATGATAGAACTGTTAGATTTCATGTTAGTTGGTCATGCTTGTAGTATGAAATATATTGTTACATCTTTAACTTAATATATAGTTGTATTAATGTTGTAAGTATTGTAGTATACTAGTGGAAATATCTGCGCGTTGTTGCGGATGCTTATATTTTTTTTGGCACAATGTGACACGAGTTTAATGTAATTTATATTAATCATCAATTTGCAAAGATAACTAATATATCAATCTACAAAGAGTAAAAGAGTATCAAGCGAAGAATTAGCATTAAAATATATAATATAAGAAATTGTAGACGACGACATTATGGACAAATCGATGTTGACGTAGCTACGCAGACCTACATTGTAGGTTGCCACATCTATCAAAACTCATTTCTCATGTACAACAATTTTTTAGAACCCAATTTGAAAAGAAACTCGTATAAAAAAGCACAGGATAAATGACATACAACCATATACATAATAAAGTGTAATTGGACTTGATGAAACCCTATGAAACGAATTCTAAAAAATAAAATCCATGTAGCTCATTTGCAACAATTGTTACACATAACCATAGGTACACAAATAACACACTAGAGAATCACTATGTACAAGCCATGTATTTATGAATATGTTATCATAATTTTCAGACATATTATTAGTTCTGAAAAAACGTGTATAAACAAATAATGAATTAAACAAAAATTATTTTAACAAAAGAACGGTTGATTGAAAACGGTTTTATGTTAAAGGAGAGGGCATAAAGGGAAACTGTTTTATGTTGAAGATAAATTTGATAAGCCATTTGATATGTCGGGATCTTAATTTTTATGTAAAATTACTAAATTATTGCTATCCAGTTTATTTAATAATGTATTATAGATTATAGATTATATATAAGGCTACCCGGTATGGAGATGCTCAACCCCCCCGTCCCACCTTTTTGCCCCCCGTCCCCGTCCCAACACCGCCCCCACCCCTGTCTTTGTCCCCCCGTCCCTCCCTAGACACCCGGGACGAGGTCACAAACACCCTCTTTAAATTTCGATCGTTTGGCTAACAAAAAATTTATATACATACAGGGGAGAGGAGGAGGTGGCTTCCGGTGGTGGTGGTGGGTTTCATGGAGGAGGAGGTGGTGGTGGTGGCGGTAGTCGCAGGTGGTTTTCCGGTGTGTGTGTGTGTGTGTGTGTGTGTGTGTGTGTGTGTGTTTGTGTTCTCTCTCACACAGTGGGAATGTAGAGAGAGAAAGAAAGAAGTAGCAGGAAGGTTGAGGAAGAAGACTATTTATTTCTTATTTATTATTATTATTATTACTTTTTTAATATTGAATTAAGGTCACACAACTTTAAGCATTTTATGTTTCATCTTTATAAAGTGCTAGACAGAAAGAAGCAGAAAAAAATTGTTTAAAATTAAAAAAAATAATTAAATAAAGCAAGAGATATGAACCTTGTGGTGTCTCCACACCCCACTCATGTCTTAAGTAAGAGAAAAATTGAGGTAGATAAGGGGGTAACCTATTGGAGATTATGACCATTTGACTAGTCAAATAGTTAAAATGGACCTTATTATTATAGTCAAAGTCATCCTTACATTATGCCCTTCATGACTAGCTTCTTGTCTTGTGCCCAAAGATTAGTCACTTCCCATTTTTATTATTATTATTTTTAATTCATCTTCTTTCAAAAAATAGAAAACAATTTTTTTATGAGCAGGATCAGAAACACTGCTCTGATACCATATAGAAATCTAAGCGGAAGCGATTTTCTATTTATCCTAGGCGGCATGGAGACATCAACTTTTTTGTGTCTCCACACCCACTAGCCTAATTGAATTTGTATTGATAAACAATAACATGTTGGAATTTTGGAATATTGAATGGAAATTTAATTTAGAGATATTATTAAATAAAGTCTTCATGTGGTGAATAAAAGAAAGACTCTTGAGTAGAGTTTCTTTTGTAACACTTGATGAGTTAAATTAGAGTGTTAAATCTCTAATTAAGTGACTAATTAAGTGAGACCTTTCACCCTTCCTCAAGTCTAGTATATTTAGTAGGTTATATGCCTCATGTGATACTAGAAAGAATAGAACATATATATGAAATATGATGTTCTTGGAGAATGAGAGATACTTGAAGACTAATTGTATAACGGAATACTCTTTACTATTTTATTCGTTCCAAATGTCATACACTATAATTTACCTGGTGTAACCTCGGGCGCGTAGCCTTCTCCGGCAGTACAGACTGCTTCGGCTGTTGTACCCTGGGAGACAGACGCGTTGTCTTTGGTAGAGGCGCGAAATCTGTTTTAAGGGAAGCGTGTTGAACACGTGCCTCAGCCTCAACCGTCAACATCTTGTTTGTTCATTCTTGCAGATAAAAAGTGCACAAAAAGGATCATGTTGAAGACTCTATGTCTTGAAGATCTTGCCAAGGATTGTACAAGAAGACTTTGTTCAAGTCCTCGTTAAAGACGAAGAGAAAATTGTACAAGAAGAAACGGTTTAAGTTCTTATCAAAGACAACGGTTTGAATCTTTTGTGTATGTCTTTTTAATTTTCGTACATGGTGTGTGTACTACTGTTTCCCAAAATATGTATAAAGTGTATATCTTTATTATTTTGTTAATATTATTTTAATAAAATCGTGACCCATGTCCTACAATCTTAAAACAGACTTCGTGAGATTGTTGCTACAATCTTAAAACCTTATTCATAAGGATTTTGGGTTCACGAAATGGTTTAAATAAAAAATATTTTAGAGATTTTTGTATAATCTTATGAATATTTTTTTTTTGGGAAATATGTATGTAGTACAACTTGTTGGGTTTGGATTTATAGAAATTGTGGTATAATGTTAAATCCTACACCGTGATACAAAACAATTGGTTTTGATTCAACCATTTGGTTTTAAACGATCTTAATCGTGATTTTTTATAACATGTGTGTTATACCGGGTTTATTGGTGTAAACCATACGTTTTTTTTGTAAACGTTAAATTCCACAACGTTCGCGTAGGACTTGGTTTATTTTATAAACAATACGTTTTTTGTAAACGTTTCATTTTCTAACATGTGTGTTTGAAATGATTATATTTGATAAAATAGGTTGGTTTGAATAAGTTTGTCTATACGTCTCGTTTCTTATAATTGATGTTGGAAATAGTTTATTTTGATAAACTAATAAGCTTTGTAATGATTTTTGTAATCATTTATTTCTAACGAGCGTGTTAGAACCGGCTTATTTTATACAAACCGATAAGTGTTAGAACGATTTTTGTAATCGATAGTTTCTAACGAGCATGTAGGAAACGGTACTTTATATGAATCAATAAATATTATAATGATTTTTGTAATCATTTATTTCTATTGAGCCTGTTAGAATATGTTTATTGTATATAAATTATTAAGTTTTATACTGTGTAATCGTTATTTCTAACAAGTGCGTTAGAACCACTTTAATGATAGGCTTTATAACGATTTTTATAACCGTTTATTGCTATCGAGTGTGTTAAAAAAACGGTTAAAAATGATTTATGTAATCATTTTTCTTCTAGCATGCGTGTTAGAAATGGTTCATAAAAACCACCGATATAAAAATAAAAAAGGATGACAATAGTTTTTTTTTTCTCTAACTTGTGTGTTAGAAGTGGTTTAATATTATGAACCATGTGTGTTTAAAAAATTTCGTATAGAAGTTTTAATTCTTCTAATTGTGCGCATTAGAACTCGTTTTAGTTTTCTAACATGTGTGTTAGAAACTGTTATCGCTGATACGAGTTTAAATACGATCTATTTTATGAAACGAAATATTTGGAAATATTTCATGTAAAAAAAATGACTCTAACGTGCACGTTATGATCATTTAAGTTCTAACATGTTTGTTAGAAATGTTTTATTTGAAAAAGAAAATGTTTTATGTAAACATTTTATTTTTCTATTATGTTCATTAGAAATGGATTCTTTTATGAACTATATCATTGGAAAAGGTTTTATGTAAACGTCCAATTTTATAACGTGCACGTTATAACATGATTTTTTTTCATGTGTGTTTGAAACCGTTATAGTACATGTGTAGTAAACTGAAACCATATAAAAAGTTTGCTATTTTGGGGTTTGGTATACGATTTCATAAACCCGTATTGATATTATAAATATAATATATTGCAAAACTAAGGAAATGTTTTAAAATGATTTTAAAACAAGTTTTGCATAGTTTTGATAATTCAAACGGTTCGTTACTTTTGCTAGATGTAGCATATGCTTAACCAAAGTAGTGTTCTTGTTGACACTATACAGTGGAAAACAACTTGGTGTTGTAGTGAACAAGATCAATTGTTCAAGCTTTACTACTTAATTGTAGTCTTTTTAACGACTTAGTGTTGTTTTGAACAGATTTGTGACTGTCCAACTTTAGGATTTCACGATCAAATGAGGAACTTGTACTTATAAGTGCATAGAGTTCTCAAGATATGTTGCAAAACAATATTGTTGTGATGACTTTGATCGGCTGATAAAAGTGTTGAAGATAATAACACTATGAGATTTGATGTGTAGATATGTCTACTTATCCGTTTAAATTTTTAAAAGTGTTTTGCACTTTATGATTTAGTTTCGAATGTATTTTATTTATTGTTTTGTGTTCAATATCTTCGGATAACACATGCAATTTTTATTTACAAAGAAATAAATCAGTTAGGTTTGTGACGTATGAAATGTTATTTTTTTTTAATAAATAACTATAACGTCAAATATACAATGTTAAAGAACATTGTTATAAACGGATAGTATATGAAAAAAAAATTGGACATAAACAACTTAAGAGTTGTTGCATTGACTAAAAGTTGAAGACGAGACATCAAATGTCTAACCACATCATGAAAGAAAGTGATAAGTGTATTGAGATGAAATACACAAGTATGTTACATATTGATATATTTCATTAAAGATTGTCGTGAAAATTTGCAAGGGTGAATTTTAACATATTGAAGAAATATATGTTAATACCAATCTTTAATGAATTAGGCAAGATTTGTTCCAAAAGATTTACGATTGGAAATGGAGGATATGTTGATATGTCTACCACTTTCAAGTTGTTGGAAGTATGTAAAGGTTCTAACCTTAAAATTAGGAGAGTGTCCTAAATATACTTAGTTTTAAAAGAAAACGACAAGGCATGTCACTTAAAGAAACAATTTTAAAGTTGGTTTGTTGAGTGTGAATCTAAGTGATTTCATTTCAACATAAAAGTGATTGTACACTTATACTATTCATACCTTTTGTGGGTGATGAATGTGTTCACCAAAGTTACTCGAGATAAGACTTATAGTTAAGTACTTACGAGTTAATGGTGAAGCCTTTCAGATCAAAGGCAAAAATGTTATATTCCTTAGACTGAATACGGGAAAATGCATGTTTATGTAACATAGATATGAGACTATATGAAAAAAAATCTCATGGTCATGTATAAAATAAGAATGAAGGTTGGTAAGAGATAATGCATATATCTCTTAAGGCTGTGAATAATCAGAATGATGCATCTTCTGTTCACATGCTAGAGTATTGTAGTCTAAAGCATGCTAGACTAGTACATGTTAATTTAGATGCTCTGTGGAGATTAAATTAACTTTAAACATTCAAATTATAAGATGACATGAGAATGAATTTGGTGTCTAACAAACACTAAAAATATATAACTTCCTTCAGTCTAATGGATAGTGAGGAGACCACATACACGCAAAAGTGTTGGCATCTCATGCTAAGGCATATGTTGCCTTGTTTAGCTTCAAAACCTCTTGTGCACAAGTGGAATATGAGGTGAACAGTATACTCGAATGACTTCAATAGTACAAAGATGTAGATATTTGTGATCTAATCAAGGTGTCTAGTAGTCATCGTGAGTAGTATTACTTAAACTTGATCAAAGTGCAAGTAATGTGGGGGAGAGATCCATTTAAGGAACAACCATAGGTTTGTATAAATGGTGTTTAAGGAGTTTCTTCGCCAAATTGCCCGAAGCATATGCTTTTTTGAATCCAATCGTAGATGTTATGCCAGTCATACCCCTGTTCTTTTTTCTTTTAGCCTTTGTTTAACGCATTAGCTGTCCGCTCTCAGGTTGGGCAGTAAGGGTCGGAGAAGGGCAATCACTCATTCTTAAAACCAGCGTTCTTAAGGCTAAAGAGTCGGCGTGGGGATTCCTTGCTCAAAGATGTTCATTTTTACATGTATCATATATGTCACATGTGACATGTACATTTCTTTACCTTTTATCTTGTGTTGGATTGTTTCAATCTAATAACGCTTAAATGTGGGGGGTAACTTGCATTGGGTAACTTGCATTTGATAATATGAAGTTAAAATATGAAGTTAAAAGTTGGCAATAAAGGTTATGGTTGTAACGAGCCATCTGGTTGTTTAGACTCAGATGTCATCTAGAATACACAATGGTCATAAGGAGTTAATCTGGTTGATTGGACTCATATGCAAACTTGATAAGGAGTTAATCTAATTGATTAGACTCAGATGCCAACCGGTTTGATATTAATGCCTGATGATTGAGCATACCGGCCATATGCATAATAAATATGTGTTCATATTGAAATAAGATTTGTTTTAGTCTAAAAAGAAGACGTTATAACTAGATCATGAGTTATAGTCTTACGAGTTGACAATGAGGCAAGAACGACTTGTGAGTCAATATCACGTTAGTACAACTGATCTCAATTGCAAAATTATCAGTAGTGACTTGACGAAGTCAAAGATAATCTTATGGATCCAACAACCTGAGGGTTGATGAGAGATCAAGTTGTGAAATGAGACTAAAGCCCATAGAAAAAGGCATGTGAAGGAAACCTACCTTAGTTAATTGGAGATCCCAAGATCTAAGTTCAATAGGACAACTAATTCATACGCCTAAGGGTGGTCACTGTGGGGGCATGGCTAATATGTGTAAGCTAGTATATATGGTTATATATATCCCCTAAACTATAAAAGGGTGTTTAAATACGTCCTTGTCCATTCCTATGACATTCAGTGACAAATTGTGAGGATAAGCATAATATATGGTAAATGATGTTGGTAAATCATGGTAACCATAATGCTTTTAATGATTTGAGAAAAATCACCTATGTTAGAGAGAAGTGGGGTCGCTTCAAATGGAATTGGGGGCACAATTCCTAGAGCTCTCGCAGAACCAGGATAGTGTTCCAGGACCATTATTGGACACGAAAATGAGGGGATGGCCCGGCTAAGGAGAGTATTGTGTGAAGTGTATTGTCGTCTACACAAATGGGGGTTTGTTCAAGGACATCGCGTCTACAAATCGCTAGTAGACTAAGTATGCTTCACAAAGGAAGGTTCAAAGCTAATACCTACCTATCCTGCAATACTTAACTGTCGAGGTTGCATTGGAAATTTTGTGTGTTTTGATCAATCTCCATTCATGTGGGGGATTGTTGGAATTTTGGAATATTGAATGGAAATTTAATTTAGAGATATTATTAAATAAAGTCTTCATGTGGTGAATAAAAGAAAGACTCTTGAGTAGAGTTTCTTTTGTAACACTTGATGAGTTAAATTAGAGTGTTAAATCTCTAATTAAGTGACTAATTAAGTGAGACCTTTCACCCTTCCTCAAGTCTAGTATATTTAGTAGGTTATATGCCTCATGTGATACTAGAAAGAATAGAACATATATATGAAATATGATGTTCTTGGAGAATGAGAGATACTTGAAGACTAATTGTATAACGGAATACTCTTTACTATTTTATTCGTTCCAAATGTCATACACTATAATTTACCTGGTGTAACCTCGGGCGCGTAGCCTTCTCCGGCAGTACAGACTGCTTCGGCTGTTGTACCCTGGGAGACAGACGCGTTGTCTTTGGTAGAGGCGCGAAATCTGTTTTAAGGGAAGCGTGTTGAACACGTGCCTCAGCCTCAACCGTCAACATCTTGTTTGTTCATTCTTGCAGATAAAAAGTGCACAAAAAGGATCATGTTGAAGACTCTATGTCTTGAAGATCTTGCCAAGGATTGTACAAGAAGACTTTGTTCAAGTCCTCGTTAAAGACGAAGAGAAAATTGTACAAGAAGAAACGGTTTAAGTTCTTATCAAAGACAACGGTTTGAATCTTTTGTGTATGTCTTTTTAATTTTCGTACATGGTGTGTGTACTACTGTTTCCCAAAATATGTATAAAGTGTATATCTTTATTATTTTGTTAATATTATTTTAATAAAATCGTGACCCATGTCCTACATAACATACGCCACACAAGTTGTGTGCACGTAATGATGTGACTTTTGGATCACAAATACATTAATTTAGGTGTACAAAGAGGTTTATATAGTAAAGAATCACGTGTGTAGACTAGAGATAAGTTGGTTTTGCTGTAGGTTTGCGAATACAAGATATAACGTATATTTATTCCAACAAAAGAATCACGTGTGTATACTGGAGGTAAGTTGGTTTTGCTGTAGGTTTGCGAATACACCTAGAAACTAACACTTTTTTGCAAGAGGTCTATGTGATGACTTCATGCAAAGGAAAATGGCAAACCACCTATGGATTAGATACCATGTTAACAATCCAACCCAATGCATCATGTGACATCGTTCTTCTAGTTTAGTAGGTTTATGAATTAATCAACAGACACCTTCCATGGCTAAGGCTTCGTCAAGAGCAGTGATAATCATAAACTAAAGATCCCCAACTTTTGTCGACCACATGAGGACTGTCTTATTGAAGAATCTGGTAAGATACACCGACATGTTCACATTGGACCCCCTATATGATGGGATTATCTAGGTGATTAAGCAAGAATAGTTAAACATACATATGACCCCAATAAGTGTTATCCAAAAGAAGCTAGTATTGATCAAATAAGGTAGTAAAACAATCAATAACAAGGTAGTAAAATTGTTAAAAGCCACTCCAAGACGTCATCTTCAAACAAGGTTACTTAACCCTCTTTAAGTGACAATGAGTGACAACATCTAGAGGATGCCCGAGTACTAATTTCACATACGTCAACATAGGATATCCCAACAACTATTATCTATTTTATAAAAAAATATCTAAAATACGCAGAGTCCTAGAACACTTTGGCTTATGTAATTTATTGGGTTTCTTTATGTGATACCATGAGATTCTATGGTTGAGCACAGCAGAAAATGACTTTGCATAGAGATCAAAATGGTTTTTTTGTTACTAGAAGATGTCATTTGAACCCAAAACACGTGACCCTCTTATGAACGCCTAGTTGACTAAGGAAACGCAAAAATATTCGTCAAGATAATAGATATATACGTTATTACCATGACACTTGGTACCTAATTGTTCTTTAATATCTAGTTATTAAGTATAGAGTATTTTATGCTTAAAGCTTGAGCTCGTCATGACGGTCTTTGCAAAGTCATAGCTTTGAGACATTAATTTTTGGTTCTTATTCGGAGTTACTCATGCTCCATAGGTAAGTGGACCAAAGGTTAATTTTAGGAAAAATTACAGAAATTGTCCTTTATGTTTACCTGTTTTTTCAGTAGGTGTCCTTAAACTTCAAAAGTGATGAGAATCGTCCTTTATGTTCTAAAATCTTTCAAGTCTCGTCCTTTAGCACTAACTTAGTTAGATTTTTTGGTTAAATCCAGTCATGTGCATTGCACATGAGAGTAAATTTGTCTTTTTACTCTTTTAGGGACTAGTTGTGTAATTAACTTATACTTTTGGTCCAAATTAAAAAAACAATTTACTCTCTCTTCTCTCTATCTATCTCTCTCTCTCTCTACCTGTTCACAACCACCACCCATCACCATTGCCACCATCATCTACCATCACCACCATTGCCCCACCAAGTTACAATCAAATGACAACATTTCCATTGATGAAAAACTAAAAAAAATTGCACCAAGTGCCAACAACAAGTGTTTCTTCATTCACATAACTACATACACTGAAACACACACACACACACATCACACACACACACACACCATGTCCACGAGCTTCAACAGTAACCCTAGGAGCCCTGCAAGCAGCTCCAGACTACAGCTCAGTGGCGTTTGTGGTGTCTCAAGAGCCATCAGATCTTCTTCCTCTAAAAAACCGCCTGAGCCTCTTCGTTGTGCAATCGCCGATTGTTTATCTTCCTCTCATCTCTCTGTACACGGAGCCTCATCTGCCCTTGTTTCAGAAGCTTCCAGGACTCTTAGGGTATGTGCCGACGTTTTTTATTTCCGATTTCGTTTTTTTTTTCAGATCCCGTAGATATTTAGTTATTGAATCTAGGGTTAGGTTTTGGTTGTGTGTGATTTGGTATTTATTTGGATTGTGGATGGGTTATTGATTGATTTGTTGATTGCAGGTTGTGGTGTGTGACAACCTGCACCCTTCACTTTTCATAAATGTGCATAATTGGTTCCTCAACTATTTCAAAATTTTCATTTTTAACCCTCGTATTTTAATAGGACCAAAATTCACAATTTAATAAAACTTATAATTTTTATAAGTAAAAGTATATTCGTTTTATACTCACATCTACACCCGAGCACGTATGTTTAAGACCTTGATACTCAAAGCCCTTAATTTTCGGTCCTAAAACAACTTAGAAACAGAAGGAAACAAGTCTATAACTTAAAATTGATTAAATTAGAAAAATTATTTTTTTAGCCCTCGCGGTCCGCTGAGACAGTCAAACAGTCAAAGTCCCAGTCAAAGTCTTAGTCAAAGTCCTAGTCAAAGTCTCAGTCAAAATCCTAGTCAAAGTCTCAGTCAAAATCCTAGTCAAAGTCTTAGTCAAAATCCTAGTCAAAGTCCTAGTCAAATAGTCAATTCATCTTAAAACCTTACTTTATCGTGTTGACCAATTTTAAAGCCTAATTGAATCCAAAACTAGTATAAAAACCCACCTATGACCCATTACACTTTGCACCTCTAAATCGATTGTTTCAATTCGATTAAACTCTCACTCATACCTTTCTTCTAGAGTATATTACTTCTACATTCGAAGCTTTGATTATAAGCTCTTGTAATTGGCGAATTGGAAGCTTGATATTTTTTTTCCTATTCGGTTTCTTTTCTTCTAAATTGGACTAGTTTCGTTGTTGAATCTTTGGATTGCTCGCATTTTCACGCTCGCTTAGTCATCTAGTCATTTGGCAAAAGTGAGTATTTCCTATCCCCTTTTTGCTTTTATTCATTTTTGGGGTGTTACATGTACACTTATACAAATTACAAATACAAGTTCACATTTTTACAATACAATTCTAGTACTATGTGCATTTGCTTACAAACGTGCTTTATGCTTAGACATTACACGTAGAATACATTTGTACTTAGTGAAATCATTAACATTGTACAAGCCAACCTTAACATTGGATAACGTTATTGGATTGACAACCCGCCTAGGTTGATTCTCCCCCTTTTTCATCGGAGAATCCGTGGTCATTGTTAAGTTATTATCCAATTATTTGGATAAGTACACCGCCGTTCATTTAGTACATTATACAGTCACAGGATTGATTTCGCTCATTTGTATGATACATAGTTTACATAAATGCACTTTAGCTTTGCACTTGAATTGTATAACATTTTCCAACTTACTATATATATATATATATATATATATATATATATATATATTAAAACTAGGAATGCTCATCAACATTTCATATGTTGACAAAACTTATTTTGTACATGTTTCAGGTGCAGTTTGATCTTAGTTCCATAGCATTGGATTTTAGTGTTTGCTTTTAATAATTTATTTCAAATTTCATGTTTTGTTCAGACTTTTGTATTTTTTTTCCATTTCATCCATGTAAGACAATTTAAATTATTCAATAATATATTTACATTTTAGTACCATGTGCTTTTGAACAATCGTCACTACGTGACACCTCGATGATTCCGCCATCGGTTGGGGCGTTACAGATTGGTATCAGAGCCATGGTTATAGGGAATTAGGTTATTAGAATGCCTTTTAGCCTAGTCTATAACTAAGCTTACATTCATGAGCCCTCTCGTGTTTATTTCTCTTTATCATATTATTTTCTTTCAAGATATTTTCGCTATGATTCTTTCTCGTTATTCTTTCGGTGTTTTGTTTAGAGAAGAAGATACTCGTATTTCACAAATGAAACGATATCACCAAGTTAGGAGTGACATCCATACCTTGGTGATTAGTTTCACTCCTCCATATGTAATTTATCTTAGGAATATATCTTTGAGATAGGAGTGACATCCACACCTCAAAGAGTATTTCTTTCAAAAAGGAACTTAACCACTAAGCTGGGAGTGATATCCTTAACTTAGTGATTAGTTTCATTCCACAATCGTTTTCAATTTTGAAATACATCTTTGAGTTAGGAGTGAAATCCAAATCTCAAGGATCTATTTTTGCATCTCGTTTTTAATCTCGCTAAAGTTTTGGGATTCACTAGTGATGGGGCACGTGCAATCTGGAAGGGTGAGCGCCTGTATCCTGAGTTTTCTGTCTAGGCCTGGCATTTCGCATAAATCCCAAACAGACGAGGGACCCGTATGCCGACCTGGGAACTCTCGGGATGAGCATTCACTTATAGGCTAAAGTACACCCCCACAAGTCACTAGGAAATTTCAAATACTTGAGTTCGTCAAAGTTTCCTATGGAAACAATTCCAATGTTTTATATCATTGATATTTATGTTTGTTTATCATTTGAAGATTCCATTTAATCACTTGATGTTTCATATGCCATTATTCATTGATCATTCGCTTTTGAATCCCTTATCATCATTACTAAAACTTTTGTTCGATATATTATCGCATCAAAGCTTACACTATTTCACTTATGCTCATGATTCTTACACTATAAGGTATTACTCGTTTTGCGTTAAAACATTTTTACCCATGACTTAAGTTTTAAACTCTGTGTTTAACTTTGATCACATCCTGATTTTAGGAATGTTGCGTCATCATACAATTAAAAATGAACATGGTTTTTCCAAACTTATTATTTCAACCTGTTTTATTCCTTCATGTTTACAAACTTACTTGATCGAAGTCACAGTCTATTCTCATATACCTAATACTAATATTGCTGCACCTAGTCTCCTAAGCCATAGCCAACTACCATTAGTTAGAACTTCTTAGTCAGACTAAACTCATACATAAATGCCTACCTACACGATACGCACTAGTACACTACTCTCTAAAACGATTAATTTGACAACTTATTCTATAAGTCTTTTCACAAAGCCTATTCGCCAAATTAGAACACACTTTTCATACACCTTGTGCCTTGAAACAAATAGCCCGCTATGAGCCCAAAGATATGCCTTAACGATCCTGCAAATAAATGATCTTTCAATGTATAAATTTCGTAAAAGTTTGAAATTTTAAAAGGTTTCAAGTTTACCCAGTCTTAACAAGTAACACTTCGATTTTCTCAACATTTCATAACAATTAAAAATTTCCGAATTTTCAACCCACAAGTTAAAGAAATGTTTAAATACAAAAAAATTTATTTTCCAAAATTCATCAAGGCATCTGGGATCATTCACAACCTTCACATCATTTTAAATCTTGGTCTTTCGAAACACATTAAATTTACACACACTACATGAAATGGTTTCATCTTGCATTTTATAAACTTACATTGCATATTTTACAAATCAAATGTAAATCTGCATGTTTTCATATAACGTATCCAATATATGTTTTCGGGAGGAATTTGCAACTAATAATATACCTTATAACACTTTTCAAACTCGAATTCTCGTAAACACATGAAAATGTGTACCTACGAAATCTTTTCAAGTGAACTTGTTTTGAACTTAAAACATTCTTCGGTTTCCAAAAAGTTATCCTCATACCAGTTGACTATACGTCTGTTCTGCGCACTTTCATTTACAGTAAATTTCATTATTTTTTACACCATTCTATTTGTAGTTACGTTCGTACATTATCTTATTATTTTTGTATTATTCTTTTGTTGATAGTTATTTTCACGCGTTATTCGCAACTATTCTCGCACTAGTTATTAGTAGTTATTCTTACAACACTAGTTTTGAGCATTAATTTAACTCGTTTACTTTCATTTTGTGCAAATTGTGCGATTTACTCGATCTGCGTTATGCTATTCTTTCAATTGAAATTTTATGCTATACTTATATACTTAAATGAACGCATATTTGGTATGCATATTTTTTTTTTTGTTGTGAGCAAAACCCTGTTATACTTTACATTATTTTGTTCATCATCATGACCAACAAACATACTAATTGATAGCTCGTATGAGATCTAAGCCAGTTCCCATGTACGAATCGGTTCAGAGTATTCCTCTAACCCAAGGGGAACGGTGTAATCCTCAGAGTTTATCAATATGGTTGTTTAGAGCCCAATGATGTGAACAAAAATTTACCGGTTAAGGGTGAACCCGAAAGATGAAGAACCCCTAATCATGTCTTATACTTACACATTAATCTCATTACGGTTAAAAGGTGAACCTGAAAGGGGAAGAACCTCTAACCGCATCTTATACTTGAGCAGTATCTACTATTTAACACATTTTGGTTGCACGCATTGTTTCTTGTATTACTTATGTTAGTGTTATGGAAAAGCATAGCACCCTAGTGTAAGGTAAATCGATGATTACGGTCCGGAACGCAATCATGGATTTACAGGTACATGGGGGTGGTGTGTGATTCTACTTAGGCTGTTGGTAGACAATCAGTACGAGTCCAAAGTATCAGTAGTGTGGTGGGTTAGCTGCGGTACACCCTATATATAAGCACGAGCGATACTGCGGGAGCGGACTAGGAGTCTGACCAAGAACCTACCCATTACTATCTCTGTATTAGACCGTTGACTAATAGCTAGCATTTTCGATAAGAATGTTCTTACACGAGCTTCAATTCGATTTCCTAGAGTCTTTCTCTAGACCATCCACACAGAAAACACAAACTTTCTATACTCTTACACTCTCTGTTAGTCGAAATCCTGTTGCATGTCCTTAATAAAGTTCGGTCAGAAACTTCTCTAAAGTAAGGGAAGCAACTATAACACTGCCCTGCTCTAACCAGTTACATACTTTTCCCAAACCTTGCTCATTATAAACTCTTAATTCTCGAACCTTGGGTCAAACTTAAAGGATTTTCAAACTCTTATTTTGGGTATTAAACAACTACTTCAAACTTTGTCAAATCATGGCTGATGCATTTCTTAAGATCTACTTACCTTTTTACAAATGTCTTTTGTTTCATCGAAACCTTCACTTGAAAGTAATTTCGGGACGAAATTTTCTAAAGTAGGGGAGACTGTGACAACCTGCACCATTCACTTTTCATAAATGTGCATAATTGGTTCCTCAACTATTTCAAAATTTTCATTTTTAACCCTCGTATTTTAATAGGACCAAAATTCACAATTTAATAAAACTTATAATTTTTATAAGTAAAAGTATATTCGTTTTATACTCACATCTACACCCGAGCACGTATGTTTAAGACCGTGATACTCAAAGCCCTTAATTTTCGGTCCTAAAACAACTTAGAAACAGAAGGAAACAAGTCTATAACTTAAAATTGATTAAATTAGAAAAATTATTTTTTTTAGCCCTCGCGGTCCGCTGAGACAGTCAAACAGTCAAAGTCCCAGTCAAAGTCTTAGTCAAAGTCCTAGTCAAAGTCTCAGTCAAAATCCTAGTCAAAGTCTCAGTCAAAATCCTAGTCAAAGTCTTAGTCAAAATCCTAGTCAAAGTCCTAGTCAAATAGTCAATTCATCTTAAAACCTTACTTTATCGTGTTGACCAATTTTAAAGCCTAATTGAATCCAAAACTAGTATAAAAACCCACCTATGACCCATTACACTTTGCACCTCTAAATCGATTGTTTCAATTCGATTAAACTCTCACTCATACCTTTCTTCTAGAGTATATTACTTCTACATTCGAAGCTTTGATTATAAGCTCTTGTAATTGGCGAATTGGAAGCTTGATATTTTTTTTCCTATTCGGTTTCTTTTCTTCTAAATTGGACTAGTTTCGTTGTTGAATCTTTGGATTGCTCGCATTTTCACGCTCGCTTAGTCATCTAGTCATTTGGCAAAAGTGAGTATTTCCTATCCCCTTTTTGCTTTTATTCATTTTTGGGGTGTTACATGTACACTTATACAAATTACAAATACAAGTTCACATTTTTACAATACAATTCTAGTACTATGTGCATTTGCTTACAAACGTGCTTTATGCTTAGACATTGCACGTAGAATACATTTGTACTTAGTGAAATCATTAACATTGTACAAGCCGACCTTAACATTGGATAACGCTATTGGATTGACAACCCGCCTAGGTTGATTCTCCCCCTTTTTCATCGGAGAATCCGTGGTCATTGTTAAGTTATTATCCAATTATTTGGATAAGTACACCGCCGTTCATTTAGTACATTATACAGTCACAGGATTGATTTCGCTCATTTGTATGATACATAGTTTACATAAACGCACTGTAGCTTTGCACTTGAATTGTATAACATTTTCCAACTTACTATATATATTAAAACTAGGAATGCTCATCAACATTTCGTATATTGACAAAACTTATTTTGTACATGTTTCAGGTGCAGTTTGATCTTAGTTCCATAGCATTGGATTTTAGTGTTTGCTTTTAATAATTTATTTCAAATTTCATGTTTTGTTCAAACTTTTGTATTTTTTTTCCATTTCATCCATGTAAGACAATTTAAATTATTCAATAATATATTTAAATTTTAGTACCATGTGATTTTGAACAATCGTCACTACGTGACACCTCGATGATTCCGCCATCGGTTGAGGTGTAACATGGTGCTGGGGGGTTGTTCGTAGCAGGTTGTAGTGGTGGTGGCAGGTTGGTGGTAGAGGTGGTGGTCAGGCCTGGTAGTGGTGGTGATGGAGGTGGTGGTGCGGCTTGCTCGTTTCAAAGGACGAGTTCAAGGGTGGTGATGGAGGTGGTGATGGAACTGATGAAGGAACAGAGATGAAGTATCAGGGATGGTTTTATAAATGGGGGGAATGAAATCAGGGGTAAAATGTCAATTATGCCCTCACGTGCAGGGCACGTGACATAACTTAACTACAAAAACTAACCTAGTTAGGCCTAAAGGACGAGTTCTGCAAGATTTTACAACATAAAGGACGATTCTCATCACTTTTGAAGTTTAAGGACACCTACTGGAAAAACATGTAAACATAAAGGACGATTTCTGTAATTTTTCCTTAATTTTATTTTTAAAAAGTTTATGGGCATCTTGAAGATTGAGTCTCTTCTAAACAATGTTTTAAAAACCGGTACATACCGGCCGGTATTACCGGTAATACCGGTTACCGGGTGTCAAGCCGGTACGAAACATGTCGGTAAATTGGGAAAACGGCATCTGAATCATACCGCCGGTAAGTTGGTTGATACCGGTTTGTACCGGCATACCGTACCGGACAAAACCGACCCAGAGTAATTATGGCCCAAGATTGTTGTGTTAATGAAATTATTTGTGTGATTTTGATCCTTCATTCAATGGATTTTTATATTTTGACCCTCAAGAATATTAGTTGAATGATAAATATAGCGAGGAAGAGGAAAGTGTAAGAATTTTTTCATATCTCTGCAATTGTAGCAGACAGAGAGAGATTGAATGGGGTGAAGAAGATAATGTCTAGAGAAAAGATGAAAGATAGAAGGGTATTTATGTCATTAAACCATCTAATACTAGTATTTATTAATAATAATAATAATTAATAATTCAAAATATAAATTCTTCGGTTTACTAGATTTTTTTTGCATATTTTATTAGATTTTCCTTCATTGGTTTATTGATTTAGTTTAACAATGTTAACATTTAAAAAAAAAATTTTTGAACGATAACATTTTTAAATTTACCAGCTCATTTATTTTTATTAATACTATAACATCAGTAAATAACTATTAGTGTACACTAGTGGATTTGTTTGTGTATATATATCATAGATATGTTAAAAAATATTGTTTTGTAGAATATGCTTGTAATTCTCCTTATTTTCAACCTGTGATAGACAAACTATTATCTATAGGTTATTGTTACAAAGCACCCGGTTCAACCACCCGGTACAACCCGGTTCAACCGGTTGAACCATTTTTAAGCCAAACCCGGTATGACTAAAAAACCGGTTTTTAAAACATTGCTTCTAAATGTTTCCTTGTGCCTGGAAAAAAAAAACTGTTCACTATTTTGAGACAACAGAGCAATGATTTTATCTATATATCAACTATCTCTATTAATTAATAATTAATGGTTGAGATTTTGTGAATATAAAATATTTCAAAATTTCAAAATTTAAATGTTCTTAACGACAAGTTTGACTTTCAATTAAATTGCTGTCAATGAGTGTGATGTTTTGAACTTTTAATAAGTTTTAATGCTTACCTTTTTGTGGTCAAATGTCCAATAGTAACCCCTCAAAATATTCAGAACGTGTTTACAGGCTATTAAGATCAAGAAAGTGACCCGGGCCAAATTCAGTTTGATCGAAATTTGGCTAGTTGATTCAGTTCATTTTGTTTATAAATATTTACATTGATGGTCGCTTTAACATCTCTATATTACAATTTTGGTCCTAATATATAAATAATTACATTTTAGTGACTTAACCTAACTTGGGTGTTAGAATCCAATATGTTAATAGTATAGGTTATATATAGTCAATTTTTTAGTTTAGAAGAAGGTATTTATAGTGATCGTGGGCTGAGCCTTCGAAATGGCAATGATTGATAGCTAATTTGCGCAGGCCCCACAGGGGAGGCCGTTGAGGGAATTTTCGCTGTCCTTCTCCGATTGCCGACTGTCCTTTTTAATCGTCCTTTCTGTCCTTGTTGGTGGCAGGAGATCATAGAGCTGGGAATGCATGCCTCTGATTGGCTGGATGTCCCTTTCATTCTCTCTCTATAGCTATCACGTACGAGGTACTATGCGGGTCCCACAAAAGGTTCCACTGATTATTCTTTTAAGGTTTACATGTGAAAAGGTCCTTGCGCGAGGCTTGTGTGTGCGCATATACACTTCCTGGTACATATCTCTTCACTAAATGAGGGAGAGGTCTGAGATATGAAATCAAGTGGTTAAAGAAAAGCTGAGAGAACGAACATATATCTCCTAGAGTTTAAATGATCGAGAGAGACAATGCAAATATGAAGTTGTCAACAAAAGGAGCATGGCACGTCATACTATGTGGGATCTATTTTAATGTAGGGATGACAAAGAACCTGAACCGACAGCGACAAGCAAATTTGAGACCCGAAACTTTCGGGACATACATTTGAGTGTGATATCAGTTTAAAATAATTCAAACATATGGAACGGTCAGAGCCGTCCCCAAAAATCCTAAAAACTATTTGAGCCTCGGGCTAATAGTAAAAATCAGGCCCTAAAATATACATATTTTAAAATTTTTGTTTTATAAAATGCTTTTGCATTAAAAAGCTTACAATGTATAAGAAATATGGAAATGTATATATATATATATAAAATCATTTTTTTTTTAATTTCGGACCCCTCTGAGATTTAGGCCTCGGGCCGTCGCCCGACCGCTAAAAACTATTTGAGCCTCGGGCTAATAGTAAAAATCAGGCCCTAAAATATACATATTTTAAAAATTTTGTTTTATAAAATGCTTTTGCATTAAAAAGCTTACAATGTATAAGAAATATGGAAATGTATATATATATAAAATCAATTTTTTTTTAATTTCGGACCCCTCTGAGATTTAGGCCTCGGGCCGTCGCCCGACCCGCCCTACCCAAGAGGCGACCCAAGGGATGGTTATAGTATCACAGGATACTCGACCCGTTAACTCGAAACATACATACCTGTTTACCCTAACCATACCCGTAAACAGTGGCGAAGCTTGACCTGAAGGTTCGGGGGGTCGGAAGTCACCGGGGGGTCGGAAGTCACTAGTTTTGGGGGGTCGAAAACCAGTTTCGGGGGGTCGAAACCCTATATTTTCAAAATTTTCTATACGAATACTATATAATCGGAACTTCTGCGCGAAAATCCAGGGGGGTCGGCCGCCCCTCCCCGCCCCTACTATGCTGCGCCACTGCCCGTAAACATGTTAATTTTATCGTAGTTTAAAATCTATATTGAAATAATTATATATATATACACACACACACACACACACATACATAAGGAAGGGATAGTTTGAGAACTCACATGAGTTGTGAGAACCATAGGAACACATCTGGACCATTGATCTTGATGATCTAATGGTTGTGATCAAATGATGAGACTTTTTGTCTTGACTTGATTAATAAGTATTTTTTTTAATCTAATAAAGTACATTAAGGGGTATTAAGATAAGAACACTATGTGAGAGAAATAATTAATATATTATCATATTAATTTTTTATTCAATAATTCAAAATATCATAATTTTTAAACTATATATTTGTTTTAATTTCTTTGCTTTTTTTAAAACAAATAATCAGATAAATCTGATGAGGATGATTTACACTAGTGTAATTATTTTGCACCAGTGTAAACCTACCATACACAAAACTACTACATTCGTATTACACCAGTGTAAAAACCAACCAAACATCTATACAATCGAATTACACCACTGTAAAATGCCCCACAACATCAACAAAAATGTATTAACTCAATGTAAAAACAACTAAACATCCATACTGTAACACCCCAACCAATGGCGGAAACATCGAGGTGTCACGTAGTGACGATTGTTCAATAGCTCATGGACTAGAAATGTAAATATTGATACATTGACTAATTAATATATTACATTGAAATGAAATTACAAGAATACAACGTTTAAGAACTAACAATCTAAAATAAAATTTAGTAAATCTCAAGTCTAAGTCTAAGTTCCAAAAGCTTAACAGTGATCTCATAACAACCTGAAACATGTACGAAAATAATTTTGTCAATACAAAATGTATTGGTGAGCATACCCTGTTTGAATAAATATAGTAGGAAAAGAGTTTCGCAATTCACGTGTTATACAGTCTACAATTTAGTGTTCAAGCTATGTACAAATGTCAACTAAAATCAAGCCTTGGAGTAGAAATGATATCCAAGAATAATGGGATATCTAGTATATATGTATAGTAGTCACCCAATAGTATGATTATATATAGTATGCGACAAAGCAAGTAGTTTACACATAACAATAGTCAAGTAGCATTTATTGCTATGCTAGGCCCACACCGGGTTAATGATTTAGGTCATAAGTACACACTATCAGCGATCAACAAGTAAAACACATACAAGAATTGCGATTGTGAATATAGACTAAGGCATGATTAAGTAAGTGAAGTAATAAGCGTACACGAGTCACCCCAAAAGTGTAAACATAAAAGGGGAAAAATATACTCACATTCGCTAAGCTGAATTATCCTCTAAGCGTTGTGAATGTATGTGAGGCGAATCCCAAAGACTCAACAACGTAGCTAGTCCAATTTGAAGAAATAAAAGCCGAAAAAGAAAGAACATCAAGCTTCCAATTCTCCAATTACAAGAGCTTATAATCAAAGCTTCAATTGTAGAAGTAATAGACTATAGAAGAAATGTATGAGGGAAAGTTTAATCGGATTGAAACAATCGATTTAGAGGTGCCAAGTGTAAAGGGTCATAGGTGGGTTTTTATACTAGTTTTGGATTCAATTAGCCATTAAAATTGGTCAACACCATAAAGTAAGATTTTATGATGAATTGAATATTTGACTAGGACATTGATTGTTTGACTAAGACTTTGACTAGGACTTTGACCGGGACTTTGACTAGGACTTTGACTCGGACTTTGACTGGGACTTTGACTGTTTGACTGTCTTCGCAGACCGCGAGAACTAAAAAAAATCAAATTTTCTAATTTAATCAATTTTAAGTACCGGACTTGTTTCCTTCGGTTTCTAAGTTGTTTTAGGACCGAAAATTAAGGGTTTTGAGTATCAAGGTCTGAAACATACGTGTTCGGGTGTAGATCTGAGTATAAAAGGTGCAATACTTTTACTTATAAAAATTATAAGTTTTATTAAATTGTGACTTTTGGTCCTATTAAAATAGGAGGGTTAAAAATGAAATTTTTGAAATAGTTGAGGGACCAATTATGCACATTTATGAAAAGTGAAGGGTGCAGGTTGTCACACATACATTCATACTACACACCCCATACTACACATAACTCAAAAGTTTTATACCATTGTTTATTTACCTTATACAAAAAAAAAAAAAAAAAAAAAAACATCATCTTCTTCCCATCATCATCTTCTTTCACACAAAAAAAAACCCATGAAAAAAATTAATAATAATAATAATAATAATAATAATAGAAACAACAACAACAATAATAATAATGATAATAATAATAATAATAATAATAATAATAATAATAATAATCATTATGGTAACAGAAAAATTACCTCTGAACATTTCATCTCTTATACCAGCACATACGTCAAGACCTAAAATCTTCATATCAAAAATAAAAAACCAGAAAGTTAGTTTAATATGTTTCACAAACTTATTTCATATTCATAATCGCTTAAAGTTCATAAAGTCGGTACCTTGATAACATAGTCAGTGACAACACTAGCCTCTTGTCCTTCTAGTGATGCCGTGTAACACCCCAACCGATGGCGGAAACATCGAGGTGTCACGTATGAATGATTGTTCAGTAGCACATGGTAATCAAGTTTTAAATAAGTATTTATTCCAAATAAAATATCCAAATTTGAAAATACATAACAAAGTCTTGAATGAAATCTAGTACATCAAACAAACAAAAGAAACTTAAAACTTCATAAAACTTCTCATGCTAGCTTTAGACTTCAAGCATCAGTATTTCCTGTTGAGTTTGGAAAAGATGAGGGGAGGGGGGGGGGGTCAACTAGAAGTTGATGATAATACATAAGCCAAGTCAAGCAATAAGTTTTAAAAGAATAAAAGTTTAGTAATTCATATGCCTAATGTAAGTCTAAGTCTACATGCGTAAACAACAAGTATAGTATGCACATAATCAATCATCCGACAAATTTTAGGTCCATCCCGCATCCACGGTTCACCTTAATATAAAGTTTGGAACGATAACAATCACCCGCACTCCCATAGAAATGGTCAACGAATCTGGGTGGGGTTGTCAATCCAATAGATCTATCATTGTATACCACCGGCTTGATCAGGGTTAATGATTATGCAAGTTTAAGTTTAAGTCTAATAGTCTTTGTCTAAGTCACGTGGCATCAAAGATTACAACTAGACATGTATATAGAATTGCTTAAGTATAAAGTTTCAAGTATAAAGAGTGCATAAACAAGGTTACGTAAACTCACCTTAACAAAGTGTTAAGTCCTTTGAAATAGAATAAGTGTGGTCCAACGTTGCCAAGTATTACCCTATGTTTAAGACAATAAATAAGTCTAAGTTTTTCTAGTCTACAAGTATCTCTAGGGTTCCTAATTTGGGGATAAACAATTGTTTAATTGTTAATTTAGAAAAATTATTAATGAACTAATAAATAAAAGAAACTTGAAAAATAAATAAATAAAAGACTTTTTGTAAAATTTTGATTAAGGATGGTTGTATTATAATGTTGTAGATATGAAATAATTTTTATAAAATTATTTTCTTAATAATTGAATATATAGTATATTTATATTTATTTGTCAAAATATAGTATTAATGTCTAAAAATATTAAAATTAATAAAGTTTCAAATTAAAATTTATATTTCTGTTCTAAATGAACAAAAATATATTATGTAAAATTTTGATGTAAAAATAGTGAAAAATGAATTTATTATGAGTTACTTATGATTAAAATGGTAAAAATTAATTAAAATATTAAATAAACGTTTTTCTAAAAATAAAAATTTATTTCTGGAATATTTATTGATTCATAAGTTCATTTTGTGGAATTTTATAAAATTGTTTAGATATTTTTATAGAATTTTCAATTTATAATTGGATAAACTTGTAATATATTTTATATATATTAAATAAATGATTTTTGAAAAACTAAAAATTGTATGATAAACTTTACCTTCTGAATAACATAAAATAAATTTTATAGAATTTATAAATCATGTTTGGTATTTAAAACTATTTTAAAAGTTAATTAGATTAAATATAGGGATAAAGGATCAAAAAAAAAAAATAATGCGGCTGCAAGGAATCGAACCCGGGCCTCTGGCCGGTTCGCGTCTTATATCACAAGCCTAGACCATCTGGTCTAGACCCTGAGAACTTTTAGAATTGGATTCAGATAGTTATATGGAGTATTAGGTGATTACTTTATATATTACAAAAGAAAGAATAATAAAAAACGCTGGTGCCCAGGCTCGAACCCAGGGTCACACAGCTGGACAACAATCAACTCAACCAACTAGACTACACGTCTGTTGGTGTTTTTTGTTTATTTTAAAACGATTTTAAACTAACAATCAATAGTGTCATCTTCCCTAAATCCAATTCGTATGAACCCTAGCTATCTAATTGGATCCATTACCAAACAATATCCACAAAATTTATAGGGCTATTGTTCGGACAGTAACGAAGAATACAAACAAGTATTTGATTAAAACTTAGAGAGGGTGTATAAACACGATTGGTACGGTCAACAGAAAGGTCAAACGTGCGATGAATCAGCTTGTAGACAAGGATTTAACAAGATTTGAAGGTGGGAAAAGGTTAGTCGGCGTGTATAGGCTAAAGGGAAGGGATCAATTTATATAACAACCTACGAATTGTAAGAATGGAATGATTGACCCATTCCTTAATTATCAACGCGTAATAACATAAAATTGGTATGTTTTTAAACAATTCTTGGCGTGGGGAATAAGCTGGAGTGTTGGCCAAAACATTCCATACATATTCATGAATCAAGAACGCGAGATTGTGATCTAATTGGAAAGGATTTGATCGCAGTTGACTTTCATGTTGACTGGGTTATAATAGGAAATGTGTTAAGTTTATTTGTGTTGGCATATAATCACAAAAAGGATGTAGCTCAGTTGGTTTGGGATGTTGTGTTAGTATATTTGGCTCGGTTGTAGACGCGGGTTTGAGTCCCGGTCCACACAATAATTTTTTTTGGCATTTTTTTCACAATACTATGTCATTATATATTTATAATATGGTTATATGAGTCCAAAAATGATATGAGAAAATTTTAAAACGTACAAAAATGTCGAGATCCAACGACTTTTATCAGATAAAAGATAATACAAGAATGATCAAAAATACGAAATGTTACAGTCTCCCCTACTTTTAGGAACTTTGTCCCGAAGTTGGAGTTGGAGAGTCTGCTGGAAAGAGGTGTGGGTATTTAGACTTCATCTGGTCTTTGCATTCCCAAGTGAACTCTGGACCTCGTTTAGATTCCCAACGAACTTTGACAATCGGGATGCGCCTGCACCTAAGTTTCTTGATTCCAGTGTCCATAATCTCAACAGGTTTCTCAATGATGTGCATGGTTTCATCAATTTGCACATCTTCAAGAGGGACATGAAGGTTCTCATATGCTAAGCATTTCTTCAGATTCGAAACATGAAAAGTTGGGTGAACATTGCTTAGCTCAGGTGGAAGATCAAGTTTGTAGGCCACTTTTCCAATCCTGTCAAGAACTTTGAATGGACCCACATAGCGAGGAGCTAGTTTTCCCTTTCTCCCGAAGTGAATCACTCCCTTCCAAGGAGATACCTTAAGAAGTACAAAGTCCATGACTTGAAATTCCAAGGGCTTTCGACGTTTATCAGCATAACTCTTCTGTCGACTTCTAGCCTTAAGAAGATTATCCTGGATCAGTTGGATCTTGTCTGTAGTTTCCTGGATCAGTTCAGGACCAGTGATCTGGGCTTCACCAATCTCAGTCCAACAGACAGGTGAACGACACTTACGACCATAAAGTGCCTCGAAAGGAGCCATGCTAATGCTGGCTTGGTAACTGTTGTTGTATGAAAACTCGACCAAAGGAAGATGAGAATTCCATGCGCCACCAAAATCGATGACACATGCCCCGAGGATATCCTCAAGAGTCTAGATGGTTCGTTCGGTCTGACCATCTGTCTAAGGGTGATAGGCTGTACTCAGGTTTAACTTGGTACCCAAAGAGTCTTGTAAAGAATCCCAAAAATGGGAGGTGAAACGACCATCACGATCAGAAATGATGTCCAAAGGTATACCATGGCACATACGATTTCACTCATGTACAACCTTGCCAACCTTTCCACAGAATATTTCTCACGAATTGGTAAGAAATAGGCTGACTTGGTCAAACGATCAATGATTACCCAAATGTTGTCATAACCTTTGGGTGTACGAGGGAGTTTAGTGATAAAGTCCATTGCTATGCTCTCCTATTTCCATACAAGAATCTCTGGTTGTTCAAGCATACCATAAGGTCGTTGATGTTCAGCCTTGACCTTGGAATAAGTGAGACATTTTGCTACAAAAAGAGCAATATCTTTCTTCATACCAGGCCACCAATACGAATACCGAAGATCTTGGTACATTTTATCTGCACCAGGATGAATAGAGTAACGAGACTTATGAGCCTCGTTCATAAGGAAGGTACGAAGGTCATCACGGTCAAGAACCCAAAGTCGATTGAGAATGATCAAAAATACAAAATGTTACATGCCGCATGTAGAATTGAGCCAAAATATTCAAAATATTCATGAGTTTTACAACAACAACAACAACAACAACAACAACACAACAACAATAATAATAAGAAGAACAACAACAACAAACCTGTTGCCGCCGTCCACCGCCATCTGCTCCACCCCTCCGCCCCCTACCCCACCACGAACCACCCCCTCCGCCTCAAGATCTGTTTTCAGACGACAGGCCACCACCATTCACATCACCTACACCACCCAAAAAACCACCCTTTTTCATCTTTCGGATTTTGTTTCATCGTGAACATCTTCAGATCTGTTCATCTTTCGAATCCTGTTCATCTTTCGGACCGTCTGTTCATCATCTGTTCATCTTTCAGATCCTGTTCATCGTCTTCATCGACCACCCCAAAACCACCATCCAGATCCCAAAACCATCAGTCGAACCACAGTCGCTCCACCACCCTCGAAAACCATCGTCGCTCCACCACCCAAAGACACCCCTCGAAACCACCATCGGAGCCCACACATCGAAACTCACCCCATCGAAAACCCATCCAGATCCCAACCCTTAAGAAAAAATAATTTTTCTGGTTGATGATTTTTGATGAAATGTTTCTAGAGAAAGAGGGAAGGGGGGAGAGAGAACCGGTGTGTGTGTGTGAGAGAGAGGTGAGATTTTTTTATTATGATTATTATTATTACTATTGTTATTTAAAGGTTAGTTTGGTAGGTTGGGTGTGGGGTGGGGTGTTATTATTACTAAAATACCCTTAAGTATTTGTGTGCAAAGACTTTAATGCCCCTGATTAAAAAAATACAAAAAAATACAAAACTGATGGTGTGTCACTTGGTGATTGGTCCAGAGGAGTTCTCAAGTTCTCGCAAATCAAGGGAGTTCTCAAATGATCCCAATCCTATATACATATATATAATATTAACAATTCAATGTTTAGTATAAGGTAATATAATGGAATGGATGAGGGAATGGAATGGATGAGGGAATGAAATGGACAATGTAATGGAATGCACAAGGTAATGGAATTGATCATTACTATTCCATGTCTTGTTTAGTTGCTTTGTGGGCGATAAAAAAAAGTATTACTTTATGTTGTTTGGTAGGTAGAAAAAGATGAAGGAGTAAAATTGGTGGTGAGCGGCCGTGGGTGGTGGCTAGTGGCAGTGTTGGTGGTGGTCATATGTGGCGGCGGCTGGTGCTGTTGGTGGGTGACAACTGCAGTGAAGGGTGGCGGTGGCGATGGATGGTGGCGATGGTGGGTAGGTGACGGTGGTGGTTAGTGACGGTCATGGTGAGTGGCGACGGTCATGGGTGGTGACGACAGCGGTGGGTGGTGGTTGATAGCGGCGATGGTAGGTGGGTAGCGGTGGTAGGTGGTGGTGGGTGGGTGAGGGTAGTGGGTGGCGGTGTTTGGTGGTGGTCGCGGTGGTGGGTTTTGACGATGGTGGTGGGTGGGTGAAGGCAGTAGCTGGCGGTGGTTGGTGGTGGCGGCAGCGGTGGGTGGTGGCAGTGGTGGTGGCGGATGGTGACGATGATGGTGGATTGGTGGGTGATTGGTTTTGGTGTTGTTAATGGAGGTTGAAAAGGGGATGGAATGGAAAAAAACATGAGGGGTGGATGAAATGGTTTTGAAGGAATGAAATGCCTTGTAGAATAGGTGATTTCATTCCAATGACCAACCAAACACATATTCTTTCATTACCTCATAATAGTCCATTCCATTTCCCCTTCTATTCTAGCATACCAAACGCTACCTTAAGGGTCTGTTTGCTCTGGGGTAATGGAATGGATGAGTGAATCGAATGGACGAGGTAATGGAATGGATCATTATCATTCAATGTCTTGTTTGGATGTCATGTGGAATGAAACAAAACAATACTTTGTGTTGTTGGATAGGCAGGAAAAGACAAAGGAATAAAATCGGTGGTTAGTGGCGGTGGTGGGTGGTGGTCAGTGGCAGTGATGGTGGTTGGTGATATGTGGCAGTAGCGGCGGTGTGGGCGGCGATGGCGGAAGGTGGAAGTGGATGGCCGTGATGGTGGGTGGACGACAATGGTGAGTAGTGGCGGTAGTGGGTGGAGACGGCGGCGGTGGTGGGTGACGATGGGTGGTGTTGGGCGGTGGCGACGGTGACGGCGGGTGGGTAGTGACGGTGGTGGGTGGCGGCGGCGGTGGGTGGCGGTGGTTGGTGGCGGCAGCGGTGGTGGGCGACGGTAGTGGGTGGTGACGGCGGTTGTGGGTGGTGGTGGTGGGTTATGGTGTTGTTGTTAGTAAAGGATGAATGAGGGATGAAATAAAAAAAAAATATGAGGGTGGATGGAATAGTTTTGAGGGAATGAAATGCCTTGTGAAATATTGAGTGATTTCCACTCCATTCCCCTTTTCATTTCATCATACCAAACGATAACCAAGTTTTCGGAGGTATAGGAATGAACTAAATCACCTTTCATAGTTATATATCAATTTTTTTTCTCAGTTGAAAATGAAATATTTTTAATATTGGGCAGGCCTAACTTTATAATAACATTTTTGTTAATACATAAATAAAAAAATCACCCGTAACAATGCATTTATGTTTGTATAAATGGATGGGGTTTCATGTGAAATTTGAAGGTACTAGGGAGAGGTTGATATATTTATTGCCGTATCATGGGATGCTTGTGAAGCAGAAAAAGACCTCTTTGTTTTATTTTTTCATTAATTTATCATATATGTTGAAACTAACCCGTTTCTTTGTATTAACTGTCTTCGTTTTATACCACACACCACAAAAGTGGATTCCATGTGACCAACAATTTCTTTCGCATGTTTTCTAAACGTTCTTTTCTATGTTTACTGAAGTACACTTAATATATATAGTCTACGACTCTACTTATTGGAGTGTGTTGGCAGTAGTCTAAAATTGCTAGTAGTTGTATATGTTTTTTTTTTTTTTTTTTTTTTGCTCTATTTCTATTTGCAACATTTCCTCTTGTCTGGATTAATATGCTAGTAACATATTGCACCAAAAAGTGTTTTTCAGACAGAGTATTTGCGAAAACACCCTCGCGACCTATCCATTACGATAGAGTTAAGACTTGCCCCTATCACGCATTTCCCAAACACTACAAATAGGCGATTGATAAGACCTCCTCTAGTTTCACAAAATCACAATGTTAAGTTTTAAAAAATAGCCACGCTTTATAAATTTAAGATATGGTTATAAAAAGACAAGTAAATCAAGTATAATTTAATTAAAACGAACATATAATAATAATTAGTTAGCAACGATTACAAAAGTTAAATTGTTTTAAATGAAAAGCCATCGCCTAGGACTAGTAAGCCAATTATGAAGCAATGTTTATTAAAATTAGTCGGCCGAATCTTGGTTTTTTCCCTGTCTACAACTTCAATATATAAAAGAAAACAGTATTTGAAATTATACATGCATTCGTAAATAATTTTAAAAAAGTGTCATATCACGATTTACTGCTCTTACGTGACCAATTTATTTATTTGTATGTATACCGACTATTCATGAGAGTTGGCGATTGTCTCCTAGCTAGTTTCATTTGTGTTCTTTGACCAATCTATGGATAATGCATTTCCAGCTATTTTTCATTTTAAATTTTCGTATACATTAAAACTTATATATTCTTCATTACTTTGAATTGTTTTAGTTTAATTATATATACATATACACTCTTATATAGTTATATTCTCTTCGTTGTTTAAGAAAGGATCACTATATACTCATGAATCAATGCAACTATCCGGATCCAAAGAGCTAGCGGCACCAAATAAAGCAACATCAAGGGGTTGACAGGCCTGAGGATGCAGATGGTGAGTATGAGTGAGAGACGGCGAGGGTGAGAGAGAATTTGCTTCTTTTGTTTAACCGATCGTGTGGTGACACGTCAACACCTTTTCCTAGTAACCCACAATGGGCTTGTTATAGGTGAGTTAGTAAAAGTCTCGCTGCCTATGTGGCAAAGCGTCAAGCACTTTTAGTATTTTTTTAGAACGGCTAGAACAAGTGGAACACACACATTTGAGAACTCACAAGATTCCGGCTTTGATACGGCTCACCTACACCCAAGACGCTTCCAAGTAGAAATCGGTGAAGCCTCCCGTAATTCCAAAGAATCTCAGTTTCCTTTCCAGACAGGGGCATAGTAACAGAGGACAGAATCCCATCATCCCATGAAGTTTCTTCATTATTCTTGTCATAAGTGTGGCTTGAACTCAGTAGCTCTTCCTGACCTCACATTTAACCCAACTAACGTTTGCGAATTAAGCCAATGATCATTGGTGTCATGCACTTTTTAGTTAATACAACACAATCTTATGATAAAATACAATTTAAACATAATATTTTAAAAATAACGTAAGTTTATCAAAGCTGCTTATTGCTAACCATTGATTTGCAAAATATGTAAACTCATTATAGTTAAATTAAATTAAATTAAAGGGTCACGTTATTCTACACAGTGTAATTGAAAAAATGACACAATTATGAAAAGAAGAAAAAAACACAATGATATAATGCATATTCTAAAAATTACAAGCTAAAACCCAAAAAAACGAAGACCTAAATACTAACATCGCAGGGTTCGATAAGACGGTTTCAATGCCGCTTGAATGAGTTCAATTGGAGTCTGTTTGATACCCTTCCTACGACTTTATATTTTTTCTTTCACTGTGTATTTGATCTTAACCCTTAAATTAAAACAAAATAATAAACTATTTTCATAATGCAATGGACTTATGGACATAAATGTTATTGGGCTTGTAACAGTTACCAGATACAACCATAAAACCATTTATAACGTATCGTCTTGGGCCGGACTACCCATACATATACTAGTTACCACATTGTATATTGTACCATCATCTCAATCTCAAATTCTTAAAGAAATTTCATGTTAATCTTGCACAGAATTTATGCGGACACAGGATCCTGATTTTAATAAAAAGATTGTAAGACTATCTTCATTAGTGAATCATCACAACCCAATCTTTTATTAAAAAAATAAGCTCTCTCTCTTTCGTCTACATAACCCAACCATACTCTAAATTTAACACCCATTCACAACCCAATTCAACCTAAAAATACTTTTTCTGAACGTACTCGATTTTTAATAAAATTTATATCAACATGTTCAAAAAAAAGTTAAGAAATACAGTGTACTTAGTTATTTTCTTTAACTTAAATACTACTAGAAGTGATCCCGCGCTACGCAGCGGGACAAACCAATTTTAAATGAAAGTTAAATGGAAATGTAGACGAAATAGTAATAATAATACTAATAAAAAAACCTAAATCTAAAATATTGTAAAAAAAAAATTCTTTAGTTTTCCCCAATGCCAATCGGTTCTAGAAGGTTTGGTTTATTTTTGGCCCATCGTGGTTTCTAGCCCGTGTCGATTTGGCCAAATAACTTAAAAGAACCAAAACTTGTTTTAAACCCAAACTGGTTTAAGAAAAAAATGGGTTATCTCTAGACTAATTTAATGTAATTGACACTTTTTGAGCCTTTTTTTCTCTATTTTGTTGTCAAAGATGTTGAAATATAAGTTTCTTAAAAAACACTTCAATATCCATTTAGTCTCAATAATTCATTTATTCGGAAGCACGAATAGAGAACTTCAACGAATATAAATATCCAGTAATAACTGCAACGGACTCATCTCCTCATGTACCTTCAAATTATATTCTGTGCAATAGTAATTTTTTTATATAAGGTCCCTAATAAGCAATACAATGCTTTTTAGGGCCGCCGGTAGAAAAAGAAGTACAATCTATAGTTTGATTTAGTCAACAAATTATAGTTTTTAAACATTTGATAAACAGTTAAATAACTTAATATTACTACATATCATATTAAATATTGCTATTTTAATTTAAAGAAATATAATGCATTGATATAATGTTATTTTAATTTAAAGAATATAATATTTTTAATTTTATGTATCGTGTCAACGGTATGATATTTAGAAATAGATAACTTTAAATATATATATATATATATATATATATATATATATATTTAAAGTATCCATAGTAAACCCTAAAAATTTGAGAAAACTCTAGTAAACCCTTAAAAAAACCTACTTCCCGAGCTTTTTTTTTTTTTGAAAAAATTAGGGCATGTAATATACATGTTTTTAAGTGTTTTAAGCCAAAAAAATCAAAAAAATGCCGAGCGGTTTTTAAAAAAAATAAAATAAAATAAGTTATGCACCATAACATATGTTAGCTTATTTTTGCACTGGTAACATATGTTATGATGCAAAACTTATTTTTTTTTAAAAAAAAACCCTTCGACGCTTTTTTGATTTTTTTGGCTCAAAACACTTAAAAACATGTATATTACATGCCCTAATTTTTAAAAAAAAAAAAAAAGCTCGGGAAGTAGGATTTTTTAAGGGTTTACTAGAGTTTTGTCAAATTTTTAGGGTTTACTACAGAACCATCCCCTATATATATATATATGCTCCTTAGTTGTATATAATAAATAATACTATTACTTATGTTGTGTTTTTATAAATTTCTTTAATTTTGTTTGTTCTAATTATATATGTATCTCTACCTTATTTTTTTATTTATAAGCATAAAAATTATTGTTATAGAAAATGCATTTAGTTCATTTAATTATAATTATAAGTTCATTAAATAAAGTATTAATTAGTTAGAAGTTTATATTAAATAATGTATTAATGATTTGATGTAAATTACAATGATGCCTTTATATAATAAAGTTAAATTACCTTGTTGCCCATCTAAAATGCACTATATAGTAGTATAGATAAGTTATGTGAGTAATTAATCTAATGGGGGTTTAGTTTTGGTTGCAACCATGGTTGCTCCACCAACCTGGTTGTCAAAATTAATTTTTTTTTTTTTCAATTTTCTAAATGCTTTGTTCTTTTATTTTCATATGCTTTATTGGTGACCAACTAAACTTTTAGTTACCAATAGGGATAGTCTAATCTATACTACATTATAAAGGAAGAGGCATGGGCAAATGTCAAAATTGTTCAAAGTTAAGATGGCATACCAAAGGTTTCTTTACAATTTTTTAAATTTTACCACTTTTCTTCCATAAATGCCCCTAGAAGATAATCAACTTTTTTATAAAACAGAAACTCACCCAAACTAAACAAACACACGGGATAACAATAAATTTGAATAAATATCATATAATGGCGATGAAAGATAACAATTTATGTTACCACAATTAATAATCTTATCTCAGCTAAACCTGTATGAGTTTTAAAACTTTGCCATATTAATACTTATATTATAAACTCTTTTCATATATATGCGTCTACTCAGCGACAAAGTGGACGGGATGGTTCAGCTCACTAGCTACATCGGGCAATTTTTTAGCTGTTGGGTCAGGTTGCGCAAGTTTATTACAAACTTACAAATCACAACTTTTAATTTCTAAATGGACAGTGACCTTCAGATGATAGTGTATACAATATCATATTATTACTATATGCTTTTGTCATGTAATTAAACTTTATCATTTAGCAAGGTGTCTTGAATGGTACGGTTATGTAGATATGTAATCACCGGACAACTTACACAAGAGTGATGTTTTTGTTCATATTGGTCTGTTGCAGTAAGATACATTTGGTTTATTAAGATTTGTTCAATAATGAGTACATATTTATTGTGGTGAACTGCAATCAGTTGTAAGTGACGACACACATTTTTTTCTTTTCTTTTCTTTTTACGAATACTTGTTAAAACATAGTGTGCACATTTCTATTATTTTTGCGTAACTTGCGGCAAAAAAATTAAGTATCATAATGTTGTATTGTAACCCATTTATAAATTCCGCTGCAACGCGCGAGTAAACCCAATAGTCAATCTTAACGAATGAATCATAAGATCCTATTTTATTTCACTTCAATTAGTAAAGTAAAAAAGGGAAAAAAGGTTAAAAATTGTTCCAGTAAAGAAAAAAGACAGGTGTACTTACTGAATAAGCGCAAATCTAACAAAAGAAAAAAAAAATCGATTGTACAATTTAAACCACCAAGTCATGAATCATTAACAACAAAAAAGGATTCGAGTAGGATCTTCGAGCCCAATGTGCTCTTGTAATTTCGATTTTGCAAATACAAAAAGATCCAAAGTTAGATATTGATTTAGGGTATGTTTGGCAAAATTAGCTGGAGGCTGGTAGCTGGAAGCTGGTAGATGGTAGCTGCAAGTTGATAGCTGGAAGCTGGTAGCTGGAAGCTTTTTAAATATATTTTGGTGTTTGACAGAGTAGCTGGAGCTTTTAATAAAATGTATAAAATGACCAAAATGGGCATAATTAAAAGCTTGTAAATAAAGTTTTTATTTTATTTTTAAAATAGAATGGGTATTTGTGTCATTTACTACTTAAAAGCTTGTAGCTAGTAGAGCTTTTTCTTAAAAGCTACTACTAGTAGCTTTTCACTGTAGAGCTTTTTCTCTAACCTAAAAGCTTTTAGCCCCTTCAACTAAACAAAGCTTTTTATTAAGTAGAAGCTTTTTCTTAAAAGTTTAAAACTTGAAGCTCCTAAAAGCTCTTAAAAGCTCCTTGCCAAACATACCCTTAGTAACCTTGATTCATCTACATATTCTTTAGAAAAACCCATACGTCAATAATGCTGAAAATTAATAGATTAGAAATACTATTTAAAGTTTATTTATGAGAAATAGTGGTTGATGATTATTACTCCATCAGTTACATCAGTGATCACGACTTATAAAATTACTAGTGGGGTGCTCGTGCGATGCAGCAGGAAATACAACACTTAGGTTGGTGATTTAGGGGTGCATAAAATGATTCGGTTTGAACTTGAGCTATAACTCTACGCTTTGATGCGGTCGTGCCTCTTTTAAAATGAAATGATCTTCGTAATTATTTTAAATAAAACCAACATTTAAAATCCTAATCAAACTACTTAATCTAACAATCAAAATAAGTTAAACCAACATAAGAATTCTTTTCAAAACTCACCTAAAATGGAGATGCAAGAATAAAACTTATAACCTAATCGGCTTCTTTAACCTGATCGGCTTCTTTCCACTTCTAACTTGCGCAACAACATAGGAAAGAGTTGATGTTGAGTGAAATGGTGAATTTCATTTACTAATATAGTAATGATAGGAGTTTCAATTTCAATCAATTGGATTTATGGCATATTAATTGAAATGAAACCTTTGGTGTGCTTTGGTTGTTTTATAGTGTTAAGCATCTTAAAATTAAGTTGATAATTGGATCAATTTAATAATACTTAGGCAAAAATACTATTTTATCCCTTACTAACTTCATTAGAGTATTGTACCATATGCATTATATGTTGTAATTACTTAAATTTTGTTGGAATCCTTCCCCATGCTTTTTAATATAGTATAGATTAGCATATAAATCACATTCAGTTTAGTGAAATTAGTAGAACCATAATAGACTTCATATATTTCCCAGTTTTTGTCAAATGCATGGATTTTAGATCATTTTAGACATTTCATACTTTTTTAATGTTATCGATACTTTAGAAGCATATTTAAAAACAAGTTGCATGACCGATTCACCTAAGAGCATGTGTTATACCTTTTAGTGGCGTATTTAGGACGGATTTTCAGGGGGTTCATTTCGTAGATTTTCACTAATTTTTTAAAATTTTCCACTAAATTTTTCATTCTAGGAACCCCCTAAAACCCCCTGTTTCCGCCCCTGGATGCTACATATGCAAAATCAACACTCACACAAGTGGTGTTATATCTAGATAATCTGGTGAGTGGTCAGTGGCGGATCTAGAAAGAATTTTGAGTAGCAACGTTTAATTTTTTTTTTTCGCCATAGTATCATACAATGTTAAGAAAGTAAAGATAACAACATGATAATAGATAAAGTTAGACACATACCTAATAGATTTCGCCCCTTTAGTTCTTGAAACCTTGAAATCGAGCCATTACGTCATCTTCTTTTACTTTATCAAAAGTGTCTCTTTCAACCGCGCAAATCAAAACATTGTTCAAATAGTCCTCACCCATTCTATTGCGTAATCGGTCTTGATAAGCTTCATCTTAGAAAAACACATCTCAACGGTTGCGGTTGTAACCGGCAAAACTAATGCTAACTTCAACACCCGATAAACCAAAGGAAAAGTTTTATGTTTTCCGGTTTCCACCATTACACGAGCAAGATCACACATTCTATTTAGTTTTGCAAATTTATCATCTTCCTTTAATGTGTGATAAAATACCGAAAGATCACCCGAAAGACATCCTCTTTCCTTTTCACTAAAATCATTCGGATACATCTCACAAAATGCTAGGATCTCAGGTATGTCAAACTTAAAAAACGAATCACAAGGATTTAAACCCGACATATTTTCTATCAAAGTAGTTGATACCTCACTGAATCTACTTGCAAGTTCTTGAATTTGCAAATCCAAAACCGTATTAAAAACTTCAACTTCAAAATAATGTCGATTAGTAACGACATTCTTACGGTTTCTTTGATTACCATAACTTTCCGACATTTCTACCATCTCAATCTTATTTTTTTCACAAAAAGATGTCACCTTTGCCAACATTCCATCAAACCCGTTTTGTCTTAATGTTAGGACAAAAAGGATTGAGGAAACCACTTTTGCAAACCTTAGTCTAATTCATACTTCTGCAAATATTCTAAGTATAGAACTACTGAAGAAAGAAGACTAAAGTACTGAAGAAGGATTCAACAAGTACTGAAGAAGAAAGATCAGAAGTTCTGAAGTCTAACCAGACAAGTTCACTGAAGAAGTACTGAAGACAAACTACTCATCAGTAGTTTGTCATTCATCAGCACCTGTACCGGAATCTTTCCACCGCCTTATGTTTCCGTAGTTTATTTGTTTATTATTACTTTATCTTTTTATGCAAGTTCCAAGAATGCAACTTGTTGCAACTTGTTACAGACATGCTTTTTGGCAAGGTTCATGTATTTGTAAGTATATAAATAGATGGGTTCATCCCTCTGTTTTAGACATTGATTTTAATTGAAACTGAAATCCGTCAAAGCTTATTATTGTTATTTCCATTTCATTTACTGAGAATCTGTTTGAGTATTTATTGCCATTCACATTCAATACTTAGATTCTCATTAAACTTGTCTTTAGTTTTCAAACATCCAGGGGGAGTAACAACTCCTGTTGATAGTGTAACTTTACGTACTTATTCCGCTGTGCAAATCTGATTGAACTTGCTAAACACATAAGTGTTCACTAGCAAGCAAAACATCAAGAGCATTACTGATCCAACAATTGGTATCAGAGCACTGGTTTATCTGATCACATATCAATCTAACACATTGAGAATCAGACACAGGCTCTCATTGATATTCAATAAAGGATTAAAAGTTCACTTTTATCAACACCCATCACTTTAAGAGATATTTGACAAATCAATACTCTTTAAAAATGGATCCACATAATACTGGTTCTGCTAATAAACCTGCTATGCTAGTTAGAAATGAATATAATATCTGGCAAAGGAGAATGGCACATACATTATCTCAGAACAACACCAGTTGCTGGAAATCTGTGATATACGGTCCTCACAAACCAGTAAATATTAATCTTGAAACTAAAGTAGAAATACCAAAAGACCCAAAGGACTATACAGATGATGATTTCCTAAACTTGAGCTTGATGCTAAATCTTTCCCTATGTTGGCAATGGCACTCCCAAATGAAATCTACTCTGGACTATTATATTGTGATAGTGCCAAAGAGCTTTGGGACTGCCTAAAAGAACAGTTTGGAGGAACTGTACAGGTGATTGCCAACACTAGAGAAATCCTAGCTCAACAATATGAAACTTTTGCTCACATAAATGGGGAAACTTTGAAAGATTCTCCTCATTAATATCTGAGCTAAAATTAAATGGTCAGACCTACACAACTGTATCTATGCTTCATAGATTTTTAAGGTCTTTACCTGAAAAATGGGAAACATATTCTATAGTCCTCATATCCTCACCAGACTTTAGCTCCCTCACTCTTACAAAATTACATGGGAGATTGCTAACTTTTGAAAGAGAAATCGATCAAAAGAAGAAACTGCAAAGTTCTGGTAAAACTGCTGATGACTATCTACCGGGTAGTACAACACTATTGGGACAAGATTCACCTACTTGTTCAAATAGTTTTGGATCTTTTTACCACATTGACATAACTGCTGGGATCTCATCAGAAAGATCATTCTCAGGTTATGACAATGATGATGATGAATATAGTCAAACTGCTGATAATATGTGTTTTATCATGGATGATTTAAAAATTTTCAGCAATGATGACTTAGAAGAAATGGACATCTTACACCAACTGGCCATGTTAAGTATAAAAACAAACAAATTTTATAAAAGGCCAGGAAGGAAATTTCCAAGACTAAACAGTTCTACAAAAATTGGTTTTTACATGTCTAAACTTAGATGTCACAAGTGTCAGAAGTTGGGACACTTTGCTAGAGAGTGTAGAAGCTCTAGCTACAACCAATCTCAGTCTGGAAATCAGTTTAACCCTAGTTATAATAGGAATAAGGGAACACAGGGAAGTGCACATTTTGTACAGGCACAAGCTCCACAAATCCAATATGTGCCACAAGTACAATATGTACAGATGCCCGCTCAACAGATGCAGAGCCAACAATCAATCCCTCCCATTCCAGCTGCTCAATAACCTCCATAGACTCAGCAACCCTCACAACAAAGTTTGTTTACATCAGGGTATGTTGACTGGAGTAGTCTTCCTTTTGACACTACTGAGTGCAATCCTGATGCAGACAACAAAATGTTTGACATCAACTGGGGAGAACCTGACAATGGCAGAAAGAATTTTGCCTTAATGGCATTTGAGGGCTGCACCTCAAAATCTGCCCTATCTCAGGTATCAAAAGAATCTTTAACAAAACTTTGTTTAACTTCATGTAAAGAATCTTTTGCTCTCATAAGAGAGACTAATGTGCATTTACAAGGCAAAGCAAATGACTCTGAGAGAAAATTTACTCAGATGAAATGTGATTTAGAAAGAAAACTTGCTGCAAAGGCAAAAGAAAATTCTAAATTAACTAACAATGCTATTGAAACCCAAGCACAACTTAAAATCATGATAGAAGACCTAGGAAATGTCAGAAAAGAGCTTGCTGACACCAAGGTTGTTTGTGAAAAATGGATAGAATCTTGTAAAGGGTACCAACTGCTGCTTAACAAACAAAGTGCTTCAAATGTTAGGTTTGGCATAGGGTACAATCACACTGAAACACCAACAGATTTTTCCCCCAAAACTACTGAAGATGGGAGAAAAATTGTTTCAGGTGAAACTTCTGAAGAGAAAGAATGCACATCTTTTCATGAAAACTTTCTAAAAACTCACAAAGAAAGTTCTTCAGAAGTACTGATAAAATCTGACTTTAAGCCATCAGTAGTTTATCTACATCAGGAGTTGAGAACCTGAAAACTATTGATGACCTAAAACAAATCAAAACAGTCAGAAATTTGCCTTCAAATGAAAAAGAAAAGGCAAAAGACTGTGAAATCTGTGGTTTGTTTAACCACAAGACAGAATTTTGCAGATATAGAAAAGGAATTCAGTACAACAAGAAAATTTCACAACTGGTTGTGGGAAAACAAATAAAAAATGATTTTGAAGAAACTTTTTCTCCCAAGAAACAACAACCAGCAAACACCTTTTCTCAGAAAAAGATGAAATCTCAACAAAAATCTTTTTCTCAAAATTCTCTTTCAGTAGTTAGACCTACATCATCAGCAGTTTCACAAACTGCTGAGATTAAAGATCTCATGTATATGGTACAACTACCGATGACCAAGGTTGATGGTGGTCCTCAAAAGGATACCACCATTGCTCTTAATGAAAAATCCATTGCCAAAAAGACATGGATTCCTCAACCTGGTCAAGAACAAACTGCTAATGTTCTCAAGAGCAAACCCAAAGCCAAACTGGCTTGGGTTCCTAAGTCTAACTAATTTGCTACTTTGTGAAGAAGGTCTCTAGAGGCTTAAATAGCATTTGGTATGTTGACAGTGGAGGCTCAATGCACATGACAGGATGCAGATACCTGATAAACAACTTTATCAGTCAAAGAGAAGGATCCGTATCCTTTGGGAACAATGCCAAGGGATATGTGCTAGGACATGGCAATGTCTCTTCTGGCAAAATACAGTTTGACAAGGTCAATCTGGTTGAAAACCTTGAGTACAACTTGCTGAGTGTGTCACAAATGTGTGATAAATGATATTCTTCCTTTTTCACAAAGACAACATGCAAGATCATATCACCAGAAGGCCAGAAGTTGATAGAGAAGATCATTGAAGATCATACTTTGTTGATAGCCAAAAGATGTGGCAATGTCTATGCAGTGGACATTGAAAAGGACAAAGTACCGAACAACATTGCCTATTTCTTCTCAAAGGCATCAACTTCAGAGACTGATCTCTGGCACAGGAGACTTGGCCATGTGAACTTTAAAACCATAAATAAAGTCACAAAAATGAGCTTGGTCAGAGGTCTACCCTTGAAAGTATACCAGTGTTAAGAACACTGTGTATCCTGTTTAAAGGGAAAGCAGCATAAGTCCTCCTATAAGTCTATTGAAGAATAAAAAACAACTGCATGTCTTCAACTACTCCATATGGACTTATTTGGGCCAGTAAAAATCATGAGCCTTGGTAAGAAGAAGTACTGCTTGGTCATCATTGATGACTATTCAAGATTCACATGGGTATTCTTCTTATTCTCCAAGGATGAGGCAGCTGAAATCATCAAGTTCTTTATTCTACAAGTAGAGAAACAATATTCTCTATCTGTCAAAGCCATTAGAAGTGATAATGGGACAGAGTTCAAGAACAAAACTCTGGATGAATTCTGTTTGTCTAAAGGGATTATTAGACAATTCAGTGTTCCCAGAACTCCTGAACAAAATGGTGTGGTAGAAAGGAAGAACAAGACATTAATTGAAGCAGTAAGAACTATGTTAGCTGATTCAGGCCTACCATTGTATTTCTGGGCTGAAGCAGTTAACACTGCATGTTATATTCAAAATAGAGTCCTTGTTAACAAGAGACACTCCAAGACTGCCTATGAAGTTCTTCATGGCATAAAGCCCCTTATCTCCTTTTTAGGGCTTTTGGATGTCAATGTGTCATTCTTAACATTAAAGATCTATTTCAAAGTTTGCTGCTAAAGTTGATTCAGGTTATTTTCTTGATTATTCTTCCACTAGAAAAGCCTACAAGGTTTTTAACTCAAGAACCAAGATAGTAGAAGAAACACTGAATGTCAAGTTCAATGAATCAAAGCACACTCTTATTCCAGCACATCCTGCTGAACTCTTTGACCTTGACAGCTTCCATTTCGGACCTGAAAAGACTGTCACTTCATCTAAACCTACTTATTATGGTGATCAGAGGTTTGATGATGAGGATCCCGCACCATGGACTCCTAAAACAGTCACTAAGTCAACTTTCAAACCTTCAGAAGTTTCACAAACTTCTGATTCAACAACTACTGATGTACAAACTCAAACATCTGCTTCAGCTCCCTACAACTACTGAAGATGTTCAAACAGCTGAACCAGACATTATAAACCTCAGTGGTTTGTTTGATGAAGTACAAGAGCCACCTACACCTGTCAGTGGTTTACAACAACTGATTGAACACAAAGATCATCCACTGGAACAAATCATGGGTGATATTGCATCAGGTGTTCTCACAAGAAACCAGCTTTTGCTTCTTCCTAGCATTCATTTCTCAGTTGGAACCTAAGAAGTACCAAGAAGCCCTCAAAGACAACAATTGGGTGGAAGCTATGCAAGATGAGTTGCTTCAATTCAAGAAGCAACAGGTTTAGGAAATCTGTCCCTTACCACCAAACAAGCTACCAATTGGCACAAGATGGGTTTTCAGGAACAAACAAGATGAGGCTGGTATGATCATTAAGAACAAGGCAAGACTGGTGGTACAAGGTTACTCTCAAGAAGAAGGAATTGATTATGATGAAACCTTTGCTCCAGTTGCAAGGCTTGAAGCCATCATGTTATTTCTGGCCTATGCCATTTCCAACAAAATAAAAGTTTTTCAAATGGATGTTAAAAGTGCATTTTTGTATGGAAAGATCAAAGAGGAAGTGTGTCACACCCTCAAATTCCACGTGCGGGGTTTTACCGCGAGGCGCGTGACACACCAGGATCTCAGTCAACGATCACAATAAACATACAACAAACATGCATTCAAGATTATATTTAAAACCAAAATATAATGCTTTGAGCTGTAAACCAGCAGCGGAAGCATTCTTGTTTACAACCAAAAGACATATCATTGTTTACAAAGACATTGTTTAATATGTTTCAAAATAATAGACGCCGTGCGTGACTCCGTGCGCCTAGTCCGACAACCGCTACCTTAGCGACCTGAGAAAACATGCCAAAAATGTCAACATATAATGCTGGTGAGTTCACAGGTTTTCTTTCATAAAAGTGTTGTTATAAGTTCGGTAAGATCATTTCCCGTTACTACTATGTTATGAGAACGTTAGCTAGACGTTAAGTGTTGCTACTACTGCGGTTGGGAATCCATTACTAAACCGGTATAAGTGTTGTAGCCAGCCCAGACGGACGGGATTACCGATGCCTCGGTAACCCCAAAGTATTAGAGACAATATGCACCCGCCCGGCTCCCAGCCGTCGGGTGGGGTTTGTAAGGCCCAATAGATCTATCCACATTTCCCCCGTTGTGCATCCCCGCACATTCATGGTTCCCCCTGGGACTTTCTGTAAAAGCCGCATAGTACGTAAAGTAACCATAGTATAACATGATCTATGATAAGTAGTCAAATAAGTAGCATGTTTCTCCCCCGAAAGTAAAACGGTAAAAGTGGGGCTGTGACACTCACCTTGGTTTGCGTTACTTGAAAACAGTTAAGTAGTTATGTTATGATAGTCCCAAATAGCGGCGACCTATCATAAGATGTGTATAAGTATTGGACTAATAACCCGCAGGCTAACTAGTCCCCGTATGTCCAGACCGTGACCATAAACGTTTGAAAACACCCTTAACTGTTAAACCGACCGTGCCCGACAAGACCCGACATCCCATTGGTGACCCGACATCCCACGTGTTAGATAAATGCAAGACATCATGCAACATATGCAATTAAACACTTAGCACGCGCAACAATTCACCTAGTCTAGCATAATGTCCAATTAACGCATAAACAGGTCCGAACACGTCTTACTAAGTCATTGGGTGTATCCCGGGGTTCCTAACATGTTCCTAGGTGTCAAATCGTGTTCCGGGATGTCAAAACGCGTTCACGACAGCAGTACATGCGATTAGGAAGGTTACACGCGAGTAGGCATTAGCCTATAGGCGATTAGGGGCCTAATCGCCTGATGTATCAGGCGAGTAGGGTCCCAATCGCCCCAAAGTCTGCATAATCGCCCTTAGCTCAGGCGATTAGGATGCCTAATCGCCTGTAGCTGCTGTACAACGAGTTTTCGCGCGTTAAACCCTCCAAATCAGATCCGAAACATGCAACAACACCCAATATCAAACCTAAATCATTTACCAACCCATTTCAAGCAAAAACCCCCAACATATCACTGATCTAGCATGTTCTATGCAATTATTTCCTAAAATGGCAAAGTACTAGGTTTCTTCTACCAACCTTATCTTTCCTTAAATGGAAATAATCAGATTTCAAACTCTACAACATGTAACTCATAAAATCTCTGATCTAACATCTTCCTAGTGTGAATCCTAACAACATTGCATCAACAATCACACCATAATCATCCTAAATCCTCAAGAACATACAAATGGGTCAAAATATGCATTTTCTTCAAAACACCATAATAATGGCTAAGATTCTAAGACAACCTTCCTAACAACCTCTACATAACAGAAGTACCATCATATCTTGAAAACATTCATGTTAAAATCACCAATAAGACCAACATATGCATGTAAACTTCACATATAACAAGCATTAAGGTGTAAACTTGGTTTAAGACTCTTTTGAAAGGTTTTTAAAGACATATTTGGTAAAACAAGGTCTGGAACTTTAGGGGAACTCAAAATAACAACTTTACAAAGGTTAGGGATGAAGAACACACCTTGGGTTTTGCTAAAGAAAGGTGTGTAAGCTTGGAGATGGTGATTTTTGTAGCAAAATGAGTTCCAGAGGTGTTTTAAGGTGTGTGGGCGACTTGGGAGCAGCTAGGGTTGTTCTAGAGGTGTTTGGGGAGTTAAGGGTTCTATTTATAGGTGTTTTGACCCGAGCCCTGCTGTATACGCGATTAGGGACCCAGATCAGGCGAGTAGGGGCCTAATCGCTCCACTGTTCATGCGATTAGCCACCTACTCGCGAGTAGGGGCTCTAATCGCTACTGTTCACGCGATTAGGCCTCTACTCGCCCCATTCCCTTTTGTAATCGTGTACTGTTCACGCGATTAGGAGTCCCCCAGGCTCCTAATCGCCTATAAGGTGCTGGAATGGGTTTTTGGCGCGTTAAACACTATTTTAACATATTTAAACACGTATTCACATACCGATAAGTCACATAATGATTCCAAACATATAATGCATGATATCCAACACGTTCACATCCGTTCACCAATCCCCGGGACTCGAGACTCGTGTGTGCGTTAGGCCCGGCGATTCCACGAATCGCCGATCCTTGTACCCATAGTTATGGACCGACTCCCGATGACCCCGCGGACCATCATAACGACTCCCGATGATTCCCAAAATCATCATACCGACTCGACTGACCCCGTTAAGGACGTAATATGCATGACTCGCTAAGGTAGACTTACTAGTTTAGTCAATGTTACTAACCTGAGTTTGCCGGGTGTCACATCATCCCCCTGTTGAAAGAATTTTCGTCCCGAAAATTGTCCAAGGCCAAAAGGAAGAGACGAAAGAGAAGAAAAATTTTCCGGTTGCCACATCATCCCCCTGTTGAAAGGAATCTCGACCCGAGATTCATTCAGCTTCAGCAGAGACATGCCTTGATTCGAACGCGCGCTTAGGAAATAAATGGGGATACTTAGCCTTCATTTGATCTTCCCGTCCCCACGTGAACTCCGGTCCACGATTAGAGTTCCAACGGACTTTAACAATGCGGATTTTACTCCGGCGAAGGCTACGGATTTTATAGTCGAGAATTTCAACGGTTCCTCCACGATACGCAGACGATCATCCACCTTGATCTCTTCGAGAGGAACAACCAAAGATTCATCCGCCAAGCACTTCTTCAGATTAGAAACATGGAAGACATTATGAACATTACTGAGCTCAGCCGGCAGATCAAGCCTGTATGCTACCGGTCCAATCCGTTCCAGGATTGCGAACGGTCCCACATACCGAGGATTCAATTTGCCCCGTTTCCCAAAACGTATAACGCCCTTCCACGGAGATACCTTCAATAAAACCCTGTCGCCAACCTCAAACTCCAAAGGCTTGCGACGACGATCGGCATAGCTCTTTTGACGATCCCGAGCTGCTGCCATGCGGTTACGGATTTGTACGATCTTCTCGGAAGTCTCGTACACAAGTTCCGGGCCGGTGAGTTGACTCTCACCCACCTCGGCCCAACAAAGAGGAGACCGGCATTTCCGCCCGTAAAGAGCCTCGAACGGAGCTGCCTTGATGCTAGAATGGTAACTGTTGTTGTAGGAGAATTCCACCAACGGTAAATGACTCTCCCACCCCTTGCCAAAATCGATCACACATGCCCGGAGCATGTCTTCTAGCGTTTGGATTGTCCGCTCACTTTGACCGTCAGTTTGCGGATGATACGCTGTGCTCATGTCCAACTGAGTACCCAAAGCCTTATGCAAAGACTTCCAGAAGTTAGAGGCGAACCGAGGATCACGATCAGAAATAATAGAGACAGGCACCCCGTGCCGAGAGACCACTTCCTTGAGATATAACCGTGCCAGACGCTCGAGACCATCGGTCTCTTTGATAGCGAGGAAGTGTGCAGACTTCGTCAACCTATCAACAATTACCCAGATCATGTCACAACCACTGGGCGATTTCGGGAGTTTGGTCACAAAGTCCATCGTAATCCGCTCCCACTTCCACTCGGGGATTTCAGGCTGTTGCAGAAGGCCGGACGGCTTTTGATATTCGACCTTGACCTTGGCACAGGTCAAGCACTTGCTCACGTACGAAGCCACATCCGCCTTCATGTTCGGCCACCAATAAAGTATCTTCAGGTCTTGATACATCTTATCGGAGCCAGGGTGAATAGAGTACCGGGACTTGTGAGCTTCATCAAGAACGAGCTCCCGCAAGCCCCCAAATAAAGGAACCCAAATACGTTCAGCGAAATAGTGTAACCCATCGGATCTGAGTTCAAGGTGACTATCAGCACCATGCATGGTTTCAGCCTTAAGGTTTTCCTCCTTCAAGGCTTCTTGCTGTGCTGAACGGATTCGATCAAGTAAGCCGGAATGGATAGTGAGCTGAAGAGCTCGAACACGACGAGGTTTAGCCGTTTCCTTCCTGCTCAAGGCGTCTGCGACCACATTCGCCTTGCCAGGATGGTATTTGATAGCGCACTCGTAGTCATTAAGAAGCTCGACCCAACGACGCTGCCTTATATTCAACACCTTCTGATCAAAGATATGCTGGAGGCTCTTGTGATCGGTGTAAATAGTGCATTTGGTACCGTACAAGTAATGCCTCCAAATCTTTAAGGCAAAGACCACCGCACCCAATTCCAGATCATGGGTGGGGTAGTTTTTCTCGTGAACTTTAAGCTGACGAGAAGCATAGGCGATGACCTTCTCGCGCTGCATCAGTACACAACCAAGACCCCGGATAGAAGCGTCACAATAAACCACAAAATCGTCCGTACCCTCAGGCAAGGATAAGATAGGAGCAGAACAGAGTTTAGCCTTTAACAACTGGAAGGCCGACTCCTGCGAATCACCCCAGTCGAACTTTCTGTCCTTCTGGGTAAGCGAGGTGAGGGGTTGAGCGATCTTCGAAAATCCCTCGATAAAACGACGGTAATAACCTGCAAGGCCTAGGAATTGCCGCACCTCAGATGGCGTCTTTGGTGCTTCCCAGTCTTTAATGGCTTCAATCTTCGCTGGGTCAACGTGAATTCCTTTCTCATTAACCACATGACCAAGGAATTGAACTTCACGCAACCAGAAGCTACACTTAGAAAACTTGGCGTACAACTGTTCCCGCCTCAGAAGTTCCAAAACAAGACGTAGGTGTTCCTGGTGGTCCACCTCGTTCTTGGAATAGACTAGAATATCATCAATGAAAACAATCACGAACTTATCAAGATAAGGCTTGCAAACACGGTTCATCAGATCCATAAAGATGGCAGGTGCGTTGGTGAGACCAAAAGGCATGACCAGGAATTCAAAATGGCCATAGCGAGTTCGAAAGGCGGTCTTCGGAATGTCGGCTTCTTGAACCCTCAATTGATGGTACCCCGACCTCAAATCAATCTTCGAATAGAAACTAGAGCCCTGAAGCTGGTCAAATAAGTCATCGATGCGGGGAAGAGGATAGCGATTCTTGATGGTAACCTTATTCAACTCCCGGTAGTCGATACACATCCGCAGGCTTCCGTCTTTCTTCTTGACAAACAAAATAGGGGCTCCCCACGGGGACGAACTAGGTCGAATGAAACCCTTCTCTAACAGCTCCTGCAACTGGTTCGATAACTCTTGCATCTCGGGAGGTGCGAGACGATAAGGGGCACGAGCAATGGGGGCCGCACCCGGAGCAAGTTCAATACCAAATTCGACCTGGCGATAAGGAGGAAGACCAGGTAAGTGTTCAGGAAATACATCGGGAAAGTCGCGGACAACAAGAATATCTTCAATCTTCTTCTCTTCCTCAGACGAAACCGAAACAAGTGCCAGAATGGCAGAATACCCCTTCCGAAGATACTTATAGGCTTTCATACACGAAATGATACTCAGCGGGACCCCGCTCTTCTCACCATGCACCAACAGAATTTCTCCATCAGGGAGAGGAAGTCGAATGACTTTATCAAAACAAACGATCTCAGCATGATACAATGACAACCAATCCATACCCACGACGACATCGAAACTACCCAACGACACCGGCATGAGATCAATAGGGAAGGAATAACCCGACAACTCAAGGTGACACTCCCTAAGGACGTGCGTCGCCTCGACTTTCTTACCATCAGCCAATTCTATCAAGTACTTAGCCTCTAAAGGTGTAGGTACCCTATCAAGCAATTGACTAAACCCAAGAGATATAAAACTCTTATCGGCGCCAGAATCGAATAAAACCGTAGCATAGCGATTATCGAGGAGAAACGTACCAGTAACAGTGTCGGGATCCTGTCGAGCACCACTTGAACCGATCACGAAGGCGCGAGCATTCCTGCCTCCGCCCCCATTGTTTCCATTGCCCGACCCATTCTTCCCGGCTTCACCCTGTTTCAACTTGGGGCAGTTGCGCTTGTAGTGACCAAGCTCACCACAGTTATAGCACCCTTGTTTCCCCTGATTTCCCTGAGGAGCAGCGACTTGAGGGGCTGGGGCTGGTGCGACCAATGGGTTTCGGTTTCCCAAAGGGTTGGACCTACAATCCTTGGCTTGGTGCCCAATCTTATGGCACCGACGGCAACGGTCCTTATCATCGCAAGAACCGGTGTGATGATAGTTGCACCGATCACACTTTGGCAGCTTCCCAGCATAAACCCCCGGTTGTCGTTCAGACGACGATCCCCCAGCATCAGTCTTCTTCACCTGTTGAGGCTGAGCCGAGCTCGAGCCTTTCCCCACAGTTTCCCACTTCCGCTTGTTACTATCGGAAGTCTTCACAGCAGCGCCTCGAGGAGGCAAGACCCCTTCAGTCACCTTCATGTTGGTCAGCCTGTGGGCCGACCGAACCACCTCAGAATAAACAGTGAGGTTACCCGCAGCAACTAACCCGGCAATCTCCGGTACCAACCCAGCAACATAATGCTCAATCCTTCGGTATTCGGGTGCGTGCAGATCGGGGCACAACACCGCCAACTCATTGTGCCTAGCAGTATAAGCTTCAATCTCAGAACCCACCATCTTATGATTCCAGACTTCATGCTCAAGCTTCTGGATTTCATCCCTCGGGCAGTACTCATTCTTCAGCAACTGAATGAATTCTGTCCAGGGCATAGCGTGGGCTTCCCCAATGCCCATAGTCTGGGTGGTGGAGTTCCACCAAGTCAAGGCTTGACCCTCCAGGGTCGCAGAAGCATACTTCACCCGGTCGCCCTCCGGGCAGCTGCACATCGAGAAAACAGATTCGATTTTCTCCAACCATCGGAGCGGTCCCACTGCCCCTTCAGTGCCGCTAAAGTTGTGGGGCTTACAGTCCATAAACTTTTTATAGGAACACTGGGATGGAGGAGGATTGACAGCACCACCTGGAACAGACACACAGGTGAGTATCAAGAAAAGGTAAAGTACCCCAGAACGAGGTAGAATAGATGAGGATCGACGTACCACCCATAGCATTATGAGCGGCTTGGAATGCAGCCAGAGCGATATTCACATGTTGCTGCATCAGGTTGTCCAATTCGGCTTGGGTCATATTAATATTCCCACGGCCACCACCGCGGCCACCACCACGGCCGCCAGCACGGCCGCCCCTGCGACCTCCACGAGCTCCTGACATCTTCTGTCACAACATGAAACAAAAGACTCAGACTTGCCCGTGATATAACCCAATTAAGAATTCCAAGAAACTAGACCGAGCCCCGCTCGGGTCCATCCGTTCAAGCCCAAAGCCCGCCAGGGATCCCATGCATCACAGTTTATGATCTCGTGTGCACCCGACATGATAAACTGTTCCACATGGCCCTCCAGGCGCGCTTTAAGTTTGAAGTTCAGGTCACCGAACACCAGCGCCCAATCATGGTATTATCATAAGTATAAGTACAAGATGGTATGGATAAGAACGGGCGTGTTCATTAGGGCATAGGAGGGAGATGTCCAAATCTCTGGACAGATCTCAAGAGTACGCCGAAGCTACCCCAATGTACACCGCCGTTAAGAAAGTTCAATAGTATATCGTTCGCCATCGGATCAAAGTAAGGACGAGTCAAGAAATAGGATGATAAGGAGTAAATAGATGATGTAGCGTAGTAGATGATGACACCGACACCCCGACAAGTCGTATTGTTACCCGCCTGCTAAGACTCGACTAATTGTGACCGTCTAGTGTGTGCGACTCAGTTATAGACTAGACTCTACATGCAGTCTTAGTTCACTATAACCGTTGGCTCTGATACCAATCTGTCACACCCTCAAATTCCACGTGCGGGGTTTTACCGCGAGGCGCGTGACACACCAGGATCTCAGTCAACGATCACAATAAACATACAACAAACATGCATTCAAGATTATATTTAAAACCAAAATATAATGCTTTGAGCTGTAAACCAGCAGCGGAAGCATTCTTGTTTACAACCAAAAGACATATCATTGTTTACAAAGACATTGTTTAATATGTTTCAAAATAATAGACGCCGTGCGTGACTCCGTGCGCCTAGTCCGACAACCGCTACCTTAGCGACCTGAGAAAACATGCCAAAAATGTCAACATATAATGCTGGTGAGTTCACAGGTTTTCTTTCATAAAAGTGTTGTTATAAGTTCGGTAAGATCATTTCCCGTTACTACTATGTTATGAGAACGTTAGCTAGACGTTAAGTGTTGCTACTACTGCGGTTGGGAATCCATTACTAAACCGGTATAAGTGTTGTAGCCAGCCCAGACGGACGGGATTACCGATGCCTCGGTAACCCCCAAAGTATTAGAGACAATATGCACCCGCCCGGCTCCCAGCCGTCGGGTGGGGTTTGTAAGGCCCAATAGATCTATCCACATTTCCCCCGTTGTGCATCCCCGCACATTCATGGTTCCCCCTGGGACTTTCTGTAAAAGCCGCATAGTACGTAAAGTAACCATAGTATAACATGATCTATGATAAGTAGTCAAATAAGTAGCATGTTTCTCCCCCGAAAGTAAAACGGTAAAAGTGGGGCTGTGACACTCACCTTGGTTTGCGTTACTTGAAAACAGTTAAGTAGTTATGTTATGATAGTCCCAAATAGCGGCGACCTATCATAAGATGTGTATAAGTATTGGACTAATAACCCGCAGGCTAACTAGTCCCCGTATGTCCAGACCGTGACCATAAACGTTTGAAAACACCCTTAACTGTTAAACCGACCGTGCCCGACAAGACCCGACATCCCATTGGTGACCCGACATCCCACGTGTTAGATAAATGCAAGACATCATGCAACATATGCAATTAAACACTTAGCACGCGCAACAATTCACCTAGTCTAGCATAATGTCCAATTAACGCATAAACAGGTCCGAACACGTCTTACTAAGTCATTGGGTGTATCCCGGGGTTCCTAACATGTTCCTAGGTGTCAAATCGTGTTCCGGGATGTCAAAACGCGTTCACGACAGCAGTACATGCGATTAGGAAGGTTACACGCGAGTAGGCATTAGCCTATAGGCGATTAGGGGCCTAATCGCCTGATGTATCAGGCGAGTAGGGTCCCAATCGCCCCAAAGTCTGCATAATCGCCCTTAGCTCAGGCGATTAGGATGCCTAATCGCCTGTAGCTGCTGTACAACGAGTTTTCGCGCGTTAAACCCTCCAAATCAGATCCGAAACATGCAACAACACCCAATATCAAACCTAAATCATTTACCAACCCATTTCAAGCAAAAACCCCCAACATATCACTGATCTAGCATGTTCTATGCAATTATTTCCTAAAATGGCAAAGTACTAGGTTTCTTCTACCAACCTTATCTTTCCTTAAATGGAAATAATCAGATTTCAAACTCTACAACATGTAACTCATAAAATCTCTGATCTAACATCTTCCTAGTGTGAATCCTAACAACATTGCATCAACAATCACACCATAATCATCCTAAATCCTCAAGAACATACAAATGGGTCAAAATATGCATTTTCTTCAAAACACCATAATAATGGCTAAGATTCTAAGACAACCTTCCTAACAACCTCTACATAACAGAAGTACCATCATATCTTGAAAACATTCATGTTAAAATCACCAATAAGACCAACATATGCATGTAAACTTCACATATAACAAGCATTAAGGTGTAAACTTGGTTTAAGACTCTTTTGAAAGGTTTTTAAAGACATATTTGGTAAAACAAGGTCTGGAACTTTAGGGGAACTCAAAATAACAACTTTACAAAGGTTAGGGATGAAGAACACACCTTGGGTTTTGCTAAAGAAAGGTGTGTAAGCTTGGAGATGGTGATTTTTGTAGCAAAATGAGTTCCAGAGGTGTTTTAAGGTGTGTGGGCGACTTGGGAGCAGCTAGGGTTGTTCTAGAGGTGTTTGGGGAGTTAAGGGTTCTATTTATAGGTGTTTTGACCCGAGCCCTGCTGTATACGCGATTAGGGACCCAGATCAGGCGAGTAGGGGCCTAATCGCTCCACTGTTCATGCGATTAGCCACCTACTCGCGAGTAGGGGCTCTAATCGCTACTGTTCACGCGATTAGGCCTCTACTCGCCCCATTCCCTTTTGTAATCGTGTACTGTTCACGCGATTAGGAGTCCCCCAGGCTCCTAATCGCCTATAAGGTGCTGGAATGGGTTTTTGGCGCGTTAAACACTATTTTAACATATTTAAACACGTATTCACATACCGATAAGTCACATAATGATTCCAAACATATAATGCATGATATCCAACACGTTCACATCCGTTCACCAATCCCCGGGACTCGAGACTCGTGTGTGCGTTAGGCCCGGCGATTCCACGAATCGCCGATCCTTGTACCCATAGTTATGGACCGACTCCCGATGACCCCGCGGACCATCATAACGACTCCCGATGATTCCCAGAATCATCATACCGACTCGACTGACCCCGTTAAGGACGTAATATGCATGACTCGCTAAGGTAGACTTACTAGTTTAGTCAATGTTACTAACCTGAGTTTGCCGGGTGTCACAAAGTGTATGTTTGTCAGCCACCTGGGTTTGAAGATCCTTCTCATCCTAAGTGGGTGTACAAGCTTGACAAAGCTCTTTATGGGCTAAAACAGGCTCCAAGAGCCTGGTATGAAACACTTTCCAACTTTTTGCTCAAAAATAACTTTACAAGAGGCTCCATTGATAAAACTCTTTTCATTAAAAATGTTGAAAATCATGTCTTACTTGTTCAAATTTATGTTGATGATATCATATTTGGTTCAACAAACACAAATTTGTGTGATGAATTTAAGAAACTCATGCAATCAAAATTTGAGATGAGTACAATGGGAGAACTGCAGTACTTTTTAGGACTGCAGATTAAACAACAACCAAATGGAACTTTTATACATCAATCTAAATATGTTAAAGAATTATTGAATAAATTTTCTTTACAAGACTGTAAATCTTATTCCACTCCCATGACACCTACCACACAAGTTGAACCAGATGATCAAGGAAAACAGGTTGATCAAACCATGTATAGATGTATGATTGGTTCCCTCTTGTATCTAACTGCTTCTAGACCAGATATTATGTTTTCAACATGTGTCTATGCTAGATATCAATCAGCTCCTAGGGAATCACACCTAATTGCAGTCAAAAGAATCTTCAGATATCTGAAAGGAACTCCTACACTTGGAATTTGGTATCCTGCTTCTAGCAATACCAAGTTATCAGCTTTTTCAAATAGTGACTATGCAGGGTGCAAAATGTCAAGAAAATCAACATCTGGTGGTTGTCAATTCTTGGGAAACTGTCTAGTGTCCTGGCAATCAAAGAAGCAAACATCTGTTGCAACTTCAACTGCTGAAGCTGAATACATTGCAGCTGCAAGTTGTACATCACAGATACAATGGCTCCAATATCAACTTCTTGATTATGGAATCAAAGAGACCAAGACACCATTGCTTGTAGATAGTAAATCTGCCATTAGCATCATTCAAAATCCTGTTCAGTTCTCAAAGACTAAACATATTGAAATCAGGTATCATTTCATAAGGGATTGCTATTAAAAAGGCAAGATAGAAGTGAAGCATGTGACAACAGCTAATCAAATAGCTGACATATTCACTAAACCCCTTGACACATCAACATTTCAGAAGTTAGTATCCATGCTTGGGATGCTAAATTTGTAAGTGTTTCTTTTACTTTTTCTGCACATATTTTATTTTTCACTTACATCTGTTTTTAGTCCACAACTTCTAAAAACAAAAAGAGAGAAACTACTGATGAACAAATCATCAGTATGGGAATACTTTCTGAAAAATGATTAACTTCTGATAAAACAATCTTCAGAAGTTATGAATAAAGTGTTTATAAAACCTTCTCATCAGTTGTTGAAAACTACTGAAAAGAAAATGGGAACTACTGATGATAGTTGTTCTTCATCGGCAGTTTTGTCATTAAGGGCAAATCAGACATTTCCCACTTCAGAAGTTTGACCTAGGGCGGTTACAAACTTCTGATAAACACCTTTTCCAACACTTATCCTTTCAAAAAGCAAAATTCCCTCCTTCTCTCTCAAAAACACTCTCAAAACCTTTAACCTGCAAAAATACTGTTCGATCCATACACACACAAACCACATGGCTCTAACACTGAAACAGGGACACAATCAAAGAGGCTACTTTGAGAAACATGAAGCCTGGTCCCAATACGACGAAATCATTGATTTAGTCGTTAAATCCCAATACTTCACTGCCCTCACCATTGATCCTCCAATCCACACTGAAACTCTAAATGAGTTCTGGGCGAACGCGGAGATGGTGACAGTGAATGATCAAGTGATCTCCCTCAATTCAACCATCCAAGGGAGAAGAATGGCAATCACACCAGCAACTTTGGGGATTAGACTGGGTCTAGATGATGTGGGTGCCCCAGTTCAATTTCCAAACTCTGAAATTCATCTGACCATGACAGAGTGTGGTTACCAAGGTACTCTCTCACATGCTACTATTTTTAAGAAATATTTTGAACCTAAGTACAAACTTTTGTTTCATTACATAATAATGTGTTTGAGTCCAAAAACTGGATCTTATGATCAGATGCACTCTACTTTTCAACCTATTTTTCATCTCATTGTGAATGAAACAAAATTCAGGGTATCAACACTTTTCTTTAATGAGTTGGTGTTGCATCACCTCAATTCTAAAAAGAAGTTTTTGTTGTATCCAAGGTTTATTATGCAATGCATAATAAAGGAACTTAGAGAAGAGGTGCTTGTGGGTAAAACAACTGTTTTAAACCCATTAACCTCACAAGCATACTCTAGGCACAATAAACCGGCTACCTGGCCAGAAGATGACCAAGGGGAACATACAACAGTCCCCATGGAACCCTCATCTTCCAAAACCCTCACCCAAAAAGGCTAAGAAACAAAAACAACAAAAACCAAAACCCACCAGCCTTAAAAGAAAGGCAGTTCAGGAGGTTGAGATGCCTGAACTTGCCAATATGCAATCTGCACTTGATAAAGGTGTGACTGAAACATCCTCTCAGTCTCATCCATCTCAAACCCCCACAAGAGCACCAATCATAATTCTTTTCAAAAAAAGAAATTTAAGAAAACTATTCCCATTGAATCTTCTTTTGAAACTACTAAACCAAAACCACAAACTTCAGAACCTGAAGCCATAGAAATTGCTAAACTTCTCTCTGGGCTAAAAGAGACCATCCCATCAGAACATGTCAGTCCCCAACAACCACATCAAACAGGGGACATACCTTCAGACTTTGACATGGATGTGGATGTCCATAGCCCTAACCCAAGAGATGAGGATGAACCAGGGTTTCTAAGCCCAAACTTCGAGACTTTAGGTACATTTGAGGCTGCTACTACTCATTTACCACCTAGTGGTGGATCTGAGGATAGAAGTAACATAGCTAAGACCTCATTTGTGGCAACTACTGATGAAGGCTTAATGCCTGAGGTAGGAAATCCTCTGAACCAAGAACAAGAGGTACATGAGACAACTGGGTTGGGCCCAGCTCATGATATAACTGATACTTTCAGATGATTCCATTGATTTGGATGATGATTCACACTCCACCAAACATGAATTGACGGCTACTAGTGAAGGTCCTGCACCTGGTGTCTCTAAGCTCAAAGAGCTGGTCACACCAGATCAGGTTAAAGTCCACTTGATCCCTGATTCCCCTATAGTGGCATCTTCTGTAAAACATGAAGATCACCCAAAAACACACCCCTCACTAAAAATGCCTACCCAATTCCCTGGGTCATCAAGCATAGATCTGAACCACCTATGCAACCCAGATGGTCCCCTATACCAGTTGATGAACACCCTCATTTCCAATCACCTCAAATCTTTCACAACTGCTTTGGAGTTGTCATCCAAAACTCAATTTGAGGTGATCAACAAGAAACTTGGTGAGCTGTCCAACAAGATTGACAACAACTCAAGACAGCTTGCTGAACTCACTAGTAGCACTTCTCAACCTGGCAGGCTTCCAGAAGTGGATGAAGCCAAAAAGGGGGAGAAGATTAAGGAACCTAAGGAGTCACTGGAAGCCATGATAAAGGCAAGAATGGCTCTACAACAACAACAACTGCTAGAAAAAGCCCAAAAAACAAAAAGAAGATCAACAAAGGCTTATTTCTGGAACTGAAGTTGAAGCTGAAACTTCCCAAGGCCATAATGAAGAAACTGCTAAAGAAGATCAACAAAGGCTTATTTCAGTAGTTGACACTTTTGTCAACACTTTAGCAGTTAACACTTCCAACATACAAACAGCTGAAGAGCCTTCCAAACCAACTGAACAACAACAACCAACTCCTATTCCAAGGCCTACAACAACAATGATTGTGCTGAACCCTTCTCCAATTTCAATGTCCAAAGAACTACTAGAGAAGAGTTTAATTGCAGCCCAAAGAAAGGCTAAGGAAGAAGAGATCTGGAACAACTTGGATGCAAGGGAAGACTTAAGCTTAAATGAAAAGCTTCAAGCTTATGAAGTAGAGTTGAATAGGCAAGCTGAAACAGAGAGGGTTGCTGAAGAAGACAAAAGACAACAACTGATGTCTTTTATAACAAAGAACAGCAAAACAAAAGCCTATTCACTCAAAGGGCTCTCAATAGATGAGCTAACAAGAAGAGCTCAACTTGTTGCTGACAAAACTGCAACAGAGAAAGATAGAAAAGCCAAGAGAGCTGAGATCATTGAAGAACTGGTAGCTAATGACTATGGTTCAAAAGCCTCAGTGTCAAAGTGGAAAGCAGACAAACTACTGGACACATACAAGAAATACAAGGCTGCAAATCCAGAGAAGTTCAAAACTTCTAAAGTATCAACTTCAGTAGTTAGAACTTCTGGTGTCAAACAAAGACCAGCTACCAAGAGAAAGCCAGAGGACAATACAAAGACTGATTTCAAGATGGTGTTGCTAGAAGGCAACACAGTTGTGCAAGGAGACTTTGATATTGAAGAAAAACCTCTGATAACTCAATTTAGGGATCCTTCAACATTTGCTTACCAAATTCAGAAGACTATCACTGACAAACTGCACACAAAGGTAGTTACTGAACATCATTTACCTACTTTCAAATTACCTGTTGTGGTGCAAAAAGAAGACAGAAGTGAATCCCACCTGAGAGTCACAGAAATAGAAAACATTCAACACTCAGGAACATCCCAGGGATCCAGCATGGTTCCGTATACTTCGGATTTTGACAAATCTAAAGTGCTGATCATCAGATGGTCCATTACTGATTCCAACTCAGTATTGGTGACAAGAAGAGATCTTACAAGCAAGGCCTACAAATCCATGAATGAACTGAAGAATCTATCAACTCAGGACTTGCTTACAATTCAACATTTGGAACCTCAAAAGGGATCTCTCACTGATGAACAGCTGAATCAACTGAAGAATTCCATGTTCAAGGAGATATGGAAGATTGTGAATGACAGAAGAAAACGACAATAAATAATTAGATAAGGTTTTGGCTTCATCAATCCAGGGGGAGATTGTTAGGACAAAAAGGATTGAGGAAACCACTTTTGCATACCTTAGTCTAATTCATACTTCTGCAAATATTCTAAGTATAGAATTACTGAAGAAAGAAGACTAAAGTACTGAAGAAGGATTCAACAAGTACTGAAGAAGAAAGATCAGAAGTTCTGAAGTCTAACCAGACAAGTTCACTGAAGAACTACTGAAGACAAACTACTCATCAGTAGTTTGTCATTCATCAGCACTTGTACCAGAATCTTTCCACCGCCTTATGTTTCAGTAGTTTATTTGTTTATTATTACTTTATCTTTTTGTGCAAGTTACAAGAATGCAACTTGTTACAGACTTGCTTTTTGGCAAAGTTCATGTATTTGTAAGTCTATAAATAGATGGGTTCATCCCTCTGTTTTAGACATTGATTTTAATTGAAACTGAAATCCGTCAAAGCTTATTATTGTTATTTCCATTTCATTTACTACGAATCTGTTTGAGTATTTATTATCATTCACATTCAATACTTAGATTCTCATTAAACTTGTCTTTAGTTTTCAAACATCCAGGGGGAGTAACAACTCCAGTTGATAGTGTAACTTCACTTACTTATTCCGCTGTGCAAATCTGATTGAACTTGCTAAACACATAAGTGTTCACTAGCAAGCAAAACATCAAGAGCATTACTGATCCAACACTTAAATTATTCAATGCTCGCTTCGTTTCGTTTATCAATTTAGCCTCTTCTAACAAATCTTGACTCTTTTTTTGAAGATGTTTTGATAGAGCATTTGTGAGGCCTAGAATATCATCTAACAAGTGTATATAAAACACAAATTCAAGCTTCTTAAAATATGACAAAATACCTCTTGCATTAGATCGTTGTTGAATACTCTCTCCTTCTTCTTTAATAAAAGCAAGTACTTCTAACAACTTCCGAAAATAATTTAAGCAAACTTAGAATTGTTCTATGACAAGAATCCCATCGTGTATGAAATTCAAACACCTAGTAGTCGAAAATAATTAAGTCATCACTTATTTAAAACCAATTTTTTTCATCACTTACTTAGTAGTCGCCTTCGCTTCTCTATCAAGGAGTCGGCACTTCAAGATCACTCTTGTTGTAACACCCCGTATTTTTTTTTTTCATAAATTTAACATTTCAAAAACCTTTCTTTTGCAGCGGAAGTTCTTACTCATGTATAAAAATTTTATAAACCATTTAAAAGTCATCGAAATGATCATAAAACTTGGGTGTTACTCGTCATTCATAGCAATAGAATCATAAACGAACCTTACTATAATACAAATAAAAAAAACGAATCATTTAAATCCGTTAGGTCTTGTCAAAGTTCCTCTACCCAATCCTCACAAGCTTCGCGTCTAACATCCTTAACTAACTTGAAAAATAGTACACATCGATTTTTGAAACCAAGTGTCAGCTTTTTAAGGCTGAGTAAGATAAAGGGTAAATCATAAAACAAAGAAAAACATCATTTTATTCATAAGTCATTCAGCTCATTTGATTGCAAACTATGATCCAAACAAAACAACATAATCAAATAAACAATCTTAAATTCGTGCCTATCTTTAAGCAATCTAATATAATCTTTATCTTTTCCATCTTATCACATTCATATCTTAAATCTTAATCTTTATCATATCACGTGGTTTAATTTTTTTTTATTTCATCTTTCATCATTGTAAACCACGTGGAGGATAGTCCTTAGGTTTCCAGAACTACACATAGTAAACCATGCGCGTCAGGTAGACCGGTCGGGGGAAAGTCCACTACAACCGACTAAGTGAAGGAGCACACAAGCAGTTCACCGTTGTCGTTAGCCATCGTTCGTAAACAATAGCGAGCAAGTACTCCACGCATGTGGCTCTTGGGGGTGTCTTTAAATCCTGGTGCCACGGTACCACTCCTGGTATGTGTATGCAAGCATACCCACACCAAATCTTGGGATGGATCCATCAGAGAGTATTACCTCTCAATCATGTTCGTTTGCTTTTCTTGAATTCTTTATTTTTCTTCATTTTCTCTTTAATATTCTAGAGCCCTTAATGTGCACGTGTCTTACGAGTCAAAAGTCTAGTTTTGTCTAAATCGTTTTCATGTATCATATTAGGCATTGGTTCATCATTGCAAGGCATGAAAATAACATCACAGTATCAAAATATCAATACAAATAACATCCCGTGTTACCAGATCTAACATCAAAATAAATCCCATATACATACCCCGCATGAATCATAAATAAGTTGTAATATTAAAAGAATTCATTTGATGTGTACCCAACTTTTCAGAAAACAATATCTTACCTCACGTGATGGAATCGTCACACTCTCGTGATCGCCCGTAAGCCAATGCCTACATCATAATGGATACTTGCTAAGAATTTATTGTCATATGGCCACGGTTACGTTTTCTAAAAAGGGTCTCTAAAAGATCTAATAGGTTTTTTGTGTATTTTTTTAAGCTCACCACTTTTACCAAACCGATGCATATATACTACATGGATTGCCACACTTATCAATTTTTCTCCATAAAATAGTCATGGTTATTATGTATGTTGGCTAAATAGTTTAGAACCAACAGTAAACAAGATTTGGAGAACTTATCAAATTAATTGTTAACTAATATTAAGAAAAATGTAAATTAGAAGCCCATTATGAAAGATTACTCGTATTAAGTCCAATAACAATTTTTTTTTTTCAAATTCCTTCGTTGAATCAAAGCCATGTAATAACACCTAATTTACAATACCATGAAGTTGCTTATCTTATCTTATCGTTTTTTTTTTGAAACCAAACTAATCTGCTACTATCTTGTATACATAATAAAAGTGTTTACTTAAAGGTAAGACAAACTTGTTACCTCAGTTTTGTTGTTACCGGAATGAAGCTCGCACCGCCGCTCACCCACGAAATCCGCTATAACAGGCTTTATTGCGTGTTTTCTTAGGGTTATATATATTAGTTTTTACTAAGACTTTTAGAAGGGATATTTTTATAGGTAAAGAAAGGTAGATGGCCTACAATTTTCATCCGAAGAAATTGCTTGGTAGTTGCCATAAATCCATATTGCATATCCTACATCCCTATCTCATTCATGTATTATATTTAGTAAATTTATAAATCATAGCTAGCACAAATTTTAACCGATTAATTTCTTAAAATTTCCTAAATCATCATTCATTCCTTTCTTGTTTTTTTTAAATGACACTAAGGTAAAAAGAAAGTCCATAACGATAAAGTAGTGCTTTTATTTATTTATAGTCTTAACCATAAAAATTACTAAATAAAAATTCAAACAAAATAAACGGGTTTCACAACTATCTTCCCCTAAAAAAAATTACGTCCTCGTAATTCAACCATAAGAAAAAAACTAAACTCCTGTGGATCTTTTCTTGCTTCATTTGGCTTCTTTGCCTGTCAACTGAAAGACCCTTCTATTATTACTGGGAGGATCGTTCTTCTTCCTATTCTCTCCACCAAATCCAGCATCTTTCTTTTTAGGACAAACGACACTGATGTGTCCCATTTTCCTACAGGTATAACATATTGGATCTTTGCTGGTACACTCTTTACCTAAATGCCCACTTGCTCCACATCGAAAACATCTTTGAGTTTCTTTAGTGCACTTCCCATTATGCCTTGAGTTGCAACCTGAGCACCAACTCCATGTTCTTTGTGACTTTGTATCCTTTTTAGTTTGCTCCAAGCTAGACTTGTTGGAGGATCCTGATTGCCCATCCCATTTTCTCTTTTCTCCACTAGCTTTCTTTTCTATCAAAACTTTCTTTTCTTTTTCCTCTAAAACAAGATCATCTTCAACTGTTTTTGCTTCCTGAATAGCTGCATTTAGGGTTGTGGCTCTTCGTACTGCAAATCTGTAGGCAGCAGGCAAACCTGCCAGAAAACGATTTACTACCTCTTCCTCAACAGGTGCCACCTTCCGAGCAAACTTTAGTTTTTCAAACAAATCTACTAGCATACTTATCTATAGTCATGTCACCCTTCTTCAAAGTCAGGAATTCATCTATCATCTTGTTTCGATCCCTCTTAGTGCAATGGTCTTCATTAAATCTTTCTATAAAAATGGTCCAACTCAAGTTATTAACGGCTTCTTGCCCCAAAACGGAACTAACGGTGTCCCACCAATCCAACACTTTCCCTCTCAACATCCGTATAGCATAAACCACCTTGTGATCCACATCACAGTCACACGAATCAAACGTCTGTTGCATTCCCCGAATCCATCTTTGACTCTCTGTTGGATCTGTACTTCCTTCGAACTTAGGTGGTTGGCAACTTAGAAAGGTTTTGAATGAACAACCTCCTTCATTGCGAGGCATGACCACCCGGTTACCTTGGTTGATCCTAGCTTCATTATCCCCAACATTTTCTTGTCGATCATGAACTAGATTCCTCATTTGATGTTGTCTTAGCTCCTCCTGAGTTCTTTCTAGCTCATCCCTCATTTGTTGCATTTGGTTCATCAACTCTTCAGTAGTAGGTTGAACCTCCTGGATCACTGGCTCCTTAATCACTGCCCCACGACCTTGATTCTGCCTAGCTTGGTTCCCTTGTCCAGCAGTGATAAGTAGTCGGACTCCTGATGTAGTAACACTTGCTTCCTCACCATCAACATGTCCTGACTGTCCAACACCCCTAGCTCGCGTGTTCACCATTATTTGATCTGATAAAGAGGACGATTTGAATTACGCAATATGAAACGCACACATGGAACCATACCGCTCCTACCGCATACGCTTAGAACTAATCGTTTAGGTCACACACTCTCAACCCATACTACTCCCACCTATCTTCAAATTTCATAAATCAAAGTCCTAAGTTTAAGTCTAGGCACCTAATCATTGTACCTAGTTCGCTTAAACTATTGCTCTGATACCAACTGTAACACCCCATAATTTTTTTTTCATAAATTTAACATTTCAAAAACCTTTCTTTTGCAGCGGAAGTTCTTACTCATGTATAAAAACTTTATAAACCATTTAAAAGTCATCGAAATGATCATAAAACTTGGGTGTTACTCGTCATTCATAGCAATAGAATCATAAACGAACCTTACTATAATACAAATAAAAAAACTAATCATTTAAATCCGTTAGGTATTGTCAAAGTTCCTCTACCCAATCTTCACAAGCTTCGCATCTAACATCCTTAACTATCCTGAAAAACAGTACACATAGATTTTCGAAAACAAGTGTCAGCTTTTTAAGGTTGAGTAAGATAAAGGGTAAATCATAAAACAAAGAAAAACATCATTTTATTCATAAATCATTCAGCTCATGTGATTGCAAACTATGATCCAAACAAAACAACATAATCAAATAAACAATCTTAAATTCGTGCCTATCTTTAAGCAATCTAATCTAATCTTTATCTTTTCCATCTTATCACATTCATATCTTAAATCTTAATCTTTATCATATCACGTGGTTTAATTTTTTTTATTTCATCTTTCATCATCGTAAACCACGTGGAGGATAGTCCTTAGGTTTCTAGAACTACACATAGTAAACCATGCGCGTCAGGTAGACCGGTCGGGGGAAAGTCCACTACAACCGACTAAGTGAAGGAGCACAAAAGCAGTTCACCGTTGTCGTTAGCCATCGTTCGTAAACAATAGCGAGCAAGTACTTCACGCATGTGGCTCTTGGGCGTGTCTTTAAATCCTGGTGCCACGGTGCCGCTCCTGGTATGTGTATGAAAACATACCCGCACCAAATCTTGGGATGGATCCATCAGAGAGTATTACCTCGTTCGTTTGCTTTTCTTGAATTCTTTATTTTTCTTCATTTTCTCTTTAATATTCTAGGGCCCTTAATGTGCACGTGTCTTACGAGTCAAAAGTCTAGTGTTGTCTAAATCGTTTTCATGTATCATATTAGGCATTGGTTCATCATTGCAAGGCATGAAAATAACATCACAATATCAAAATATCAATACAAATAACATCCCGTGTTACCAGATCTAACATCAAAATAAATCCCATATACATACCCCGCATGAATCATAAATAAGTTGTAATATTAAAAGAATTCATTTGATGTGTACCCAACTTTTCAGAAAACAATATCTTACCTCACGTGATGGAATCGTCACACTCTCGTGATCGCCCGTAAGCCAATGCCTACATCATAATGGATACTTGCTAAGAATTTATTGTCATATGGCCACGGTTACGTTTTCTAAAAAGGGTCTCTAAAAGATCTAATAGGTTTTTTGTGTATTTTTTTAAGCTCACCACTTTTACCAAACCGATGCATATATACTACATGGATTGCCACACTTATCAATTTTTCTCCATAAAATAGTCATGGTTATTATGTATGTTGGCTAAATAGTTTAGAACCAACAGTAAACAAGATTTGGAGAACTTATCCTGGTATGTGTATGCAAGCATACCCACACCAAATCTTGGGATGGATCCATCAGAGAGTATTACCTCTCAATCATGTTCGTTTGCTTTTCTTGAATTCTTTATTTTTCTTCATTTTCTCTTTAATATTCTAGAGCCCTTAATGTGCACGTGTCTTACGAGTCAAAAGTCTAGTTTTGTCTAAATCGTTTTCATGTATCATATTAGGCATTGGTTCATCATTGCAAGGCATGAAAATAACATCACAGTATCAAAATATCAATACAAATAACATCCCGTGTTACCAGATCTAACATCAAAATAAATCCCATATACATACCCCGCATGAATCATAAATAAGTTGTAATATTAAAAGAATTCATTTGATGTGTACCCAACTTTTCAGAAAACAATATCTTACCTCACGTGATGGAATCGTCACACTCTCGTGATCGCCCGTAAGCCAATGCCTACATCATAATGGATACTTGCTAAGAATTTATTGTCATATGGCCACGGTTACGTTTTCTAAAAAGGGTCTCTAAAAGATCTAATAGGTTTTTTGTGTAAATTAGAAGCCCATTATGAAAGATTACTCGTACTAAGACTAAACGGTGTGCTCTCGGTTAGGGGAGTCGGGGAGGTGACGTGGACGTTGTCCCGATCGGGAACACCGCCCCCCCGAGATTTTTTCGGTGGTTTCGGCAGAATTTCCCCTTCTTCACCGAAGCTTGTGATTGGGCCATGTGGAGGAGTGAACGTTGGAGCTTTTTTTCTTTTTTTTTTTTAAATTCAAACTACATATATATATATATATATATATATATATATAACTCAGTTGCAGATGTGAAGATGGTTGTGGGTTGCGTTAATGGTGACGGGAAAGAAGACGAAGAAGTTGCAGATCTGAAGATGGTTGTGGTTGCGTTAATGGTGACGGGGAAAGAAGATGAAGATGATGATTGTTGGTGATGAAGATGATGGTTGCGTTAATGGTGGGTTGCAGATCTGATTTTAATGTATTTTTAAAAAAGAAGATGAAGATGATGGTTTTGGTATGATGGAGATGATGGTTGTTGGTGATGAAGATGAATACATATATATATTTGTTTAATTTTAATGTATTTTTAAAAAATATAAAATATATATTAAATAGATTAAATAAATAATAAAAAAGGAAGGGGGAATGGGGGAGTTGGGGGAAACCATTTCCAAAGTTTGGGGGAGAAAATGGGGGAAATGACATGGCGCTGATGTGGCAGTTGGGGGAGTTGGGGGAAAGGGGGGCACACCAAATAGTCTAAGTCCAATAACAATTTTTTTTTTTTTTCAAATTCCTTTGTTGAATCAAAGCCATGTAATAACACCTAATTTACAATACCATGAAGTTGCTTATCTTATCTTATCGTTTTTCTTTTTTTTTTTTTTGAAACCAAACTAATCTGCTACTATCTTGTATACATAATAAAAGTGTTTACTTAAAGGTAAATCTGTAACGTCTAGCGTTTCTCGAATAATATAATAATAATAATATTTTATTCTTAAAATGATTCGTTAATTCGTTAACAATAATACCTTATTAAAAAGAAATACATCCTTATTTATTAACCAATTTAATTATTTAAATTCGCCAAATAACACGTTGTAAGTAATAACATACTAGTAAACCGATTCTTATCCTTATAAATTTTAAACTTGACAAAAAATATATATAACAAATATATAGTCCAAATGCTCGTTTCAATTCGGCCTACATTTATATAGTTTATGAAATAATTATGCTATTGACTAAACGGGTCCAGTTCATAAACAAGACCCGTATCGGTAACTGGTTCGTATGCGAAATAATATTCCACTTAACCTAGACAAAACCCCACCTATAAAACATCTCATCCTCCTTCATCCTCTTCATCCATCTTCTTCTTCACTAAAACCCTAGCTACCATCCTCTTTAACTTCCTCCTTCATTTTTCCTATATCCATTCTTATACACACAACACAAGTCCCTCCCTGCTCTCTCATCTCTCCCTACTCTGTCTCGCTCAAAACACAGCGGCGGCGCCGCCGCCGCCGACCACCATCTCGGCCACAACAACCACCCGAACCACCACGATGTTCATCCACCAACTACATACCCCTCTTCCCCTCTTTAGAACAACGACGAGGAACCACCACCGAGCCACAATAATCCGCCACCAAACACTCCTCCTCTCCCTCACCCTAGGCGCCGCCGCCGCCAACAACCACCATCATAAACACCACACATGCCCCTCCTTGTTTTCTAAACAACACCCTCCCTCTCGTCACTTCACACCATACCATACCATACCACACCACAGTTCTAGAGAATCAAAACGCAGCAGCCATGGAAGCTTCGAAAACCGGACGTCAAGCCAATGCCACACACCCCACCTCTCCTCCGATGACCGTACCCTCGTCAGTCAAGGGCCGGTCAGAGACTGAGGTTGCGTGGTTTTTGTTCGGATCTGGATAATCGGTTCAAGAGGCTCGAAGGGTTGTTATGACGGATTGTTTGGTTCTAAATGATGCTCATTCGGGGTCTAGCTATCACGTTTATGGGTTTGGTTTTAGGTCTCTACTATGATTCGTTGTCTTTCGGGTCTAATAACAGCAAACACTTCACGGTCTCGGGTCAATCCGGACCTGGTGAACTGTACCTGGTCAAGCTCGGTCAATGACGGGTCAACTCTGGTCAACAGTCAATATCAGTCAAACGTTTTAGATCTGGTCAAACACTTGGTCGCAGTCAAAGCTGGTCAACACGTATTTCGAGACGAGTTCGTGTCTATTCGTAAACATAAAACGGGAAGGTATATCGCACGCTTGTTTTCTTTCTTTCTTTTTTTTCAGTTGTTTCATTTTGAGTACAAATATATATATATATATATATATATATATATATATATAGTGTGTTCTAAATGAAAACATTAACAGTGTATACACGCGTAACGAACCGAACGTACTTGTAATAAAACGCCTAGAATAGTAATGAGACATTTGACAAAGGAATGGTTAATCTATATTATGTTTATGAGCATACACATTCCATATTTCTTTTACATATACAAACACATTATCTAGTCGTTTATTCAAGTCCAACAATAGTCGATTTATTATTTTGTCGCCAAATGATGACTAAATATGTTAGTATGTATATATTGTTACTAGAACGATCAAAGGTTGAGGTATACATAAGCGTTACTTGTCAAGCATATAATTTTTGTTACATTATAGTTTTAACGAGTTAATCAATTGTCGTGTCTAAAAGCTTAGTCAAATTACGTGTTGTTTAGTTTAGACAATTGATGTTTTGGGATAAAATAGACGACTTGCGTTGTCTGGTTTCTTACAAAAACAGAGGAGACTCTGCCCAAATTTTTATAAACTATAAGAAACATATCGGATAGTCAAATCTATTATTTTGTTCAATTAAAGCTACGCATTACAAGTAAATTCTATTAGCAAACCTTACTTTATCATACTAGAAAATATATATATATATATATATATATATATATATATATATATAAAAACACACACACACATACTAACCAACCTACGAAACAAATTAACATTCGAGTCAGGTTATACAAATATTATTTTCTTAAATGTGTCTTTAGCAATTACCTCATGACGCGACCCTGAATATAATATATGAAAGTACTTATTTTAAGTAACTATACAAACGTCTATATTTTCAGTAAACAAAACCAAGTCCTTATCGGTTCGCTAAGTTATATACACATTGAGACACGTATTATTTTACAATACGAGTCTAGGTAGTTGGATAAACTATCTTTAAAACTAAGAAAACGAAACAAGTTTATTTGCATTAGAAATTAAGGCATCGTTATTTGTAATAGGATACAAGAGTTCAATTAATCCAAGTTCAGACTGGTTGCTACTTGCTAGTACTTACACAATGAATTTCAGGTGAGTTTTACATAGCCCCTTTTCTATTTCACTATTTTGGGGTGAAACTTGTTACAACATTCTATCTACAATTCAATCATAAAGTGTCTATGTGTTATTCTATGTTGCATTATGTCTTAAACATGACTAGGGTAAGCACAATATTCTAGCATAATCATTAACATTGATCAGCCGACGGTATACAATGATAGATCTATTGGACTGACAATCCCACCCGGATACGTGTACCTCCTACATAGGTAGCATGGGTGATTGTTATCGAATTCATAACATAATCGAGTGAACCATGAGCGTATGGGATGGACCACAATATTCTAGTCACAAGGTTTGATTATGCACTCGATTTACCTGATAGTATGTTTTCACATATGGACTAGACTTGCCATGACACTTGAATTGTACAAGTTTTATTCAATTATCAAAACCTATGTAATTCTCACCAAATTTTGTTGACCCAAAATATTTTCAAACATAACATGTTTCAGGTTATTGATTGCTCGAAGATTAGAGTTAATGCTTGAAGATGCGTAGCTAGTATTTGTTATTTTGATGTACAAATTTTTAGAACAATTGTATGTAATTCATTTAAATCATTTATTGGAATTTATTATTTACCATGAGCTACTGAACAATCATCAATACGTAACATCCCGATGTTTCCGCCATCGGTTGGGGTGTTACAAAAACAAACTTGTTACCTCAGTTTTGTTGTTACCAGAATGAAGCTCGCACCGCCGCTCACCCACGAAATCCGCTATAACAGGCTTTATTACGTGTTTTCTTAGGGTTATATATATGAGTTTTTACTAAGACTTTTAGAAGGGATATTTTTATAGCTAAAGAAAGGTAGATGGCCTACAATTTTCATCCGAAGAAATTGCTTGGTAGTTGCCATAAATCCACATTGCATATCCTACATCCCTATCTCATTCATGTATTATATTTAGTAAATTTATAAATCATAGCTAGCACAAATTTTAACCGATTAATTTCTTAAAATTTCCTAAATCATCATTCATTCCTTTCTTGTTTTTTTTTAAATGACACTAAGGTAAAAAGAAAGTCCATAACCATAAAGTAGTGCTTTTATTTATTTATAGTCTTAACCATAAAAATTACTAAATAAAAATTCAAACAAAATAAACGGGTTTCACAACTATCTCCCCCTAAAAAAAATTACGTCCTCGTAATTCAACCATAAGAAAAAAAAAAATAAACTCCTGCGGATCTTTTCTTGCTTCATTTGGCTTCTTTGCCTTGTCAACTGAAAGACCCTTCCATTATTACTGGGAGGATCGTTCTTCTTCATATTCTCTCCACCAAATCAAGCATCTTTCTTTTTAGGACAAACGACACTGATGTGTCCCATTTTCCTACAGGTATAACATATTGGATCTTTGCTGGTACACTTTTTACCTAAATGCCCACTTGCTCCACATCGAAAACATCTTTGAGTTTCTTTAGTGCACTTCCCATTATGCCTTGAGTTGCAACCTGAGCACCAACTCCATGTTCTTTGTGACTCTGTATCCTTTTTAGTTTGCTCCAAGCTAGACTTGTTGGAGGATCCTGATTGCCCATCCCATTTTCTCTTTTCTCCACTAGCTTTCTTTTCTATCAAAACTTTCTTTTCTTTTTCCTCTAAAACAAGATCATCTTCAACTGTTTTTGCTTCCTGAATAGCTACATTTAGGGTTGTGGCTCTTCGTACTGCAAATCTGTAGGCAGCAGGCAAACCTGCCAGAAAACGATTTACTACCTCTTCCTCAACAGGTGCCACCTTTCGAGCAAACTTTAATTTTTCAACAAATCTACTAGCATACTTATCTATAGTCATGTCACCCTTCTTCAAAGTCAGGAATTCATCTATCCTCTTGTTTCGATCCCTCTTAGTGCAATGGTCTTCATTAAATCTTTCTATAAAAATGGTCTAACTCAAGTTATTAACGGCTTCTTGCCCCAAAACGGAACTAACGGTGTCCCACCAATCCAATGCTTTCCCTCTCAACATCCGTATAGCATAAACCACCTTGTGATCCTCATCACAGTCACACGAATCAAACGCCTGTTGCATTCCCCGAATCCATCTTAGACTCTCTGTTGGATCTGTACTTCCTTCGAACTTAGGTGGTTGGCAACTTAGAAAGGTTTTGAATGAAGAACCTCCTTCATTGCGAGGCATGACCACCCGGTTACCTTGGTTGATCCTAGCTCCATTATCCCCAACATTTTCTTGTCGATCATGAACTAGATTCCTCATTTGATGTTGTCTTAGCTCCTCCTGAGTTCTTTCTAGCTCATCCCTCATTTGTTGCATTTGGTTCATCAACTCTTCAGTAGTAGGTTGAACCTCCTGGATCACTGGCTCCTGAATCACTGCCCCACGACCTTGATTCTGCCTAGCTAGGTTCCTTTGTCCAGCAGTGATAAGTAGTCGGACTCCTGATGTAGTAACACTTGCTTCCTCACCATCAACATGTCCCGACTGTCTAACACCCCTAGCTCGCGTGTTCACCATTATTTGATCTGATAAAGAGGACGATTAGAATTACGCAATGAAGCTCAGTTTTGTTGTTAACGGAATGAAGCTCGCACCGCCGCTCACCCACGAAATCCGCTATAACAGGCTTTATTGCGTGTTTTCTTAGGGTTATATATATGATTTTTTTACTAAGACTTTTAGAAAGGATATTTTTATAGGTAAAGAAAGGTAGATGGTCTACAATTTTCATCCGAAGAAATTGCTTGGTAGTTGCCATAAATCCACATTGCATATCCTACATCCCTATCTCATTCATGTATTATATTTAGTAAATTTATAAATCATAGCTAGCACAAACTTTAACCGATTAATTTCTTAAAATTTCCTAAATCATCATTCATTCCTTTCTTGTTTTTTTTTTTTAAATGACACTAAGGTAAAAAGAAAGTCCATAACCATAAAGTAGTGCTTTTATTTATTTATCGTCTTAACCATAAAGATTACTAAATAAAAATTCAAACAAAATAAACGGGTTTCACAACTATCTCCCCCTAAAAAAAATTACGTCCTCGTATGAAAAGAATAGGTTGTTTTTTTAGATTTTTTTTTAATGGATCAACACTCGTCTCTGTACAACTGTCACTTTCTCAATACACTCTAAAGTTGCGATATGAACTCGAAAAAAAAAACAAATTAGTATCAAAGAATATGTCATGATGATGATGATGGGAGGTGATTCTGATGTTTAAAGTGAGCATGTGTTAATGATTGACATACCTGTTCAATTTTCATTGAATAAAAAAATCAATAGGTAAGCGATGAAGATCCATTTTAAAGATAAATAAACATAATCTAACTGCCCTCGACTACAAATATTGTAAGATAATAACTTTTCATGTCTTCAGACTATTTATTCTACTCATATATAATTTAAGTATCTATTTCATCAATCACCACATCAAAAAATTCGTTTTTTTATAACACTATGGTACTCGTTGGAAAGATAATAGAACACTCGTTAATTAGGTGTTATTTTTCAAAAAAAATTGTCGTATAAAAATGTTATTAATGCTCAAAAATCGTGGGGGAAAGAACATGTGTCGTGCACATGAGAAAGAAAAATATATATATATATATATATATATTTGTAAATTCTCACAATTATACCACATGACATACTCAATAGCGAAAAATGTCCTCAATAAATGTCATATCATTATGGGTGTTTTTCTTTATATATAGTTACTAGATTACTAGATTATATCCCGGAAGCTTTCCGGGAAAGATAAATCTAATATGATGTGATAAAATATGTGTTATCATGTAACATAGAAATTAATGTACTATAATATAAAAAACAACAATTTCAATTCTGTGAATAAGAATGAAAATGTATATTAAAAAGAAGTTGTATGTTTGAATGAAAAACAGAGCTAGAAACAATCATTGCATGGCGTGATTGAGGCGGTAGTCTTGAAGATGCAATTTTTTTTTTTTTTTTTTTTTTTGAAATGAGTGGTTTTAACCTATTCTACTTTTGATGGAAATAGAATTCCTAGTTTGAACATGATTAGTGACTTACCTAGACATGATTAATGAATTACTTGAACACGTTGTGTTTTTTTTCCTGTATGAATACAAACCAAGAAAAAAAAACATCGTTTTTTCATTTTTTGTATAGAACCATGATACTCGTTGGGAAGATAATAAAACGTTCGTTAATTAGGTGCAATTTAAAAAAAATCGCGTATAAAAAGTTATTAACGTTTTAAAATTGTGGGGGAAACATGAGAGAGAAAAAGACTTTTGGATGAAAATAAGTAGAACACCACATGACACACTTAAAGGGGATGACCTCTTTGAGTGTCATGTAGGATTTCATGCTTTGGAATATTAATATATATATATAGATATAGATTCTCCACCAGAATCTAATCTAGTGACCTAATAAATAAAGTGTAACTTTAGTCTATTAGTTGATGTGGCCAATACTATATTTCTAAATGATAGCGTAATGATTCGTATGAAATTAGTTGCGTAACTTATGCTATATGTTAATAAACAAACCTCAATGAACACTTCAATGGCATAATTGTAATTAACCAGATTTCTAGGGGTTTTCTATCTTTGTAGTCCTCTCTCTCTCTCGTTGTGGTTCCTCTCTCTAAACTATTGCTTCCTCTCCTCGCTGTAGTGATAAAGTAGGGAGGAGAAATATGAGGGAAGTGGGTTCTGTCCGACGTATTTTGAGGCCCACAGTGACCGATTGTTAGACGGAACTAACGGTCTATAATGATGAATTTGTTGCTGCTTTAGATGCTTTTGTTAGCGATCGGTTGCCACTTTCGATGCTTTTGGTAGTGCTAAGTATGCTAATGATGCATTATTTACCTTTTTGACATTTCCAGTATCCGGAATCGGTCACCACGGTCTGATGGTCTATAATGACCGGGGAATCTCTGATGGTGGATGTTTAACCATGTTTTAGTATGTGTAACTAGGTGTTTTTAAGTGGTTTATATCATAAAACATAGTTACTTTGAGAATGATTGGGATTTGCAGGTACTTGAGGCTTAATGAAGTTAATTGGAGCTTAATATGAAGGTTTTGGAAGCTAGACAAGAGGTTGGAAGTTTATGGATGCAATCCCAAGTGAAAGTGTGAAGAAAAGAAGGAATTTCGAGTTGGAGCGCAAGGTAAAATGCCTTTGAGCGCAGGTGCTCTGATCCCGGCGCATCACAGAAAGTTTGAGAAATTTGGTGCTCCCCAGCGCAAGCTGAGAATGTTACCAGCGCAAGGTGCGCTGGTCTGGTCTGACCTTGCGCCCCTACCAGCATAAGTTACGAATTTAATGGTTTAAACCCTATAAATAGATAATTATGCTCCCAAACGAGAGGAGACTTAACCCTAGCCGTTTTTAATCATTCCCAAGGTGTTTTTCCCTTAATTAATCATTCCTAATCATCATCTTAATCATCAAATCATGCATTCAATCTCCAACAACACATCAAGTGAAGATCTTGCAATGGAGATGAGAGGCTAATTCCTTTGTGACCACCTCCGGGTGGATGGTTTGTATGTGAAACTCAACTTGATTCCTTTTAGTATCTTTGGATTGTTCTTTATGTTTTGAAGAATACTTGTGGTTTGATTCATTTAAACAAATTATATGTGTTTCAGTTGCTTATCTTTTGATCATTCGCATTCGGTTTCCTTGCATCGTGAGCAGTTTGATTATTGGAAGGGTATTTGGCACATATGGTTTGGTAATTGGATTGTATAGGTTATTATTAAAAACTTGTGTCTAGTTATCACTTGAATTAAAACCAGTTAACAAGGCCATGTCTATGTGGTATTCTTACTAATTGAAACAAGTTGGGTGAATCGTCAAACTAGAGATCCGGAGGGGGTTACTTTCTTTTAATTATTGTTTACAACTTAAAATCAAAGTGCTTAGTTTTCTCAATCAATCAAAACAAATCATTAGGCTATAGTTAATTTAGATAAAAATTACAACTTTCCACCAATTCCCCGTGGAGACGACCTTACTTTCCACATACTACTTAATCTTTTCTTTTGACCCGGGCTCAGACACCACATCCCCACACTTAACATTTGCTTGTCCCTAAGCAAACCATCTCAAAACACGACTCACCTACTTAACAAATCACCTCCAATTCCTTCACCTATCGATTTTCCAAGGTCCCCAATCATACCCGTCCCATAGACTTACACAATCGAGATTGACAATCTGGCGAGCAAGTGTTGCGCAGTTTCAAAACAAGACTTGCCTATCAAAACTAACATGCTTATTATCATCTACATATGCTACACACCCCTCACAATGTTCGCTCCTCTCGGTTTAATATCTGGACTAGCGTATAATGTGCTAGTATATAACACTCATAAAACCAAGAATGCGACTTCGTTATCATAGGTTTGTATAACATTCACACATAAGCTATAAACCGTGCACATATCAAAAGGACTTACGGGTTTTGGGCTTCGGGTAAAGGTAGGATAGATTTGGTTCACAGATGGCTTGGGAACAATGGATTTAACACAATTGTTTGACATCCTTATTCACAAATCACACAAACATACTAACACACAAACTTGGGCAAAATCGACCCATAACAATAACTTCTATATTTTTTTTTCATTTTTTTCTTTCATATATATATTTTTTCTTTTTCTCTCTTTTTTTTCCTTTTTTTTTCAATATTGGGTAACTCAGACAATAAGCATTTCGAACACATTGGATGTCAACATTTTTATTCAACAAGGTAAACGGGTCAATTGGGGTGATCATGTAGGTTTAACAATTGAAAGGTTTAGGCTCAACATGGTTTACTAATGGTAATGTTTAACAAACAGGTCAACACAAACAACACAAGGGTATCAACAAACGAATAGGTTCCTACATTGCCTTTCTCATCTATGCACATTTTGCCTAAAGCTTTAGCATGTATCGAATTACACAAATTCTGCAACTAAGAAGCATTTGGCCTACTCTCATGAAATGAAACGTTTATATCACTAAACATCTAATAGGCTCAAAGTCTCGCAATGTAGGGAAATGGGCTGCCGACATGTAGCATATGCAAGTCCTATAAGCATGTTACCCCTAGTTAGGCATCTCTTTTCATTTCCTCTAAAAACGCTCACCAGAAACACTCTCATGAAACTTAAAGGGACAACCATGATTGGGGATCTCGTACTTCCATATTTGGAAAAAGATTCTTTAATGATTGAAAATTCGGCTTTTGTATCTGATTAAGCAGAAAAAGGGACAACTTTGCAAGATTTTTTTTCGTTAAAATTTTTCAAAAATTTTCAAAATTCCACATTTTTCTTGCAAAGGTAAGTACTCCACCTTACTTCCCTCGGGTCTCCCATCCCCACACTTGGGATACATTGTCCCCAATGTATGGTGTTTCATGCTTTTCAAAACCTCTCTCACTCAACATGCTCAAGTTTCAATGTTACCAACCCAGGTGGACTAACATCCCAAAACACATAAATAAATAAAAAACACTAAAAATAAAATGCAAATAATAACATAAAAACTCCGGGTTGCCTCCCGGTAGCGCTAAGTTTATGAGTCTTCAGCCAGACTTATACATGATATAGCTTTTATGGTGGTCGAACGGGATGCTTGCCTCCCTCAGCTTCCAAGCACATATTCTGCTTGTACTCATGTGGGTCATAACTTATGTTCAGCATTGAATCCTCTTTTGTTGACCTGTTATTTTCTTGTTCCAATTCAGGCGGTTTCTTAGCCTTCTTCTTCTTCTTTGGCTTCTCACCAATCTCTGCCATCCTGTCAACCATACAACACACCTCCTTGGTTTTTGGGTCAGTAACAGTTGAAAACACATTTAAACTCAATTTCTTATCCCCAAAACTCATACTTACCATTCCATCAGCACAGTTGATTACTGCATGAGCAGTTGCTAAAAACGGTCTACCAAGAATAACTGTGTGCGGTGTACTCTTAACATTTTTCTCACAATCTAGCACCAAGAAATTCACCGGGTAGTAACAGTCTTCCACCTTAACTATCACATCAGTTAACATTCCCCTGGGACGTATGGGTTTTTGATTAGCCAACACCACTGTGGTGTCAACTTTTTGTAATAGACCAAATTCATGTTGATCATACATACTTCTCGGGAGAATGCTAACACAAGCTCCATGATCTAGAAGTGCCCGGTCAACCTTAAGCTCCCCTATTTGTATTGAAATAAGGGGCGCTCCCGGATCTTGGCGCTTGGGTGGGACTGTACCCGATAACGCGGCACGCACATGCGCCGGTAAGACAAACTGTTTTGGCAGCTTATTGTGCCGATTTTGGGTGTTTAATTCTTTTAAATTTTCAGCATGAGCAGGACTTTCTTGAATGACATTAAGTAATGGTAAATTAATTTTAACTTGTTTAAAGGTTTCCCACCCCTCGTCCTTCGATGGGTCCCGTTTACTTAAAGCCCTTATTTTTTCTGGTGCTAATAAGGCCGAATGGAATGGTGCAATTTTTACTTTCCCACACTTATCCTTGGCCGCATCCACATTTTCCTCAAAAAACTTTTCACAAAACCTTTTTTTCAAATTTTTAACTTTAATGTTTGATTGTGAAAACGTTTCCTGCTCATCTTCAGAATTGGAGAGAATACTTACCGTGTTGATGTGCACATTCTTTGTGGTTGACGCCTGATGTGCTGGATTCACTGCAGTGGTGCTAGGCAACTTACCTGGATCTTGACGCATGATGGACATCTCTTCAGCAATTTGGCCAACTTGCTTAGCCAATGCCTTGTACTCCTTGTCTCTGATTTCGTTGTCCTTCCTAATCTCCTTCATGAAATCTCCTGTTGACTTCATAAACTCAGTCAACATATCCTTCACTGATACATCTGCCCCGAGGATCCACCCTGTTTATTGCCCTGACTTCTCCAGTTGCCTTGAGAACTCCCTTGATTGCTTCCAGATCCTTGCTGATAATTTCTTTGATTGTTGTAGTTCCCTTGGCCTAAATAACCTCTCTGGTTGTTTTGATTAGATACCTGTGATAGAGGATTCAACTAGTTAGAAGTATTACTGTAACTAAAATTAGGGTGATTTCGCAAACCTGGGTGATATGAATTAGAATTCATATCATATGGCTTCAGTTGTCCATAAACTTGATTCACTTCTTCAGGTTTCCCTTGTTGCATAGGTCAATCAGCATCCATGTGTCCCAGATCATCACAAATAGAGCAAACTGTAAAAGAACTAGCTACCTTTGCTCCATCACTTCTTCCTGCGCCTCTACCAGCTGTCAACTGTGCAATCTGTTGCTCTAAGCTTGCTATTCTCTTTTCAGCTTCTACATCAACACCCTTAGCTGCACCTGTTCGGCTTCTTCTACTAGCACGAGCCTGTCTCTTTGATGTCACTGCCAACCTCTCCATATACTCCCAATCCACATCCTCATGGTTAGTCAAAAAGGTACCATTACTATTGACATTCAAATCTCTAACATCCTCGAGTAATAAGCCATCATAGAATGACTTAATCAGTTCCCACATAGGTATATCATGATGTGGACACTTCCTTAACATCTCCTTAAACCTCGTGAAGGCTTCATGAAATGGTTCCCCCGAGTGTTGTTGGAAGGTTCTGATAGCCTCCCGAGCATCAGTAGTGCGAGTCATAGTATAATATTCCTCTAAAAACTGTTGTTGAAGCTCTTCCATGTGAATATGCTCCCAGCAGGCAATGAATGGTACCACAATTTCGCTTGATCCTTGAGGGTGAACTGAAACATCATCAACCTCACCTCATCCTGACTAAACCCATGGCCCCCAATGGTGTTACAGATACTCACAAACTCCGCAATGTGTAGATAGGGTTCCTCTGTTGCCTTACCATAGAAACTCGGAAGGTGGTTTAAATATTGGGGTCTAACCTCAAAGCTCCTTCCGTTCTGATGCGGTGGTACTACAGGTGAAGTGTGCTCGGTGGCCACCCGAATAAAATGGCTCTCAACGCCATTTACAGGAGGTCTGTAGTTCACCCGAGGTACACCATCTACATATTGCCTCTGCCCATTCCCTCGCACTTGATTTCTTGGTTGATTCTGAGGGACCCCTCTCTGTCCCTGATTATGTCCCCTCATATTAAACCCTCGCTGATGTTGCTGCTGATATTGCGGACCAAACTCATCATACTCATCATAGTTGAACTGATCCTGATTCATGTAGTATCCATCATCAGCAACTCCTCCATCCCAATCAGCAACTCTTCCATTAAAAGTGCATGCTGCACCCTGCATACTGTCATCTTCATGAAGTGAATCCGTTGCTCTATTACTGTTAGATCTCGGGTTTCGGTTTTGTGGTGGTTGTCGATTTAAGGCTAATGGGTGGTTGGGTTGTTTTTGCTGTTGTGGAGCCTCAAAAGCTTGATCATTTTCATAATGTTCGTCCCACTCGTCATGCTCTTGATGGCCTTGCTGAAATTGTCTAGAACCACCAGCGTTCGGATCTGGGTTAAATTGTGGGAATGGTTGTTGTTGTCTTGGAGTTGGTGCTGGTGCTGGTTGAAATGGTCGTGGAGGCATATTGCCCAATGGGTTTTGTTGTGGTGGTATTGGGTCAGGTTGGTTCGATGGAGGTTGGTTATCTTGGTTACTGTGATGGCTCATGTTTGGTGTTGGTCGGGTTTGATGAATGGCTCTGTTCTTTCTAGCTGTCTTTTCAATTTCCGGATCGTAAATTAGCAGTGAAGTTTTGCCCGAATAACGTGTATGATGCATGCAACTAAAGTACCTGCACAGACACAAACAAGCAAACCACGCGTAATACCGAACTAAACAAATCAAAACAAAACTTAAACTAAAACACTAGAAAAGGAAAATATTTTTGGTTTTCTTTCTTTTTTTTATGAAAAGTAGTAAAAACTAAAACAAAACTATCTAACTAAGCGCACCGATTCCCCGGCAACGGCGCCATTTTGATCGATGTCGTTGGGTCGGTCAAAAGAAAAGATTAAGTAGTATGTGGAAAGTAAGGTCGTCTCCACGGGGAATTGGTGGAAAATTGTAATTTTTATCTAAATTAACTATAGCCTAATGATTTGTTTTGATTGATTGAGAAAACTAAGCACTTTGATTTTAAGTTGTAAACAATAATTAAAAGAAAGTAACCCCCTCCGGATCTCTAGTTTGACGATTCACCCAACTTGTTTCAATTAGTAAGAATACCACATAGACATGGCCTTGTTAACTGGTTTTAATTCAAGTGGTAACTAGACACAAGTTTTTAATAATAACCTATACAATCCAATTACCAAACCATATGTGCCAAATACCCTCCCAATAATCAAACTGCTCACGATGCAAGGAAACCGAATGCGAATGATCAAAAGATAAGCAATTGAAACACATATAATTTGTTTAAATGAATCAAACCACAAGTATTCTTCAAAACATAAAGAACAATCCAAAGATACTAAAAGGAATCAAGTTGAGTTTCACATACAAACCATCCACCCGGAGGTGGTCACAAAAGAATTAGCCTCTCATCTCCATTGCAAGATCTTCACTTGATGTGTTGTTGGAGATTGAATGCATGATTTGATGATTAAGATGATGATTAGGAATGATTAATTAAGGGAAAAACACCTTGGGAATGATTAAAAACGGCTAGGGTTAAGTCTCCTCTCGTTTGGGAGCATAATTATCTATTTATAGGGTTTAAACCTGTTGGATCAGTTTGCTCTTTTTGCTAAGTAAGAACTTGCTATCTTGACACTTAAGTGTTTAGCAAGCCCTTGTATATCAGATAATAAGCACAGCGGAATGTATAAGTTAAAGCAACACTTTTTATACTAAGGAAGAGTTATTACTCCCCCTTGATGATTGAAACTAATAAATGACAAGTATTTATTATGAATCCAAGCAGTAAATGAGAATTAGATACTTAGACAGATTCACAATAAATACAGAAATGGAATAGAACAGTGAAAGTGTTTGAAGGATTTTTCTATTAAAAATCAATGTCTAAAATAGAAGGTTGAAGCCTCCTATTTATAGACGTTTACATACATGTATCTTGCCCAAAAAGCAAGTACAGAAACAACAGAAACAAGTTGCACAAGTTGCAACATTGAAACAAACAAATACAGCTAAAAGTAATAATAAACAATAAAACTACTGATGCAAAAGGCGGTGGAAAATATCTGATGCTAAGTGCTGATGAATGACAAACTACTGATGAGTAGTTTGTCTTCAGTACTTCTGAAGTGAACTTGTCTGGTTTGGACTTCAGAACTTCTGATGAAGTTTCTTCTTCAGCACTTTTCTTATCTTCTCTTCAGCAGTTCTTTGTTTTCTTTTCAGTACTTCTATACTTAGCCAAAATGACAGAAGTGAATTAGACTAAGGTTTCCAAAAGTGGTTTCACCAATCCTCTTTGTCCTAACAAAACCATTAAATTCGTAACTTATGCTGGCAGGGGCGCAAGGTCAGACCAGACCAGCGCACCTTGCGCTGGTAACATTCTCAGCTTGCGCTGGGGAGCACCAAATTTCCCAAACTTTCTGTGATGCGCCGGGATCAGAGCACCCGCGCTCAAAGGCATTTTACCTTGCGCTCCAACTCGAAATTCCTTCTTTTCTTCACACTTTCACTTGGGATTGCATCCATAAACTTCCAACCTCTTGTCTAGCTTCCAAAACCTTCATATTAAGCTCCAATTAACTTCATTAAGCCTCAAGTACCTGAAAATCCCAATCATTCTCAAAGTAACTATGTTTTATGATATAAACCACTTAAAAACACCTAGTTACACATACTAAAACATGGTTAAACATCCACCAATCAATCTCTAAGGCGGAAACCCCCACGAGTCCAACAATTACATTACATCAAAAGAGAAAGACTTCCAATCCTTCCAATCCACTACCCCATATCGTCCCCAATTACAAAACCAAGATAACTTAACGCTTTGACGTCTGACATAATATCGACCACATTCCTGCTCGTCTAATTCAAAACCTTGTCATTCCAAGCTTTCCAAATACGCGAACTTGCGACTATTAAAATGTCGTACAAAATTTCCTTCTTACTCTTCCACCAACCCGAATTAATTACCACGTCAACAATATCTTTAGATGAAAATAGATAAATCGGAGGTAAATGATACCAATTCGCGATCCCATTCCAAACTCCATTTGCCACACTACATCTGAACAGTTGGGAGATGGTGTTCAGTCACTACTCTGGTATGCAGCTTTTCTTTGATGGTCTTTTGTATTTGGTAGGCAAAAGTGGAAGGATCCCTGAATTGTGTTAACAGAGGTTTCTCCTCAATGTCAAAATCTGAATGGACTATTGAACTTCCTTCAAGTAGTACCATTTTGAAGTCAGTTTTGACATTGTCCTCTGCCTTCTTTCTCTGAGTAGCAGGTCTTCTTGATACACCAGAAGTTCTAACTACTGATCTTGAAGGATCAGCAGTTTGAAACTTCTCTGGATTTGCAGCTTTGGCAGCCAAGTATTTTCTGTAAGTATCCATTAGTCTTTCTTCTTTCCATCTGGATACTGAGGCTTTTGAACCATAGCCCTCTGCTACTAGCTCTTCTATAATCTGGGCTCTCTTGGCCTTTCCTTCTTTGCTAGTGGCCATTTTATCTGCAAGCAGTTGTGCTCTTCTTGTCAGCTCTTGCATAGAGAGTCCTTTGAGTGTAAAGGCTTTAGTCTTGCTGTTCTTGGTAATGTAAGACACCAGTTGTTGTCTTTTATCTTGTTCAGCAATCTCATCAAGGCTAGCCTGCCTTTGTAGTTCAGCTTCATAAGCCTGAAGTTTTTCTTCATGGCTTAAATCTAGATCATCCCTTTCTTCCAGAGTTTTCCAGATCTGATCTTCTCTAGCCTTCTTGTTGGCTGCAACTAAGCTCTTCTTTAATAATTCAGCTGATTGAGAGATGGGAGAAGGGTTTAGTACAGTCATTGTTGTAACAGTTGTAGGCCTGATAGGATCAGATGTTGGTTGAGTGGGAGCAGTGGTTCTGGAAGGGTCAGCAGTTTGAGGTTTGGAAGTGTTAACCTCTGATGGGTTGACAACTGCTGATGGTTTGTCAACTACTGAAGGATTGTCTTCAGTACTTTCTGATTCTTCATCAGAACTTTTGCCATCAGAAGTTTCTTCATTGTGCCTTAGGGATTCTTCAGATGTTTGGGTCTCATCTTCTTCTTCAATCTCTTCTACAGAGACACCAAACTGTTTGGCCAGTTTTTCTTTCCTGGCCTGATCTTTTTGATCTCTTTCAAGGATGGCCACTCTTGCCCTTATCCTGGCTTGGAATGACTCCTTAGGTTCCCTGATCTTCTCCCCATTTTTGGATTCATCAATTTTAAGTTTTGAGGTTGAGGGTTGGGAGAATTGTCCTTGAAGATGAGCAATCTGTTGGCTGTTGAAATCTATCTTATTGGACAGATCATTCATCTTAGTCTTGATCACTCCAAATTGATTCTTGATAGACAGCTCCAAGTTAGCTGTGTATGTTTGGAAGTGATTTCTGATGAGAGTATTCATCATGTGGTACAGGGGACCCTCTAGGCTGCATAGCTGGTTCAGGTCTATGCTTATTTGCCCAAGGAATTGGGTAGGCATTTGTTGTGAAGGGGGTGTTTTTGGGTGATCCTCATGTTGTACAGAGGATGCCACTCTAGGGGTTTTAGGGATTGAGTGGGCTTTAACCTGTGCAGGGGTGACTGGCTTCTTGAGCCTGGATACCCCTGAAACAGGACCTTCATAATGTGCCGTCAATTCAGTAGTTTGTGTTTGTGAAACATCATCCAAATTAATGGAATCATCTGAATCCCTGATGTTGCCCTCAATGAGGACTGTCTCAGTTAAATCATGAGCTGAGCCCAACTCAGTTCTCTCATGAACCTCTTGTTCTTGGTTCTGAGGATTTCCTACTTCAGGCATTAAGCCTTCATCAGTAGTTGCCACATCTGAGGTCTTAGCTATGTTACTTCTATCCTCAGATCCACCACTGGGTGGTAACTGAGTAGTAGCAGCCTCAGATGCCCCAAGAGTCTCTAAAATTGGGCTTAAAGACTCTGGTCCACCCTCATCTCTTGGGATAGGGCTAGAGATGTCCACATCCATGTCTGATGTAGTGGTTATGTCCCCTGTTTGTTGTGGTTGTAGGGGACTGACATAATCAGATGGGACCTTCTCTTTTAGCCCAGAGAGAAGTTTGGCAATTTCTATTGCCTCTTGTTCAGAAATTTGTGGGGTTGGTTCAGTAGTTTGGGCAATAGGTGAATTTTGTTGTTCAGCAGTTTCAAAAGAAGAGTGTGTTTCAATAGTTTTTCTAAGTCTTTTTCTTTTGAATAAAATGGTTATGGGTGCTCTTGGTGGGGTTTGAGATGGATGAGACTGAGAGGGTGTTTCAGTCTCACCTATTTGAAGAGCAGAATGCTCATGAGCATGTTCAGGCATCTCAACCTCCTGAACAGCTTTTCTTTTGGGTTGGTGGGTTGTTGTCTTTGTTGGCTTGGGCTTTTTGGCTTTTGGTGGTGTGAGTTTGGAAGATGTGGGCTTCAGGGGGACTTGTTGTTGTTCTCCCTGATCATCTTCTGGCCAGGCAGCCGGTTTGTTATGCCTTGAGTATGCTTGTGATGTTAAAGGATTTAAAGTTGAAATTTTTCCCACAAGCACCTCATTACCCAGTTCCCCTATTATGCATTGCATAATGAACCTTGGGTACAACAAAAACTTTTTCTTGGTATTATTGTGATGTAACACCAACTCATTGAAAAATAGTTTTGATGCCCTGAATTTAGTTTCATTCACAATGGAATGAAATACTGGTTGAAAAGTGGAGGGCATCTGGTCATAAGACCCTATTTTAGGACTCAAACACATAATAATATAATGAAACAAAAGTTTGTATTTTGGTTCAAAATATTTTTTGAATATAGTAGCATGGGAGAGAGTACCTTGATAACCACACTCAGTCATGGTTAGGTGAATATCAGAATTAGCAACATGGTCAGGGGCAGTTACATCATCCAGACCCAGTCTTGTTGCCAGTGTGGCCGGTGTGATGGTCAGTGGTTTCCCTTTTATTCTTGAGTTGAGGGAAATGACTTCATCATCCGTTGTCACCGTCTCAGCATTTTCCCAGAACTCATTCAGAGTTTCAGTGTGAATTGGTGGGTTTATTGTGAGAGCAGTAAAATATTGGGATTTTACGACAAGATCAATGATCTCATCGTATTGGGACCAGCCTTCTTGTTTTTCAAGAAAGGCCCTTTGATTGTGTCCCTGCTTTAGAACTAGAGCCATGTGGTTTGGGTTTTGATCGAACAGTTGATTTGCAGGTTTAGGTTATTGAGAGAGTTTTTGAGAGAGAAGGAGGGATATTTTTGAGTTTGAAAGGATAAGTGTGGAGAAAAAGGTATTTATCAGAAGTTTTAACCGCTTGAATCTTCTTTATTAGAAGTTTTTGAACCGCCTTTGGTTAAAAATCTTTTTATCAGAGGTTTTAAACTGATTAGGTCAAACCTCTGATGATGGGAAAAGTCAGATTTGCCCTTTGACTAAACTGCTGATGAAGAATTACTTCATCAGTAGTTCCCATTTTCTCTTCAGTAGTTTTAACAGCTGATGAGAAATGTTTTTATAAATACTTTTATTCATAACTTCTGAAGGTTATTTTATCAGAAGTTACACACTTTTCAGAAAATTATCCCCATACTGATGTTTGTTCATCAGTAGTTTCTCTCTTTTTCAGAAGTTTTGTTTCAGACTTTTTGTCTGTTTTGTAAGTGAAAAATGAAAAATTGCAGAATAATAAAATAAACACTTACAAATTTAGCATCCCAAGCATGGATACTAACTTCTGAAATGTTGATGTGTCAAGGGGTTTTGTGAAGATGTCAGCTATTTGATTAGCTGTTACAACATGCTTCACCTCAATCTTGCCTTTTTCATAGCAATCTCTTATGAAATGGTACCTTATCTCAATATGTTTGGTTTTTGAGAACTGTACCGGATTTTGAATGATGCTAATGGCAGATTTGCTGTCTACAAACAAAGGTGTCTTGGTCTCTTTGATTCCATAATCAAGAAGTTGATATTGGAGCCATTGTATCTGTGATGTACAACTTGCAGCTGCAATGTATTCAGCTTCAGCAGTTGAAGTTGCAACAGATGTTTGCTTCTTTGATTGCCATGACACTAGACAGTTGCCCAGGAATTGACAACCACCAGATGTTGACTTTCTTGTCATCTTACACCCTGCATAGTCACTATCTGAAAAAGCTGATAACTTGGTATTGCTTGAAGCAGGATACCAAATTCCAAGTGTTGGAGTTCCTTTCAGATATCTGAAAATTCTTTTGACTGCTATAAGGTGTGATTCCCTTGGTGCTGATTGATATCTAGCATAGACACATGTTGAAAACATAATATCTGGTCTAGAAGCAGTTAAGTATAAAAGGGAACCTACCATGCATCTGTACATGGTTTGATCAACCTGTTTTCCTTGATCATCAGGTTCAACTTGTGTGATAGGTGTCATGGGAGTGGAACATGATTTACAGTCATTTAAAGAAAATTTGTTCAATAATTCTTTAACATATTTTGATTGATGTATAAAAGTTCCATTTGTTTGTTGCTTGATCTGCAGTCCTAGAAAGTACTGCAGTTCTCCCATGGTACTCATCTCAAATTTTGATTGCATGAGTTTCTTAAAATCATCACACAGTTTTGTGTTTGTTGAACCAAAAATGATATCATCAACATAAATTTGAACAAGTAAGACATGATTTCCAACATGTTTAATGAAAAGAGTTTTATCAATGGCACCTCTTGTAAAGTTATTTTTGAGTAAAAAGGTGGAGAGTGTATCATACCAGGCTCTTGGAGCCTGTTTGAGCCCATAAAGAGCTTTGTCCAGTCTGTACACCCACTCAGGATGAGAAGGATCCTCAAACCCAGGTGGCTGACAGACATACACCTCCTCTTTTATTTTTCCATACAAAAATGCACTTTTCACATCCATTTGATAAACTTTAATTTTGTTGGAAATGGCATAGGCCAGAAATAACCTGATGGCCTCAAGCCTTGCAACTGGAGCAAAGGTTTCATCATAGTCAATTCCCTCTTCTTGAGAGTACCCTTGAACTACCAGTCTTGCCTTGTTCTTGATTATCATACCAGCTTCATCTTGTTTGTTCCTGAAAACCCATCTTGTGCCAATTGGTTGCTTGTTTGGAGGTAAGGGACAGATTTCCCAGACCTGTTGCTTGTTGAACTGAAGCAGTTCATCTTGCATAGCTTGCACCCAATTATTGTCTTTGAGGGCTTCCTGGTACTTCTTTGGTTCCAACTGAGAGATAAAGGCTGAAAATAGGCAAAAGTTGGAGAGCTGGTTTCTGGTAAGAACACCTGAAGCTATATCACCCATGATTTGATCAAGTGGATGATCTCCGTGTTCAATCAGTTGTTGTAAACCACTGACAGGTGTAGGTGGCTCTTGTTCTTCAAACAAACTACTGAGGTCTATAATATCTGGTTCAGCAGTTTTAGCTTCTTCAGTAGTTGCAGGTGCTGAAGCAGATGTTTGAGTTTGGCCTTCAGTATTTGTTGGATCAGAAGTTTGTGAAACTTCTGATGGTGTTGAAGTTGACTTAATGACTGTTTGAGGAGTCCATGGTGTAGGATCCTCATCTTCAAACCTTTGATCACCATAATAAGTAGGTTTGGAAGGAGTAACAGTCTTTTCAGGTCCAAAGTGGAAGTTGTCAAGGTCAAAGAGTTCAGCAGGATGTGCTGGAATAAGAGTGTGTTTTGACTCATTGAACTTGACATTCAATGTTTCTTCTACTATCCTGGTGTGAGAATTAAAAACCTTGTAGGCTTTTCTAGTTGAAGAGTAACCAAGAAAGTAACCTGAGTCAACTTTGGCAGCAAACTTTGAAATAGATTCCTTTATGTTCAAGATGAAACATTGACACCCAAAAGCCCTGAAAAAGGAGATAAGGGGCTTCATGCCATGAAGAACTTCATAGGCAGTCTTGGAATGTCTCTTGACCACAAGAACTCTATTCTGAACATAACATGATGTGTTAACTGCTTCTGCCCAAAAGTACAAGGGCAGTCCAGAATCAGCTAACATTGTTCTTGCTCCTTCTATCAATGTTCTGTTCTTCCTTTCTACTACACCATTTTGTTCAGGAGTTCTGGGAACACTGTATTGTCTAATAATCCCTTTAGACAAACAGAATTCATCCAGAGTTTTGTTCCTGAACTCTGTCCCATTGTCACTTCTAATGGTTTTGACAGATAGAGAATATTGTTTCTCTACTTGTAGAATGAAGAACTTGATGATTTCAGCAGCCTCATCCTTGGAGAATAAGAAGAATACCCATGTGAATCTTGAGTAGTCATCAATGATGACTAAGCAGTACTTCTTCTTACCAAGGCTCATAATCTTGACAGGTCCAAATAAGTCCATATGGAGTAGTTGAAGACATGCAGTTGTTTTTGATTCTTCAATAGACTTATAGGAGGACTTATGCTGTTTTCCCTTTAAACAGGATACACAGTGTTCTTGACACTGGTATACTTTCAAAGGTAGACCTCTGACCAAGCCCATTTTTGTGACTTTATTTATGGTTTTAAAGTTCACATGGCCAAGTCTCCTGTGCCAGAGATCTGTTTCTGAAGTTGATGCCCTTGAGAAGAAACAGGCAGTGTTGTTCAATACTTTGTCTTTCTCAATGTCCACTGCATAGACATTGCCACATCTTTTGGCAATCAGCAAAGTATGATCTTCAATAATCTTCTCTATCAACTTCTGGCCTTCTGGTGAGATGATCTTGCATGCTGTCTTTGTGAAAAAGGAAGAATATCCTTTATCACACATTTGTGACACACTCAGCAAGTTGTATTCAAGGTTTTCCACCAGATTGACCTTGTCAAACTGTATTTTGCCAGAGGAGACATTGCCATGTCCTAGCACATATCCCTTAGCATTGTTCCCAAAGGATACAGATCCTTCTCTTTGGCTGATAAAGTTGTTTATCAGGTATCTGCATCCATTCATGTGCATAGAGCCTCCACTATCAACATACCATATGTTGTTTAAGCCCCTGGAAACTCTCTGTGACAATGCAAATTTTGAAGTACAGCCTTCAAATGCCATTAAGGCAAAGTTCTTTCTGCCATTGTCTGGTTCTCCCCAGTTGATGTCAAACACTTTGTTGTCTGCATCAGGATTGCACTCTGTGGTGTCAAAAGGAAGACTGCCCCAGTCAACATACCCTGAGGTGAAAAGACTTTGTTGAGAGGGTTGTTGAGGCTGTGGAGGATGTTGAGCAGCTGGAAAGGGAGGGATTCATTGTTGGCTCTGCATCTGTTGAGCAGGCACTTGAACATATTGTACTTGTGGCATGTATTGCTGTTGAGGAGCTTGTGCCTGTACAAAATGAGCACTCCCTTGAATTCCATTATTCCTATTATAATTGGGGTTATAGTTATTTCCAGATTGTGATTGGTTAAAGCTAGAGCTTCTACACTCTCTAGCAAAGTGTCCCAACTTCTGACACTTGTGACATCTCAATTTAGATTTGTCAAAACCAATTTTTGTATTACTGGTCAATCCTGGAAATTTCCTTCCTGACCTTTTATAAAACTTGTTAGTTTTAATGCTTAGCATGGCCAGTTGGTGTAAAATGTCCATTTCTTCTAAGTCATCACTACTAAAGTTTTTCAAATCATCCATGATAAAACATAGATTATCAGCAGTTTGACTTAGGTCATTATTGTCATAACCTGGGAAAGATCTTTCTGATGAGATCCCAGTTGTTATGTCAATGTTGTCATAAGATCCATAGGAACAAGTTGGTGAGTCTTGTCCCAAGAGTGCTGTACTACCTGGTAGGTAGTCATCAGCAGTTTTACCAGATGATTGTAATTTCTTCTTTTGATCAATTTCTCTCTCAAAAGTAAGTAATCTCCCATGGAGTTTTGTAAGAGTGAGGGAGCTAAAATCTGGTGAGGATCTTAAAACAATGGAGTATGTTTCCCATTTGTCTGGTAAAGACCTTAAAAATCTATGTAGCATAGACACTGTTGTATAGGTCTGACCATTTATCTTTAGCTCAGATATTAATGAGGAGAATCTTTCAAATTGTTGAGTTAAAGTTTCCCCATTAATATGAGCAAATGTCTCATATTGTTGAGCTAAGATTTCTCTGGTGTTGGCAATCACCTCTTCAGTTCCTCCAAACTGTTCTTTAAGACAATCCCAGAGTTCTTTGGCACTTTCACAATGTAAAAGGCCAGAGTATATCTCATTTGGGAGAGCCATTGCCAACATAGAGAATGCTTTTGCATCTAGCTCAAGTTTTAGGAAATCATCATCTGTATATTCTTTAGGGTCCTTAGGGACCTTGACATTAGTTTCAAGATTGACATTTACTGGTTTGTGAGGACCATATATCACAGATCTCCAACAACCTGTGTTGGTTTGTGACAAGGTATGTGCCATTCTCTTTTGCCATATGTTGTATTCATTTCTGACAAGCATGGCAGGTTTAGTGGCAGAACCAGTATTATGTGGATCCATTTTAAAGAGTATAGATTTGTCAGAAACTCTTTTAAGTGATGGATGTTTGATAAAAAGTGAACTTTTGATCTTTTTATTGAATATCAATAAGAGCTTTGTGTCTGATTCTCAATTTGTTAGATTGATATGTGATCAGATAAACCAAGGCTCTGATACCAATTGTTGGATCAGTTTGCTCTTTTTGCTAAGTAAGAACTTGCTATCTTGACACTTAAGTGTTTAGCAAGCCCTTGTATATCAGATAATAAGCACAGCGGAATGTATAAGTTAAAGCAACACTTTTTATACTAAGGAAGAGTTATTACTCCCCCTTGATGATTGAAACTAATAAATGACAAGTATTTATTATGAATCCAAGCAGTAAATGAGAATTAGATACTTAGACAGATTCACAATAAATACAGAAATGGAATAGAACAGTGAAAGTGTTTGAAGGATTTTTCTATTAAAAATCAATGTCTAAAATAGAAGGTTGAAGCCTCCTATTTATAGACGTTTACATACATGTATCTTGCCCAAAAAGCAAGTACAGAAACAACAGAAACAAGTTGCACAAGTTGCAACATTGAAACAAACAAATACAGCTAAAAGTAATAATAAACAATAAAACTACTGATGCAAAAGGCGGTGGAAAATATCTGATGCTAAGTGCTGATGAATGACAAACTACTGATGAGTAGTTTGTCTTCAGTACTTCTGAAGTGAACTTGTCTGGTTTGGACTTCAGAACTTCTGATGAAGTTTCTTCTTCAGCACTTCTCTTATCTTCTCTTCAGCAGTTCTTTGTTTTCTTTTCAGTACTTCTATACTTAGCCAAAATGACAGAAGTGAATTAGACTAAGGTTTCCAAAAGTGGTTTCACCAATCCTCTTTGTCCTAACAAAACCATTAAATTCGTAACTTATGCTGGCAGGGGCGCAAGGTCAGACCAGACCAGCGCACCTTGCGCTGGTAACATTCTCAGCTTGCGTTGGGGAGCACCAAATTTCCCAAACTTTCTGTGATGCGCCGGGATCAGAGCACCCGCGCTCAAAGGCATTTTACCTTGCGCTCCAACTCGAAATTCCTTCTTTTCTTCACACTTTCACTTGGGATTGCATCCATAAACTTCCAACCTCTTGTCTAGCTTCCAAAACCTTCATATTAAGCTCCAATTAACTTCATTAAGCCTCAAGTACCTGCAAATCCCAATCATTCTCAAAGTAACTATGTTTTATGATATAAACCACTTAAAAACACCTAGTTACACATACTAAAAAATGGTTAAACATCCACCAATCAATCTCTAAGGCGGAAACCCCCACGAGTCCAACAATTACATTACATCAAAAGAGAAAGACTTCCAATCCTTCCAATCCACTACCCCATATCGTCCCCAATTACAAAACCAAAGATAACTTAACGCTTTGACGTCTGACATAATATCGACCACATTCCTGCTCGTCTAATTCAAAACCTTGTCATTCCAAGCTTTCCAAATACGCGAACTTGCGACTATTAAAATGCCGTACAAAATTTCCTTCTTACTCTTCCACCAACCCGAATTAATTACCACGTCAACAATATCTTTAGATGAAAATAGATAAATCGGAGGTAAATGATACCAATTCGCGATCCCATTCCAAACTCCATTTGCCACACTACAAACTAAAAAGATATGATCCACGCATTCCTCTACCTCCTCGCATAACTCACAAAGACAATCTCCATGGATGATATTTCTTCTTCGTAATGCCACTTTGGTAGGTATTCTATCCAGCAACACCCTCCACATAAAAACATTACACTTTAACGACACCCATTTACACCAATCAAAATCTATTTGAGGATCATATGCTCGGTTTTGCTGCATCCACTTCTTAGCTTCCTGGATTGTATAGTCCATCGGCCCACTATCGACCCAAGCCCAATAATCTTTTTTGTCTTCCAATCGTTGGCCCACCAGTAGACGCTAACAAGCAATCAACTCGCTGACTTCTTGAGGCGAATTAGGATATGATTTCTAGTCCCAAATTACAATTCCATCCAATGTACCAACACCAATTCTATCCGCAACTAAACTCCACTTATTTTTCACTAACTGGAACAAAGCAGGGAACATTGCTTTTAAAAGGACCCAAGTAATCCACGGATCTAACCAAAACTTTATATCCATCCCATTACATAGTTGACCCCGTATCATATTTATCCCATACACATCACCTACCTTTAGACGACAACCACTATTAACTAGTTTCGTCCAAGTACCCGAGAACCTAGATTTAATCGGATATGTATCCCACCTCCTCATCGAACCATGAATAGCATCAATGACTCTACTCCACATGGAACTACCTTCTATACGATAACGCCAAAGCCACTTTAACAAGAAGGCATTGTTACTATCACCAAGCTTAGTAAGACCCAACCCACCTTGTTTCTTTGGCCTAGTATCTATATCCCATCCAACCCAATGAACCTTTTTGCTATCCAAATCACCACCCCATAGAAAATGCTTAATCAATGCCTCAAGACTATTTATAACCCCAATTGGTGTCTTAAACAAAGAGAAGAAATAAGAAGGTAAACTTTCTAGCACCGATTTTATTAACGTCAACCGGCCACCAATCGATAGAACATTCGATTTCCAATTGGAAAGGCGTGTTTTGAATACTTTTACTACTGGATCCCAATTGCTTATCCTACTCATATTGGCACAAACACAAATACCCAAGTAAGAGAAAGGGGTAACTCCTGAACAACACCTCACAACCCTTGCCTTCTCACTAACCTCATCCGTACTCTTCCCCAGTACAACAAATAGAGTAGACTTTTGAATATTAATCCAAAGGCCCGAACATAAGTGAAACACACGAAGCAATCTTCTAAGAGTAACAAAGTTATTGTCCTACCACTCTCCCATTACCATCGCATCATATGCGTAAAGTAAATGAGAAAGAACAGGACCTCCATTCGGAAGCCGGATGCCACTAAAGGAACCCACATCACATGCCTTTCTTATAAGACCTGCAAGAGCCTCCATAACAATAATAAACAAGAAAGGAGAGATGGGATCACCTTGTCTCATACCCTTCTCACAAGAAAATTCGGGGAACCATTAACAAGAACTGACGATCCAGCTGACTCCAGAACTACTTTGATCCAATTACACCAAAGCTCTGGAAAATTCATCTGTCTCATAACCGATATCAGAAAATCCCAATTAACATTATCATAAGCTTTAGCAAAGTCAATCTTGAACATAAATAATTCCTTCCCACATCTTTTAGCCCAAGATAATACTTCACTTATAATTAACGGCTCATCCAAAATATACCTCCCTGCTATAAATGCCGATTGAGTTTCAGAGATGATGCTATCAATCACCTTTTTCAACCTATTTGTTAAGACTTTTAATATCACTTTACTAACCACACCAATCAAATTAATTGGGCGATACTCCCCCAATTCAACTGGGTCCTTCACTTTAGGCACCAAAGTGATAAAAGAAGAACCCACACCCCGACTAATGACCTCCATCAAAGCAAACTTATGAAAAATATCCAGAAAGTCACCTGAAAAAAAAAGACCAAATTTTTTTAATAAAGCGGAAATTAAAACCATCAGGACCCGAAGCTTTGTCACTCAAACACCGCATCTTTAATTTCTTTCTTTAAAAAAGGAGTCACAAGACCTTCCGCTACATCCGTATCCAAATTCTTCAAACCGTAAACAGAAAGCGAAGGCCGATCTTTGATATCTTCAACGAACTTTTCTTTAAAAAATCGATGGACCTCCTTTTTAATCTCTTTCGGTTTCGTAACCCACTCACCATTAACGGACAGACCAGGAATCGAATTGGAGACTCGACGAGCATTAATAATACCATGAAAGAACCGAGAATTTTCTTCACCCTCCTTCGCCCACTTTACTCTAGCTTTCTGTTTCAAATCCCGAACCTTAAAAGAGTTCAACTCTTTCAACCATTTTGTAGCTTCTTCGAGAACCCACCTTTCCTCTTCCATTAAATCACAATTTTCCATAACCATTTCTAACTCGCCAATCTCTGCTTTAAGTCCATTTTCCTCCTCAAGTTCAATACTAATCTTCTTCTTATGCCACTCCTTAATCCTTGACTGAAGAGTTCTGAATGTTGTCAGCATCTAAAAGTCCGGTGGTCCTTTAAAATTTATAGATGATAGCGCATCCTTGACCACCTTATCCAACCCATCTCTACTAAGCCATGAATTATAAAATATAAATGGCTTTGGACCGAAGTTGTGCGACTCAATCTTTAACAAAAGCGGGCAATGATCGGATTCAACCCGGTCCAAAACTCTATACTCCGCATTCGGCCATCTATTGAAGAATGACCAACACACAAACACACGATCAATCCGGCTAAGTTTAGTTTCAGCAAGGTACATGAACTTCGGGCCTCTCAAAGAATACTCATACAAACCGGCATCTTCCAAAAAATCGTTAAACTCATTCGTAGCTGCTTCATTGTATTTTGAATTTCTACGTTCCACCCAATCATGAACACTATTAAAATCACCCGTGACAATCCAAAGCCCATTATCATGCATGTCAATCGCCTTAATCTCATCCCAAACCACCCGTTTATCAACCAACTTTTGCAGAAAATAAACATTGACAAATGAAGCTTTCTGACCATCATGTTTCAAATAACCCGAAACCACAAGCACCGATCTACTTTTCACAACCGCTGTCTTCACAAACGCCTTAGGATCCCAAAAAGAAATCAATCCCCCAGACCTACCTGAATCATCAACATGCTCATATTCAAACTCACCCGACCCCAAGAATCTACTCACATCCACACCTTTTAATGACTGAAATTGAGTCTCCTGGAGCATAACAAACCCAACCTCATTTGACACCTTTAATTTTTTTTAACCCAAGAACTCTTACCAACAGACCCCAACCCTCTAACATTCCATGAAATACAATTCATTTAGCAACTGATTGAAAACCTTCTTCATTAACCATCTTCTCAATGGACAACTCATGCCTATCTATATTAGAAACACCAAGGTTCATACCCAAAATAACCGTCTCGCCTACTTCTTCCGTAACCCCCTCAACAATCGGGATCTTTTCAACATCCACATTCATTGTTTCTTTATTAAGATCGGGTGTAATAAAAAACGATCGATATCATACGGATCATCACCTTCTCTAGATCTTTTTTTTAGGTCTTTCAAGTTCCGTAGGAGACATAGACTTGTCCGACCTTCGTTTCTTCCGAAAACTGCCTCTATTCTTTTTCTTAGTAGCCTTAGGGATCCGACCACCCGGAAAAAAAAGAGCACTGGACCCCTCGTTATTACAAACATCAACTCCATTTGTATTCAAGTCATCTTGCGAAACCTCCTCACTAACCCATGATACTTAGGCAAACTCTGGATTGCCTGTGATCTTACTTCAAACGACCTACCATGCAGTTGTGGAATGACCACTCTAATGGGTTATGAACAATAGCAGGTCTGAAGTGGCTTTCAATACCTCTCATTAGGCCTCTCTCAAACCTCATGGGAATGCCTGCTTGATTATTAGCTGGAGGTATTGCATTCCTTGGGTTAGGTTTCAAGGGTCGATTCACTGCTGGTTGCTGTCTAGGTGCAGGGTGAACGGGAGCTTCTGGAAATGCTTGATATCCTTGATTGGATTGATTGAACTGATGGTACCCTTGATGATTTAAATTATGTGGCCTCGCCAACTGATATGTCCCGTGATCTCCTTCATCCCCATCCGGATCCCCATCATCATACTCGTAGTTACCTTGATTAATTCTTTGACTGAAGCTAAATGATGGATATTGGGTTGTAGAAGTATGTGGGAATTGTGTACCAGTTTGATTTATTGTGTTATCATCGGGAGTCACTCTTACATAAGGGGAAGAGTGACTGGTCATAGGTTATTGAGTGAAAAGTGAGTCTTGTGCCAAAGATTCGCCTTGTTGTGGATTGAATCTCTCAAAGTTTGGGAGAGAAGTTATTGCAAAAGTGTGAGTTGTGGTTGGTTGTGGTAAAGATGATGTTTGTGAATGTGATGGTGGAAGATTATCAAAGTTCGGGAATGGTGGAATTTGTGATGATTGGGTATTGGATTGTGGTGGAGGTTCAGAAGTGGCGAATGTGTTGGGTAATGGGTGGCTTGGAGTGGGTGAAAACTGTGGTTGAGACAGTGGTTCAGTAGTAAGGTTCAGGTTCTCCATTGATTTGAAATGTGAAATTGGAGATTGTAAAAACCTTCTTCTCTTGATGAAATACTCGGTACTGCCGAGCTGTTTTCTCAACCTCTAGATCGAACACTAGTGGAGATGACTTCCCTGAATGTCTTGTATGATGCATGCAACTGAAGAGTTACTTACACAAAACAGACAAAAAAATCGAGCGTAATACTGAACAATAAACTAAACAAACAGAAAGCAAATATTTTTTGGATTTTTAGAGTTTTTATATTAAACTAAGAAAAGAACACTTTACGCACGACTCCCCGGCAGCGGCGCCATTTGATGACATGTCGTTTGGGTCATGTAAAAACCTAAATAAACTAGATAGCTAAAGTAAGTAGGGTATCGAATCCATGAGGAGCATGTGGTTAATATTACATGTTTTGTTTGATTATTAAACTAAAAATAACTAAATTAATTTAAAACCAAATTTTGGATTGGATTGAATAACTATACTAATGAAAACTAAAATTGATTTAAAAAAACAACTATGAGGAACGAGCGATCTACTCCGAATTTCAAGTTCAAAGATAAGTTCAATAACCTAATTTTCAGTTTTGGAAAACCACATAGACATGATTATGTTAACTTAATGATTTTGATAAAACGAGGACAAAGTACTCTGATTGTAAAACAACGAGAGGATATCACACGATTATCAATTATAAATTACCAAACCAAACCCTTTTCCAATAGATCCCACTTACTAGAACTCTCGAGAATTGAAGGCTAAAGAACTAGGTTTCAAATAAAATATAACCCTTTACAATTCAGTTAAACAAATAGCAAAAAGCATCAAATGCTTAGCAAAAAGCATCAAATGTTTAGATTACTAGATCCAAACAAATAAGAAAACTAGCTTATATAATCTTACTAACAAGAACCATCCATTGAAGAAGATCACAAGATAATTAGCCACCGGATACTGTCACTTGTATCCCTTTTTGATTTGCATACCAAAGCAGCCAAAGTCTGCTGCCTTCGTGCGTCCCCCTCGTGCCTTCCTTCTTAGCCCTCAATAATATCCTCCCTAATAATAATGGGTTGATCCTTTTTTTTCTACGAATTGGGCCTTGGGCCATTACATGTCACGTTCCTTTTATTATTATTATTATTATTATTACTATTATTAAAGTAATATTATTATAAATATTAATTCCATGCTCGCTCTCGAGTCTACGCGACTTGATCATTTTCCTTTGTATTAAGCTCATATCTCACGAACACTTACAAACACACATGTACACTATTAAATAACTAAGGCCGACTTAAAGCACACAATAAAAAGACTAAAATATACACAAAACTAACATATTAACAAGGTGTTTTTAACAACACATCACTCCATTTGTATTCAAATCATCTTGCGGAACCTCCTCAACTCTCTGTTGCTGAACATCACTTTTCTGCAACATAACCACGTCGACTGAACCTTCACCACAATCTTCTTTATCAACCAAAACCTCATCATACAAACTAGCGACCTCCTATACTTCAATATCATCCAAACAGTCCAGGATCCAATCTCCGAGTTCTTCCTCTATAACAACCGAAAAAGAATCATTCCTTCACTTAAGAACTATCTCTTGATTAATCCTCTTGACTGATTCACACAACACACCAACAAGGGCATGCGAAAAATCTGGTTGACGTTCACTGATATGAGCCGATTGAATAACTTCACCAAACTTAGCCCCAATACTATCAAACACACAATCATCATATAAAGACAATGGGACCCCAAAGATCTTTATCCACTCAATACGCTCAAATAGAACCCTTTGCCCTTCCCAAACTTCCAACGTAACAAAAAACCGATGACCACACTTCTCTTATACTATGAAATTCTAGCATAGACTCCCTATCTTCAAACACCAAATAACCGAAAGTCCACCGACATATCTAATACCAACCTTCGCCAAACCAACCGAGGATAACCAAACCTTCAGAGTAGTTAACTCCTTAAGACCACAAACCCTACCAATCAAACCCAACCCATTCCATTGAAGTCTACCTTGGACCGAGTGATCTATCAACACCTCTGCATGATCTATAATCGGGTCTATATCAAGAAGGGTGTCCTTAAACTTTCGTTGATTTGATGAACTCGGTCCCTGTTGATCCCCCACATTAACGGTTACTGTTTCATTAACCATGGTGTCTACTTTCTTCTCATTCACCGGTACCCATTGTTTATCCTCCTTCCATGATAACCTTTCCACATCCACAAAACGAGCCAACACGATAAAAAGTTTATACGACCCGATCCAAACGTCTTTCGACTCCTTCTCTAAACTCAACGGATCCTTAACATTCTTAAAGGAAACAAAACCAAACCTTTTGCCAATTTTATCATATTTTCTCGCAATATACGTATCATGGATATCCCCAAAGCCATTAATAACAGCGTGAAGATCTGACGACGCATAGCCTCCCGGAAGATTGGACACAAAAACTTCGTTACCGGCACAATATAATTCTTCGAATCAGCATCTTGTCTAGGTTTCCTACCCTTCTTTGATGGAGCATCATACTAAGTACTCAGCTTATACTTCTCCCTAGCCGTCATACTTGCTTTGGAAAAAGCCAAATCGCCGCCTACGAAAAGCTGGGGATTAGGGTTTTTGATCAAAAAAATATTTACGTTTCTGTTGCTCTTATTTAACACATTAGCTACAATATACTTTAATCATCTAATACTAATAATAATAATAACCTACGGACATCGAATCGGTAGAAATTTCATGAACTACTATGAGAAGAATTACAGAGAATAAAAGATTTAATATTTTATCAATTTATGGGTTATGATCAAATACACGGTGAAAGAAAAATAGGAAGTCGTATGAAGGGTATCAAACGGACTCCGATTGAACTCATTCAAACGACATTGGAATCGTCTTATCGAACCCTACGACGTTAGTTTTTAGGTCTTCGTTTTTTGGGGTTTTAGCATGTAGTTTTTAGAATATGCGTTACATCATTGTATCTTTTATGTACCATTGTGTCTTTTTATTATTTTCATCATTGTTTCATTTTTTCAATTTATTGTGTCTTTTTTCTTCAGCATTGTGTTATATTTTTTTGGCACTGTGTTATATTTTGTGGCTCATTGTGTCATATTTCATGATCTATTGTGTTTTTGTATCCTTCCTACCCTTCTCATTTTTTATAGCCTTTGTAGAATAAATTAACCACTGTGTTATATACTATATATGTTAGAGAGAGATAATTGTTGTTTCATCAAGTGTGTTAGACAAAAGTGATACAATGAAGGGTGTATATATAAGTAAAAAAAACATTATATTATAGTTGGGGTGAGTTATTCTACAAATACATCTTAAGCTAAGGATACAAAGGATTCAGGAGGTAAAACGTGTTCTTAGAGCGAAAGGCAATTTCGTCCGAAAATACAAGTTACATAATCACGCATTTTTAGATGATAACTACGCACGTGTTAAACCTAGTTAATTATTATTATTATTTTGAAAGTTTAGCAATATTGTATGCAAATTAAAGAAACAAAATGTTTGCTTTTACGGTATACTTTAAAAAATATTGTAGTATGAAAATGTTATATATATTTAAAAATAAGGCTAAAGCTTAAAAAATTCAACAATTTTAGGCTATACATATTAATTTACATATTTTACACTTCCTAAATCATTCCTTTCCATTGTTTATGTATGATTTTCATTGACCACAAATCTTTCAATCTTATTTATTGATTCTCTAGATCAATTGCCCAAAAATTAAGAGTTTTTCTTCCTTTAATGCCTAAGGTTCAACTTTAAAATGGAAGTAAATTACTTATTCAAATACTTTTACACTATAATCTCCCATCTTAAACAAAATTCTAGATAATTAATTAGTGGTTACAATTTATCTCCCTTATATAAAATTAACTACCTCGCGAATTTTAAACGATCATAACTTTTTTGTACGTTAATATTTCCTTTTTAGAAGTACACCATAAAAACAATAATATTTTCTTTTTAAAAATACACCATAAAAACAAGCATTTTATTCTCTTAGTTTCAGTATAGTCAATAGTGTTTCCATAGTTTTTTTTTTAATTAAAAATTGATAAATTATATGATTAACAATGTCTAGGGGTGAAGGAACCGAACCGAAATTAACTAAACCAAAACAAACATTTCATCTATTAATATATTCTTAGTTTTTATACCTCAATTTCATGTATTTATACCACAATTTCATATATTTATAAGCAAATATTTTATCCAAAGTCTGGTTTTGGTTGTTAACCAAAACTAACTAAACTAAATTGGAAGCTGACATTCTAAGCAAATATACCAAACTAACTAACCGATTGATTAATTTAAATCAATCAATCTATGACGTCAGTTTTGGTTGAGTATAATAACCGAACTGAACAGAACAATGCACAACCTAAAAAGTGCATGTGTTCCATGCCGCATCGCGCGAGCACCCTGCTAGTTATAATGCATTTGGGAGGTGCATTTTAAAATACCTAAAAGTTAAGAGCTTTTTAGAATTTAGTGATAAGGCACAACCCTAAAATATGCGTAAATCAGTCTTTCAAACACTAATCACACTTTAATCAGTTCATCTTAATTACACTTTAATTCCTTTAGTTTTACTCAACATATTTTTATTTAAACAATAGCTACACTTTTAAAAAAAACTACATAATGAAAATGACATTTTATTTTCTTTAACTTGAATGTGGTTTTGCTATTATTTAATTTAAAAAAAAAAGCTGATGTGCTACGTGATTAACAATATTAGGGGTAAGCAATAACTGAACCGTTAACTGAAATCGAACTAAAAACAGACGAAACAAAACCCTAATAATTGAAAATTAAATCAACTGAAAATCGGCCATCGGTCTTTTGTACTCTTAGTTAATCGAAATCAATCAAACCGAAACCAAACCATTCATATATTCATATATTGTTAGCTTCTATATCTTTATTTCATGTATTTTAAAGCAAAAAAAAATTAACAATAATCTAGTTTTGGTTATTAACCAAAATTAAATGAACGAAAATGAAACTAAGGGTATGTTTGGCAAGGAGCTTTTAAAAGCTTTTAGGAGCTTCAAGCTTCAAGCTTTTAAGAAAAAGCTCCTACTTAATAAAAAGCCTTGTTTGGTTGAAGGGGCTGGAAGCTTTTAGATTAGAGAAAAAGCTCTACAGTGAAAAGCTACTAGTAGTAGCTTTTAAGAAAAAGCTCTACTAGCTATAAACTTTTAGTTAGTAAATGACACAAATACCTATTCTATTTTAAAAATAAAATAAAAACATTCTTTACAATCTTTTAATTATGACCATTTTTGTCATTTTATACATTTTATTAAAAGCTCCAGCTACTCTGCCAAACACCAAAATATATTTAAAAAGCTTCCAGCTACCAGCCTCCAGCTAGTTTTGCCAAACATACCCTAACAATACAACTAAATAAACCTATCCAATTAACCGATTGGTAGATAAGATCGATTAAACGTCAGTTTTGGTTTTTGATTGAAATGAACCAAATCATACACACCCTTAGAAGTATATTTTTCTTTGCCACATTCCGTGAAAACCCTTAACATATGTGTATTTGATAACAATAAAATGTGTATTTGGTTAGTTGTATCTTTAGGTTTGCCTAATTTTTTCAATTTTTAATACGGAAGTATGACCCAATTTTTAGGAGAGTATTTCGTTTTCACAATTTTGGCATGTTTTCATGCGTCCCGGCTTCTACTTCTCTCCACCCGATTAATTTCTTCATCACGTGAACTCATGATCTCAACATTGTTTACTCTACATTTGATCACTCCTCCCATGATTATTGATCACAAATCATCACAACCTCACTGAACACTTTTGAGTACCATTTTGTCGGCAAAGATGAAGTCCAGAGGCAAAACAGGCGGTTGGTCTACTCTTGGTTTTCCTGCTGTTTTCATCTTATGCATCTTTGTCTTCTTTTTGGGATTCTTCTGTTCATCTCTATTATCTCACGAACAGGTCTATCTTTGGTCCCTCAAATTCTGGAAGACTGGAACTGTATTTAGGATTCTTAGGGATGTAAACGAGCCAACTAGCTTTTGAGCTGCTCAAGATCGGGAGTTTGAGTCTAAAAATAAGTTTGTTTGATAAATGAGCCCAAGCTTAAGCTTCACTTATCGAGCTCGAAGTAGCTCATGTGCCTAAACAAGTCTTTTATTTATATAAAATCATATAATAACTGTTATTTTATATAAAGCTTTGATATTAAACAATATAGAACAATAATTATACAAGCGTATAGGTTAATTAATAGCTAAATGTTCAAGCCGGGCTCAAATTTGGTGATTATTTACTCCCCTTGTTGATGTTGATTATTATTCTATATAATAGAATATTTAGCCTTCTAGGACGGTGATTATTTAGTTAATTAATAATTGTGAGTAAAGTATTAGCAGGATGAAAATGAATTAAGGGTACTCAACGAGAAAGAATATGAACCGTTGCCTCGAGGAAATTCTGGTGATGACGCCTTAACCACCATTCCTTTTCAGGTAGCCTTTACAACCTTGCTTGTTTTACTGACCAAAACCGAGCTCACTCGAAGTTAAACCATCCACATCCAAAGTATAAAGGGCTAAATGCCCGATTAGGGTGGACGAGGCACTACCTTAGTATACTTTAATACCCATCAACCGCTCCCCAAGATGGGATTAGTAAGCTGTCAAGTTAGATTTCATCAAATTCTTTAAAAACGTCTGTTATCACACTAATACTATAAATCGATATGCTTATATTAGTAATAATTAATTTATTTTAAAATTTATTAAATTATCTTAAATTCTTTATAAACAAATACTTAGTACAATAGCTTGTATGACTGGCCACATAAGCCAATAAGAGGAAGCATAGTTACTAAAATGGCCTTCGTACTGTTTATCTTAAGTTACAATTCATATATAGTATAATTGTATAAAAAAAATAAAAATAGTGTAAAAATATAATAGATTACTATTTTAAAATAAAAAGGACATTACATATTTTTGTTATTTTCCAAATTACTCTATATTTGGGCAAAGTTTTGAGGGTTAAATTATGGTTTGTATGATTGATGTTTTTATTAGGTATTAAGCTGGAAGCCTCGAGTACAATACTTTCCGGGTTTCGCAACAACTCAACAATGTGAAAGCATAATCAAGATGGCCGAGGGCCAACTTGTGCCTTCAACCTTGGCTTTACGCAAGGGAGATACAGATGAAAGTACTAAGGGAATTAGAACAAGGTATATTCATATAACATGTTAGATACCGAATACAAATATAAAATATGGTTTAGTTCTTATACTTTGTTTGTTAATGAACCAGTTCTGGCACGTTTATAAGTGCATATCAAGACCAAACGGGTACCTTAGATCTCATTGAGAAGAAGATTGAAAGGGCTACGATGATCCCCAAAATTTACGGAGAGGTATTCAGTTCTTAACTATAATCTCAAAAAAACTTACGAGTTTGGTATAACATGTGTATTTAGATTAATAAAAGAAATAAGGGTGACAACTCTATATGTGTAAAAGTTTCACATTTATTGGACACATTTAATACCGGTTAGTTTTTTTATGCAAGAATGTTATTTTTTTTCTAGGCATTCAATGTTTTAAGGTATGAGATTGGGCAGAGGTATCTTCAACATCATGATACTTTTAATCCTACTGAGTATGGTCCACAGAAGAGCCAACGGGTACATGACCTACGGAGTCGTGGTTGCTGTAAGGTTTTAAAATGTCACAACGATAACTGATACATGTTGGTTTGGTTACAGTTGGCTTCTTTCTTGTTATATTTATCTGATGTTGAAGAAGGTGGTGAAACCGCATTTCCATTAGAGGTATGTTTGTATTGAATTTTTTTAATCTTTCGGTGGTCTAGAGAGTGTCACGTAGTTTATAGTATATATGAGAATCTGATATGTTTCTTAGTTTTGTGATTAGTTGAGAAACCCATATTGGCTTTTCAACATAAACATTATCTACACCCGCTAGGTTAACTAGCATATCACCTATAATCAAAACAAGTTTAAAATTTTACTATTAACTATGTAAAACTCTCTAAGACCACCTAAATATTAAAAAAAAATTGTATTGACCGGCTATAGATATAACTTAATCGACAATTCTTATTTATGCATGTTACTATATGAGTTTCAGAATGGTGAAAGCAAAGGTGCAAATCATGATTACGAAAAGTGTAATGGTTTGAAAGTAAAGCCACGAAAAGGTGACGGGCTTTTGTTCTATTCATTATACCCAAATGGTACTATTGACCAGGTAAGTTTGACATTTCATTAGGTGCATTTATATTGCAAGTGTTTGACATTCTATTCTTTCTTTGTGGGAGCTATATATGTAATAATGTTTAATGCATTGTTGCCAATGTAGGCATCGCTTCATGGGGGGTGTGCTGTAATCAAAGGCCAGAAATGGGTCGCCACAAAATGGATTAGAAATCAAGAAGAATTTTATTAAAATGTGTTAGGTGTTAAATAGTAGATGGGTTAAACTCTAATTGTCTAATAGTTTATGGTTATATCTGTAATATGTCCATATACATATGCTTGAATTTGTGAATGAGAAAGGTAACTAATTATTTGGATGAATTCCTTCTTCTCTAACTTCTTCTATTCTTCTTCAATTAGTCTCTTTACCAATTTGTTTCGTATCAAATGGTATCAAAGCAGTTTCATTTCTTCTCTGGTGACCTGTGATTTCAGTTCCAATAATTTAGGCAATCTGTGGTAGTAACAATCAAAATTAGGGCAAAATTTTCTAATTCAATTCAGTCTCAAATCAAGAATTAAGCAACAATCATGGATACTGCTATGGAAGATTTCATGTCATTAATGCAAGAAAGTACAGTTCAAGATTACTTTGATGAATTTGAATCCATGCTTATATTGTTAGAGTTCCGGAAGAATATTCTGAAGATTATGTGGTGTATTGTTTCATTATGGATCTTAAACCAGAAATTGGTGATTTAGTCAAGGAACATCAAAACATTGACAAAAGTTTAACAATGGAAGAGGCATTTTTTATAGCTAGATTGTGTGAATGAATTCTCATGTCAGATCCAGTTCAAGAAAGAGATTTGGCAGAATTGAAAAAGATGGTGATGGTTCTACAACTGCGACTTCAAGAAAACAGTAAGTTTGGTGGACAGAAAACGAATGATCAAGATTCATTTGATAATTCATGTGATGGTAAGTGTGTTCCTAAGATGTTTGATGAAATGCCTGAGATAGTGAGTAGTGAAATTAAGGTTCAAACCATTGGTAAAACTGAAAATAGGGTTGATATTTTAGAAACCATTGATCAAGAACCTGAAAGGGTTCTTAATTTGTATTTAGTTCAAGTAATCTCACCTGATTTTGAGGTAAGCACTGAGGAACCCAATACATACAAGAGTGATAATGACATATTTGAAAATGAAATGGTCTTTGTTAATCAAGATTTGAGTATAAAGGTGTTTGATGAAATAGCTAAGAAAGGTGATAATGAAATTAAAGAGGCTTTGGGTGATGAGATTTAAGAACTAATTGGAAGCAATGTATTAAGAATGCAAAAGGAAGCACATGACATGATTCTACGTGATCAAATTGGATGAATATTTTAGAATCTTAGGTTTAGCAAGAGAATTCTATTCATAGAAATGGATAACACGGTTAGTTTGGGAAGATACAGGGTAGAGTAGTGAGACTATTGGGTTTTGGAATAGGATTCAAGAACCGATTGATGGCGTTGATACAAAGGAAATTCAAAGTGATCATGTTCATATCGATTTTTATATAGAGTCATATAGAGATAAACAACATAAAAATAACACCTTAATTCAAGATATGAGGGTTGAAATTGAAGGGGTTGAGGACAATATAATCAATAAGAAATCCATTCTTGTGCTTCTACGTGATGTAAGAGATACATATAAAGAAAAAGTGGAAATAAAGTCAAAAATAGTTGGTAGAGGAGTTTAATGGCATATTTGGTTAGATCATCTTGTCATATTGGATGGGTATGTTAGAATGTTGGGCTTAACCAAATAATTAAATTTTGTGAAGGCGAATAATGTCACACCCTCAAATTTTCACTGCGGGGTTTATACCGCGAGGCGTATGACATACTAGGATCCCATAGCCATAAGTCATATGAACGAACTCTAAATGCCGAAACCATTTAGTTCGTTTTCAAAAACCAAGTTTAGTTAAGCTGCGGAAGCGTAAACCAAATTTAAACCTTTTAAAAACCATGCGCAAAACAACGCGCCCAAATTAAAACCATATGAAAGAAAATGTAAAAACATAATATGTAATTTAGGTGTATGCCCAAGACCCCGAATGCAGTTAAGTGTGCAGTGCTTTCTAATCCTGGCACCGGAAGCTAACTACCTGCAAAAGCATGTAAATCGTGGGTCAACAAACAATGTTGGTGAGTTCACTAAGTAACGTAAATGAGCAGGTAACTGCGTTGGTTTCCAAAACCACGTAAACAAGTAATTGAGTTGGTTCCAAGAACCGTGTAAACACTAGTTCGTCGCATGTCAAGGGTAGCTAGCCCATTCATGATAACTAACACCGAATATACCGAACTGCTATGTACGTGTAGCCACAAATGTGTGCCGCATGCCTAACATCATTGTCTATCCACAATGATAAAGTTTCGTTAAGTTATAGTTCACCCCCGCGCTCCCCGAGCCGGTGTGAGGTTTGTAAGACCTAATAGCGCTATCAACTAATAACCCGCTTGCCAATCCCGGCAACTCATTCGGTACGTGAGGACTTACAGATGATAGAGTTGGTTTAGTTCATCAAGGACACAGTTTGCGAACTAGCAAAGTAAACGACCCACACAAGGATCCATCAAAGTAAACGACCCACACAAGGATCCATAACATCCCAACCAGGGATATGTAAGTAGTCCCAAACCGGACTAGAAAAATGTTAAGTAAGTTGTCTCATACCTGAGACGCATGCTTTTGAGAAAAAGAGTAGTGAAACTCACCTTAGTGTGTAAGCAAAAGAAATCCAAACCGCAAGTAAAGTATGCTACCGACACCCTAATATAAGTGTCACTAAGTAAGTATAGGCGTAATATCTTTACACCATATAACTCGTTTGTCCAAGGCGTTTAAACGTTCAAAAGTGTGTAGGTGACACCTAGTGACTCTACATGCAATAGTAAACCCTACGAACTCGTTGGTGAATATGTTGGTTATAATTAGTTTTCACATTCCATATGCGTCTCATACAAGTGCGCGTTCGGTTACACATCAATTACATAACACCTATGACTTCAATTAACTACATAAGCACATAATACACAATCTGTGTTTTTAAGACAGATTGTGCGTCATCAAAATTAATTTATTTAAAATAGTAAATCAGTGAGTTAACCTCCTAAATTTTTACTGAATATTCTTTGGGATTCACTTAACAACCACTATTTTTTCTTTGTCTTAAATCCAAACACAAAAATAATTAAAATTCGTTCAACACAGCTATGTTCAGAAAACTTTCATAACAGATCAGTTTGGTAGAAAAATTCCCAAAAATTGTGTATTCATCCAAACGGGATGAATCCACCTGGAAAGCTCAAATTACCCCTATGTTAACCTTCTGTAAAAATTTTATAACCCAAATCTTTATAAAACTCGAGTTATGATGACTCGAAGTTGACTCAGTTTGTTACCCGAAATTCTGATATGACCTATTTTTAATGAAAATTCCAAAACCGACTCAACCGACATCCAAATCACTTGATTTTATCCATTATGAAAATCTAAGACCATGTGTGATTTAACCATGCAAAGAAAATACCAAAATCATCATGTTAAAGTCGTGTTACAGCCCCTACAAGTTCATCTAATCATTCTGTCCAGATTTTAGTTACGCTTAAATCTTTCTTTAAACGACTACCGTGTGCATACAAACAACCAACAATCATCAATAACCATTACCAAACATTCTTAATACCTATTTTGATCAGATTCTATCATTATTCATGCAAAGATTACAACTTTAATGATCAAAACTTCAACAACCTGCGCAACAAGTAACCTATGATATTACTAATCGCCTATCATTATGTTTAACCCGTTTAATCTTTAAAAACCTCAAGTTTTAGTATTTATAAAAAGGTCTCAGACCTGGACAAACATAGTTATAGGGTTTTTTAACATAATAATAAGATTAAAGCGTAGAAGATTAAGGATTATACCCCAAGCTCTTCGATACAATCAACCGAACGCTCTTGAAGCTTCCCGATCGATGTTCTTGCGCCTTAGCAGGTGGTTTGGGGTTAATATTTCGTAGGTAGGGCAGTAGGGGCGATTAGGGTTTGAGTTTAGGTGATACAAGAGGCTTAGGGTTGCTTAAATAGCTGTTTAAGTCGGTTTGGTGGCGTCAGGTACCGGCGAGCGGGCGCTCGCTCCCTGTGAGCGGCCGCTCACAGGGCCTTGGCCCGCGTGGGTGGCCCGTTTCGTCACCCGACGTGTTTTCCTTCGACGTTTTCGCTATTTCGGACCGTAATAAGTGTAACCCCATGTGTTAAGACCCCAATCATCCTAATGGTCCACCTTTAACGATTCTTATTAACGTATTCGGTTTAAGTTCACATAATCACATATGGTTTGCACATAGTTTCACCGAGTATCACCGAAGCACGTAATCGCGATCAATCCAAATTAGTTAACTCACAATTATTAAACTTCATTATTCACCAACGTCCGAGGTTCACTAATCATGTATACAGTCTGGTAATTCCTCGAATTACCACCTTATGCAGTTATTAACATACAACTATGTAACGTGTGTCCTATCTAGCTAACCCTAGTTAAGTATAATGCAAGGAACGTAACTAGAGTTTAGTTAAAGTGAGAACCTGAAATTGCGGGGTATTACATCATCCCCAAGTTGAAAAGAATTTCGTCCCGAAATTCAGCAAGTAAACAATAAAGCCAGCTAGAAAAGTGTGCGCTTGGTTCCCGGATGTCACATCATCCCCAAGTTGAAAGGAATTTCGCCCCGAAATTCACTTTGAAAGAGCTGCTTTATGTTTAGCGTTCAATCTATGTGCAGGTTCAGGTTCAAAAAGAGGTGTGGGTATTTGAGCCGCATTTGATCTCTGCGCTCCCACGTATATTCCGGTCCTAGACAGGAATTCCATTGTACCTTAACAATAGGTATAGTGTTTTGTTTAAGTTTCTTGACACCCCGCTCAAGAATCTCCGCTGGTTCTTCCATGAACCGTAGCCGTTCGTCCACCTGGATCTCTTCCAGTGGCACCATCAGTGTTGTATCCAATAGGCATTTCTTTATATTTGATACGTGGTGTACATCGTGTACCCCATTAAGTTCATTAGGCAGGTTCAACCTGTAAGTTGCTGGACCAATCCTTTCGACAATCTCGAATGGTCCAACGTATCGCGGATTCAACTTTCCCCGTTTACCAAAGCGTATCACCCCCTTCCAAGGTGACACCTTCAATAGAATCTTGTCCCTAACCTGGAACTCCAAAGGTTTCCTACTGTAACACCCCAACCGATGGCGGAAACATCGGGATGTCACGTATTGATGATTGTTCAGTAGCTCATGGTAAATAATAAATTTCAATAATTGATTTAAATACATTACATACAATTGTTCTACAAGAATTTGTACATTAAATGAGAAATACTAAATATGCATCTTCAAGCATTAACTCTAAACTCCAAGCAAGCTATAACCTGAAACATGTTAAGTTTGAAAATATTTTGGGTCAACAAAAGTTGGTGAGAATTACATAGGTTTTTGATAAATGAATAAAAATGTTGTGCAATTCATGTGTCATGTCAATCTAGCCCATATGTGAGAACATACTAGAAATAAATCGAGTGCATAATCAACCCTGATGACTGTTATAATATGATACATACCATACACTTATGGTCCAATTGAATATGTTATGCGATAACAAACACCCACGTAACCTTTGTAGGAGGCACGTATCCGGGTGGGATTGTCAGTCCAATAGATCTATCATTGTATACCGTCGGCTGATCAATGTTAATGATTATGCTAGAATGATGCTTACTCTAATCATGCTCAAGACATAATGCAACATAGAAAACACATAGACACATTGATGATTGAATTGCAATGATAATGTTATAACATGTTTCACCCCAAAAATGGTGATAAATAAAAGGGGCTATGTAAAACTCACCTGAAATTCACTGTGTAAGTATTTGCAAGTAGCAACAAGTCTGAACTTGGACTAATTGAACTCTTGTATCCTATTACAAATAAACGATGCCTTAAATTCTACTGCAAATAATCTTGTTTCGTTTCTTGGTTATAAAGATAGTTTATTCAACTACCTAGACTCGCATTGAACGAATGCGCGTCTTGCAGTGTGTATGACTTAACGAACCGACAATACTGAGTTTAGTTTTCTCGAAAGTGTGCGTGTATGTATAGTGATATAAAATATATACTTTAATATGTTGTATTTATAATTCCGACCTAAAGCTAATTGTAAGAAGCATTTTAGAACAGTGAAAATATTGTACGTGTAACTTGGCTCGCGTTTTAGTTTATTTTCGAAGACTGGTAATATTTATACTATTAGGTTTATATATATAAATATATTTTTGTGTACACATATCTCTAACATGACAAGTATAGTTGGGATAGTGTCTATTTGTAAAACGTGACGTTATTTATAGATTTGATTGCTCGATATGTTTCTTATATTTTGTAAAAATTTGGGCAGAGTTTCCTCTGTTTTTGCATAAAACCAGACAACGCAAGTTGTCTATATTTTCCCAAAAATCAATCGTCCGAATTCTCAAAACACAATACAATTCAACTAAGTCTTTAAGCGCGACAAAAGGTTCAATTTATTAAAGACTTTAAAGAACGAGAAACTATTCATTTGTTAAGTAATATATATATATATATATATATATATATATATATATGGTTTGACGCCTTGATAATTCTAGTAATAAAAATAACTTTTGTTATGGTTCGGTTCGTTTACACTTTAAAATACATACATATATACATGTACGATGTAAACGAAAATAAGAATAGTAACTAAGACACGACGCGTTATACCTTCCGTGAATAAGCTTGTGAATCCTTGCGTACACGCCTCGTAACCCGCGCTGACCAGCTTTGACCAGAAATCGAAGTTGACTGAGGTTGACCCGGTTTGACCACAGTTGACCACCTTTGACTGCGTGTTGACCAGCCGACTATCCAGATCTGACCCGAACCAAGACCCGACAACAAAACGAAACTGATCGAAATCTGACTCGAAACAAGATTCAAACCACATCCATAACCACAAGGTAAACCCGAGCATATCTGACCCGAGACAGACTCTTTGATCAGAAATCGACCCGAACATCCAAGCTTTACAAATCGGATCCAACCCAAGATCTGACCCGAAACGAAACCATGAGCTCGAGACCACAACTGGAACCAGACCTGGCCATTCTTGACAGAGCCGCTTATCACCAAACCGAGCCTGACTAACAACTTGGCCACCTACCAATCTGCAACAACCATCCGAGCCCTTGAACCACCACCCGCTACACCCTCTTAAAGTCCCGCCGCTACCTTTGTTTCTGCTCGATGTGGTGCCTGGACCACCACGCCGCCGCCGCCGCCACCAAGGAGGTGGCCGGCCGGCTCTGCTGCAGAGAGGAGGGGAACAGAGGGAGACGAGGGAGAGAGCTGGAGAGAGGGAAGGACCTGCGTTCTGCTGCTGCTGTTGTTATTTGGGAAAGGGAGGAACTCGAGTGATGATTCTTGTGGGTGAAGGGTGGGGTGCAGAGAAAAGAAAGGGTGGTGTACGGTGGCGGCTTGGGTAGCGGTGGTTCAGTGGCTGCCGCTGCTTCTTTGAGGGAGAAAGGAGATGTAGGGGTTGAAGTTTATAGGTGATGGTGTGTGTATGTGTATGGAGTATAGGTAGATAAAGAAGGAGGGTTAAGGAAGAATTATGGGGACTAGGGTTTTGAGGAGGAAGGAGGTGATGTGAAGAAGAAGATTAAGGTGATTAAATAGATAGGGTTTGCGTAGGTTAGGTGGAGACCGCGTACATGAACTTATCACCGACTCGGGTCTCGTTTAAATTACATATCTTGTTTAACCGCTATAATAATTATTTCCCGTTATGTATATAAACCGACTTAAAACGAGTGGTCGGACTATATATATTTGTCATAATATATTTTTAGTCGCGTTTAGAATTTACACGGATAGGTGTCGGTTTGCTAGTTTGTTATTATTTACGACGTGTTATTTGGCGGATTTAAATGATTAAATTTATTAATAACTAAGAATGTATTTCTAGTTAATGAGAAAATATTGTTAACGCATTAAAATCGTTTAATGATTAAAATATTAATATTATAATATTAGGGAAAAGCTGGACGTTACAGTCTCCCCTACTTTAGGAAACTTCGTCCCGAAGTTATTAAAAACACGTGGTTTAGGTAAATGCTTGGACGTCTATCATTTAGTTTAGAGTATGGCAGAAGTTTTATGGACACTAGGATAAAGTGTTACGTATGAGTTATGAGGGTTGGATCACGATAGTCTAAAATAACGAGGGGGAAATAACACCAAACCTAAGTTACATGAGATAATAGACTATGGATGGGCTAAATGAACTACCAATTAACTAGGGTTTGTTTTTGGCTCGACCCCAAATCTCATTTCCGATGTATCGTTAGTGTTTCTTACCAAAGTCTTAATAGAATTTCACACCACCTTAACGTACCTGTAAATTCATGATTACGTTCCGGACCGCAATCACCAATTTACCTTACATTAGGGTTTTGTGTCCTTCTATGACTCTAAACATACATGTAAATAATGCAAAATAATCTTGTGATTAAATCTTGTATCAATGAGTCTAACTGTTGAGCAGGAAAAAGACTTCTACCAGTCAGTGAGTAGGAACCTCTACCGATTGTTGAGCAGGTGCGATAGCCTCTACCAGTCGTTGAGCAGGTTATTAGAACCTCTACCGACTGTTGAGCAGGCATGATGACCTCTACCATTCGTTGAGCAGGTTATTAGGTACTCTACTAACTGTTGAGCAAGTACTTCATCCCCTACCAGTTGTTTGATTAAGTGTAACAATTGTTTTTGGCTTAACACATGAGTTGCAAATTGATAATACATACATGTAAGCAAGTTGGTAAATGTATCAAGTATCAAGTATAGCATGCAAGCTGCAATAGAGGTGCCCTAGACAAGGTTAATGACTTTAGACGTGTTTATAGCAAATAGTTTATTTTCCATGTTTCCAAATATCATGAATAATCAAATGTTCAGGTAGATAATCAAATCCTCATGTATAACTAATATTTAAGTTTTGATGCAATGAACAATTAAGTTTTCAATAGTGTGGTTATCGTGGAGATCAAGTTTATGTTCGAGGAGGTAAAGGATGTGAATTTGGATTTTGAGAGACGATGAAAACTCAAAGTATAATCAAAGTTGTGAAAAATGGTGAACGTGTAAATGGTTGATAAAGGGCTTAATTTATAGGGTTTCAAAAAGATGCAAGTAATAAGGTGATCATACAGAATAATCGTGGGGTTTGAATAATTAGTTAGATACAAGCGTATGAGAAAAACATGATTGCGGTATTTGCCAAAAATTTGTAATAGTTCGAACAAGTTTAAAATAAGTATGTGTCAATGGAAAAATTGTAGAGTAAATTTTGTTCCTGTGGATGAAAAGATTTTATTTTCTAAATTGGTTTTGTATATAAAACAAAAGTCATTAAATTGTACAACTAAATTGATTTAGATCAAAATATTTCGATGAGTTATAGGTTTTAAACACGATGTCGGATTTCAAAAATCAAGAATTTGTTCAGACGTTTTGTATAATAGGCTTCGAGTAATACATAAAAGAAGTCATTCTTAATAGATTAAAACATTTTTATCGTAAATCATTTGTTACGTCAATAAATTGTTACATAAATATTTGGAATTTAGAAAATGGTTTTTGTGAAATCCTCAGGTGATGCATTTTTGAGAAAATTTAGTACTCTTCAGTGTTGGTGTTAAAATATTTCCTATAAACAGGTTATGAGATTATAGTTTGAACAAGGATATTAAAATCTTGAACATGGTGAAATTTTATGGTTGAGGATGCCTTTTTTTTAAAAAAAAGAAATGTAAGGAGGAGGTTTAAAATAAAATTGGCCCGAATGTAATGTAATATGATTTAAGAAGTAGAATATGCAATATGTTGTAAAGAGAAATATACGATTTGGATTAGATGTTGAAAATGATTAAACAAGCGGGTAATATTACAAGTTTGTAAAATGAAATATGATTTTGAGATCCACAAATGTTTTCATGAAATTTAGGCTAACGAAAGGATTATATAAGGAAGAAAATAGATTTGAAGTGCAAAAGTTTTTTTTTTTTTGGGATTCAAAACTTAGATTTTATACGGGAGTGAGGGGGTATAAATGAAAATGAAACACAAGGATTGTAAATATCTAACCCCGAATAAACGAAAATGTTGGCTTATCAAAACTGATCAGGTCTAAACCCAACGAATTTGCCGTAATAATCTAGAATACGTTAGGATTATAGCAAGTAAGTGGAAGAAAGTAGGCAAGACCAAGTTAGGCTAAGAATAAGGTTGAGGATAGGGATAGAGATAAGGATAAGGTAGAGCTACAAGTAATTGAAGCAAGTACTGGTTAAAGTCCTAAGGTTATAGACTAGATTATTTTTCTAATAACCTAATTCCCTATAACCATGGCTCTGATACCAATCTGTAACACCCCAACCGATGGCGGAAACATCGGGATGTCACGTATTGATGATTGTTCAGTAGCTCATGGTAAATAATAAATTTCAATAATTGATTTAAATACATTACATACAATTGTTCTACAAGAATTTGTACATTAAATGAGAAATACTAAATATGCATCTTCAAGCATTAACTCTAAACTCCAAGCAAGCTATAACCTGAAACATGTTAAGTTTGAAAATATTTTGGGTCAACAAAAGTTGGTGAGAATTACATAGGTTTTTGATAAATGAATAAAAATGTTGTGCAATTCATGTGTCATGTCAATCTAGCCCATATGTGAGAACATACTAGAAATAAATCGAGTGCATAATCAACCCTGATGACTGTTATAATATGATACATACCATACACTTATGGTCCAATTGAATATGTTATGCGATAACAAACACCCACGTAACCTTTGTAGGAGGCACGTATCCGGGTGGGATTGTCAGTCCAATAGATCTATCATTGTATACCGTCGGGTGATCAATGTTAATGATTATGCTAGAATGATGCTTACTCTAATCATGCTCAAGACATAATGCAACATAGAAAACACATAGACACATTGATGATTGAATTGCAATGATAATGTTATAACATGTTTCACCCCAAAAATGGTGATAAATAAAAGGGGCTATGTAAAACTCACCTGAAATTCACTGTGTAAGTATTTGCAAGTAGCAACAAGTCTGAACTTGGACTAATTGAACTCTTGTATCCTATTACAAATAAACGATGCCTTAAATTCTACTGCAAATAATCTTGTTTCGTTTCTTGGTTATAAAGATAGTTTATTCAACTACCTAGACTCGCATTGAACGAATGCGCGTCTTGCAGTGTGTATGACTTAACGAACCGACAATACTGAGTTTAGTTTTCTCGAAAGTGTGCGTGTATGTATAGTGATATAAAATATATACTTTAATATGTTGTATTTATAATTCCGACCTAAAGCTAATTGTAAGAAGCATTTTAGAACAGTGAAAATATTGTACGTGTAACTTGGCTCGCGTTTTAGTTTATTTTCGAAGACTGGTAATATTTATACTATTAGGTTTATATATATAAATATATTTTTGTGTACACATATCTCTAACATGACAAGTATAGTTGGGATAGTGTCTATTTGTAAAACGTGACGTTATTTATAGATTTGATTGCTCGATATGTTTCTTATATTTTGTAAAAATTTGGGCAGAGTTTCCTCTGTTTTTGCATAAAACCAGACAACGCAAGTTGTCTATATTTTCCCAAAAATCAATCGTCCGAATTCTCAAAACACAATACAATTCAACTAAGTCTTTAAGCGCGACAAAAGGTTCAATTTATTAAAGACTTTAAAGAACGAGAAACTATTCATTTGTTAAGTAATATATATATATATATATATATATGGTTTGACGCCTTGATAATTCTAGTAATAAAAATAACTTTTGTTATGGTTCGGTTCGTTTACACTTTAAAATACATACATATATACATGTACGATGTAAACGAAAATAAGAATAGTAACTAAGACACGACGCGTTATACCTTCCGTGAATAAGCTTGTGAATCCTTGCGTACACGCCTCGTAACCCGCGCTGACCAGCTTTGACCAGAAATCGAAGTTGACTGAGGTTGACCCGGTTTGACCACAGTTGACCACCTTTGACTGCGTGTTGACCAGCCGACTATCCAGATCTGACCCGAACCAAGACCCGACAACAAAACGAAACTGATCGAAATCTGACTCGAAACAAGATTCAAACCACATCCATAACCACAAGGTAAACCCGAGCATATCTGACCCGAGACAGACTCTTTGATCAGAAATCGACCCGAACATCCAAGCTTTACAAATCGGATCCAACCCAAGATCTGACCCGAAACGAAACCATGAGCTCGAGACCACAACTGGAACCAGACCTGGCCATTCTTGACAGAGCCGCTTATCACCAAACCGAGCCTGACTAACAACTTGGCCACCTACCAATCTGCAACAACCATCCGAGCCCTTGAACCACCACCCGCTACACCCTCTTAAAGTCCCGCCGCTACCTTTGTTTCTGCTCGATGTGGTGCCTGGACCACCACGCCGCCGCCGCCGCCACCAAGGAGGTGGCCGGCCGGCTCTGCTGCAGAGAGGAGGGGAACAGAGGGAGACGAGGGAGAGAGCTGGAGAGAGGGAAGGACCTGCGTTCTGCTGCTGCTGTTGTTATTTGGGAAAGGGAGGAACTCGAGTGATGATTCTTGTGGGTGAAGGGTGGGGTGCAGAGAAAAGAAAGGGTGGTGTACGGTGGTGGCTTGGGTAGCGGTGGTTCAGTGGCTGCCGCTGCTTCTTTGAGGGAGAAAGGAGATGTAGGGGTTGAAGTTTATAGGTGATGGTGTGTGTATGTGTATGGAGTATAGGTAGATAAAGAAGGAGGGTTAAGGAAGAATTATGGGGACTAGGGTTTTGAGGAGGAAGGAGGTGATGTGAAGAAGAAGATTAAGGTGATTAAATAGATAGGGTTTGCGTAGGTTAGGTGGAGACCGCGTACATGAACTTATCACCGACTCGGGTCTCGTTTAAATTACATATCTTGTTTAACCGCTATAATAATTATTTCCCGTTATGTATATAAACCGACTTAAAACGAGTGGTCGGACTATATATATTTGTCATAATATATTTTTAGTCGCGTTTAGAATTTACACGGATAGGTGTCGGTTTGCTAGTTTGTTATTATTTACGACGTGTTATTTGGCGGATTTAAATGATTAAATTTATTAATAACTAAGAATGTATTTCTAGTTAATGAGAAAATATTGTTAACGCATTAAAATCGTTTAATGATTAAAATATTAATATTATAATATTAGGGAAAAGCTGGACGTTACACCTACGCTTATCAGCGTAACTTTTCTGTCGATCACGAGCAGCAGCCATCCGGTTTCTGATTTGCACTATCTTTCGGAAGTTTCGTGCACGAGTTCGGGACCTGTTAGCTGGCTATCCCCAACTTCAGTCCAGTAGATGGAAGACCTACACTTGCGTTCATAAAGTGCCTCAAAAGGCGCACACTGTATCGAAGTGTGGTAGCTGTTGTTATACATGAATTCAATCAAAGGCAAGTGCTTATCCCAACTGTTGCCAAAATCCACCACGCACATTCGTAGCAGATCTTCCAATGTTTGGATGGTACGTTCACTCTGTCCACCCGTCTGTGGGTGATAGGCTGTGCTTATATCTAAGCGAGTTCCCGAAGCGTTTTGGAGAATAGTCCAAAAATGAGAAGCGAATCGCGCATCGCGATCAGATATAATAGAAGTAGGCACCCCATGCCTAGAGACTATCTCCTTGATGTAAAGGTTCGCTAGTTTCTCCAATGAGTCAGTTTCCTTTATTGCCAGAAAGTGGGCCGATTTGGTTAAACGATCCACGATAACCCAAATCATGTTATGGCCCGTTGGCGTTCTAGGAAGCTTTGTAATAAAATCCATGGAAATCCCATCCCATTTCCACATAGGGATTTCTGGTTGTTGGAGTAGGCCTGAAGGTTTCTGATATTCAATCTTAACCTTCGCACAAGTCAAGCACTTACTAACATAAGTGGCTATTTCGGCTTTCATGTTTGGCCACTAGTAAAGAGTCTTAAGATCTTGGTACATCTTGTCCGAACCAGGATGTACCGAATATCGAGAGGTGTGTGCTTCATCAAGCACTATTTTCCTGAGATCCCCAAAACGTGGTATCCAGACTCGATCCATGAAATACTGAAGGCCATCCGTCTTTAGTTCCAAGTGCTTATCAGCACCATGTAAGGTTTCAAGCCTGATGTTTTCTCTCTTCAAAGCTTCGCCCTGGGCTTCACGTATCCTATCAGGAAGATTGGAATGAATTGTGAGTTGTAAAGCTCGTACCCGTTTAGGTTTCGTTTCCTTTCGACTGAGGGCATCAGCTACTACATTAGCCTTCCCTGGATGATACTTGATGGCACAGTCATAATCATTCAAAAGTTCAACCCAGCGACGTTGTCGTATGTTCAGCACCTTCTGATCAAATACATGCTGGAGGCTCTTGTGATCAGTGAAAATTGTGCACTTTGTTCCATAGAGGTAGTGCCTCCAGATTTTGAGAGCGAAAACCACCGCTCTCAGTTCCATGTCATGAGTGGGGTAATTCTTCTCATGGACCTTTAATTGTCGTGATGCATACGCGATTACCTTATCACGTTGCATCAGCACACACCCTAAGCCTTGGATTGACGCATCACAGTACACTACCAAGTCCTCTGTACCCTCAGGTAATGATAGTATCGGTGCACTGCAAAGTTTTGACTTTAGTAGCTGAAAGGCAGATTCTTGGGCGTCCCCCACTTATAAGTAATACCTTTCTGTGTTAGGGCGGTGAGAGGTTGAGCGATCTTAGAGAATCCCTCAATAAATCTGCGATAGTACCCCACGAGACCAAGGAATTGGCGTACCTCAGTAGGGGTCCTAGGAGCCTCCCACTTTTTGATAGCGTCAATCTTGGCGGGGTCAACATGTATTCCTGCCTCGTTGACCACATGCCCAAGAAATTGGACTTCCCGAATCCAAAAAATCACACTTAGAGAATTTTGCATACAACTGCTCATTTCTCAATAGTTCCAAGATTAACCGCAGGTGTTGCTCGTGCTCTTCCCTGCTCTTGGAATAAATCAATATGTCATCTATGAACACTATGACGAATTTGTCCAAATAAGGCTTGCACACACGGTTCATTAGGTCCATGAACACAGCCGGTGCATTAGTTAGCCCAAATGGCATCACTAAAAACTCATAATGTCCATAACGTGTTCGAAACGCCGTCTTTGCCACATCTTCCTCTCGGACTCTCAGCTGATGGTATCCTGACCTCAAGTCAATCTTAGAGTAGAAACTCGACCCTTGCAGTTGGTCAAACAAGTCATCAATACGAGGCAGAGGGTAACGATTCTTAACCGTCACTTTGTTCATCTCCCGATAACCAATACACATGCGGAAACTCCCATCTTTATTCTTAACAATCAGAACTGGAGCTCCCCATGGCGAAGAACTGGGTCTAATAAAGCCCCTATCCAATAGGTCTTGGAGTTGGGTAGACAGTTCTTGAAGTTCGCCTGGTGCTAGGCGATATGGTGCGCGTGCAACTGGAGCTGCTCCAGGTACAAGATCAATTTGAAACTCCACTTGACAAACAGGTGGAAGTCCAGGTAGTACCTCTGGGAAATCTCGGACTACTGGGATGTCCTTGATGTGTTGCAAAACACATCTCTTTTCCTATGTATTTTGTATATTATTTGGTCATGTTTTTATTCGTTTCGTGTTTTTTTTATTATGTATTTATTTATTTTATTATTTTATAGGTGTTCGTGAGAAAGGAACTTAAAACAGTGAAAACTAATCAAGACGCGAGCACCTGGTGTTCATAGACGTTGGAGCATAAACGAACAACTATGATCAAGTCAAGAACACCTGAGCCAAAAACACCCGAGTCGGGAAGGAGTAGTAGTAGTAATAATAATAATAATAATAATAATAATAATAATAATAATAATAATAATAATAATAATAAAAGAAACGTGAATGTGTAATAAATGCCCCGAGCCTTAGGCCAAAAGAAAAGAGCCAAAAAGGGCAATACATCATCACAACAAAGCGGCACAAAATAATATTAGAAGGAGCAGAATAGGCCGCAAGCGGCGGATATTATCAGAGGGGAGAAGATCTCAAGAGTCGCCAAGGGCAGAAGGCACGATCATAGCAGCTCTAAAAAAATATAGGAGAGGAAGTGAAGGGCAGGAAGGCGTGGTTCAGTATTGAAGGCTCGGGTTTAATCACTGCAAATATTGGTTTATATTTTATTTACTTTGTGTTTATAATTATTGGTACCATGACTTTGCTATATTTTGAACCTATGTTTTTATCTTGTTCCACTACTATTATGTTTGGCTAAAACATTAGTGGCCACCTAGGTTTGACATAACGACTTTTTAATTTTGGTTTATGTTTCGGATTTGGATTTTATAGTTGGACTTATGTTTTAGTAAGAAACTTGTTTATGATTCTATGATGTGTGTGCGTATTTTTTACTAATTTATGATCTTTTGATGTTTCACGAGTGTCTTAGTGAATGTCTTTCATGTTTGGACACTTGTTAGAATTACTTGCTTTGTGCTTGTAGTTAATTTATGGTTTTAGGCCTAAATTCCATAGGAATATTAATTGGGAGTTTAGAGGTAATTAGTATTCTTCCTACTCTTGAGACCGAGAGGTGATAGGTAGTCAGGTTTGTCTTTGGTGCTAGAGGTTTAGGCTAGAAACACTGAGAGATCAGGTTTTCCTAGGTTCTCTAGTATTATTTGCTTATCTGTGTCATAGATTGACTTTACAGGTTCTCCTCGCACTTTAGGGTGTATTGTGATTGGAGAGTGAGAAATCTAAACCAGTCTAGCGAGTACTTTAGCATAGTTAGTGAGACCGAGAGGTGATCTAACCAATCAGTGAGAATTAGTAGCCTTTAGGATTCCTTTTCGGTCAGTCTTGGTAAATGATCCGGGAGCCACTAGGATACTAGGGGTGAATATTATAAGATCCTGATTGCCAACATAGTTTCCAAAACTGGGGCAGTTCCAATTTCATTAGTAGGATTTGATACCTAGGTGGTTGCCTTTCCCATCTCTGATTTCCCTCATTAGTGATCCTCTGCTATCTTTTAATTTAAGTCTTTTAATTTATTTAATTTAGTAATTTATTAATATAAAAATCACAAAAATCTAATTTGCTAGGCTAGGAGTCGATAGAGGTCTAGTACCGAGAGTCGCCATATTGTGTCCACGGTTCGATACTCGAACTTACTTGCTCTGCTACACTGCGACCGGTACACTTGCCGTTAGTCTGTGGTTTAGCGGGTTTATCCATTTTTAAAACTTGACCCGAATTTATTTAATACACATTTTCACATATCAAGTTTTTGGCGCCGTTGCCGGGGACACAGTGCGCTTTCGAGGACGACCCGAGTCGGGGATCTAGTCATTTTGTAGATATTCTTTTTATTTTTTTTCTTTTCTTTATTTTTATTTAGTTTTTTATATATATTTTTTTTCTATCTGGTGCCCGTGATATGTTTGTTTATTGTCTGTTTGCAGTGAGATTTTTATAATGCCAGATGCTAGTGGAAGAAAGACTGTAGCAAACTACATAAGAGAGCGCGACCAGATTGGTTACAATGAAGAAGGCATCTACACACAAATGCAAAATCACTACATGCCTATTTGGAGGGAGCCCGATAGTTTTCTTGCCTCTTCAGTACCAAGGATCTTTGTAAATTGGTATGAAGGGGAAAATCCATACTTACAACCATATGATATCACTCCAGCACCGGAGACGATAATGGACGAAGAAATCCCACCTCCGGTCCAACTGGAACCCATTGAAGATGATTTTTGGAGTGGTAACGAGGTTGAAGAAGACGTCGGGTTGATTGAAGAAAAAAGTGAGATGGAAGACAAGATGGGGGATGAAGAAGATATACATGTGCCATCTTGGGAGGACGAGTTTGGTGATGAGTTAGATAGTTTACCAACTCTTGAAGAAGAAGAATTTGACCCGATTGGTGATCTTACATTTTTAGAAACATTACTTATGGGGGAACCAGCCACGGAGTTCAAAGATACACCAAACGAGAAAGAAGAGGAAGAGGTGGTAACAAAGAAGAAGACCAAACCACCTCGTCACATTCAGGATTGCCAGCCCGTGCCACCACCATCACGGGAGAGGGTTCACAGTCACATGGACCATACCCCTCATCATATGCCACATACAAGGTTTGGTCCAGGTAAGTGTAAGAATAGGTGCTTTGACCCGTTTGAATTTTTCAAACGTTACTCTAGATTCACCATTCGTTTTTTGACAAATAATGGTGAACGATCTGAATTAAACGGGTTGGATAAAGGGTGGATAAAAGAGAAGCCGCCTGATTGAACTTGGGTTAAAACCCAAGTGTAGAGTTTTGTATCATCATTCGCCAGGTATATTTTTATTTTATTTTATTTTTTATTTATATATATATATATATATATATATATATATATTTAGTTTATCGAGTCGTATGGGATTGCCTTAGCCTTTTCACTGTTAGATCTCCCCCGCCGGTACTCAATCTCCATTCGGGTGGGGTCGATCTTAAAATTATTTTTTTTGTAAATAGGCATCTCACTTGTCATTGAGTCATTTTACTTTCATTTTTTTTTAGTTTATTTTTGCAGGATTCCGACTATGGCCGCGAAGGAAATGCTATACGGCCGTACATGATGGACGGACAGGACACTTTCAGCGAGCTATCGCCACATATTTCAGGGGATTTCGTTCCTTTTATTTTGTTGTTATATATATATTTTTTTCGTTTCTTCTTTACTTTTGCATTTTTATTTTTAGTCTGCGTTGTAACCTGGAGCACATTGAGGACATTGTGCCTTTCTAAGTGTGGGGATGGGAGACTTCGTCTTTATTTTTCTTAGTTGTAGGTTGAGTCAAAAAAATAAGTAAGAAAAAAAAAAGTTGGTTTGGTGTTAGTCCCGATCCTTTTTGCGCGTAGTAAACGAGCCTTTTCAATGTAATACGTCGGTTAAAAGCGGGGTCGATTGTCGGGTTTACGGGTCTTAGCATATGTTTCTTTAAGTTGCGGGATAGTAGGCTTGACTGAGTTGTTTTTCTGAAATAAAATGTTTGGGGTGCATGGGATAGTGGATCAAGCTGGATGGTTAACTGGTTTTGCACTTGCTAGTATCGGTAACCCTTATTTCCACATGACAGTGAGTTTTGAGCCTTAAATATTATATATAAATATAAATATTCACAATTTCGTTTCATGTGTGATATACCGACTTTGTTGCATTATTTTAGAACTTGTGCGTTTTGATGCATTTTGAGACCATAAGCTTAGACTTGACACAAATATGATAGAGGCATTAGGATTACCCATTTTTGTTTAGCCTTTTCGTTTGTTATTTGACATGTTTCCTCATTTTTACCATTAGAAACCACTTTGAGCCTAAACCTTTCGTTTGTTACCCATTTTATTTTATATTGATTACCGGATTGTATGTATATTTATTTAATGTGAAAACGAAAAAAAAAAATGTACCAGCGTAAAAAGTAGCTGACAAAAAAAAACTGAAAAAAAGAGAAAAATATGAAAAAGAGAGAGAAAAGAAAAAAAATAGAATAAATGTTGTGGGTTGAAAACACCAAAAAGTTAGAGGTTGTATGTTCATGGTTTATCGGGTTTATCACTTATTTTTCTTTTTAGCCAATTTTTCCCAACAAAATACCCTACCTTTAACCCTTACCTACCCTTTCAAAGTCATCTTGATTTGTGTTAGTGTTAGCAATTTGGTGAAAATTTGAGTGACGTACAAGCTTATGAAATTTGCTTCATAGTTCGGTTTTGAGAGATTCACTCCAAATAAATATATAACCGAGAGATGAGTGATATTGTGAGGGGTGCTTGCTTGTGCATAGTCGGTTGCTTGAAGGTAAGTGAAGCTTAACTAGGAAGGCCTGGTTTTTAAAATTGCATCATCTTGACTAGTCAGCCTTTTGAACGATGTAAGTCTTGTGAAGCCGCTATGCTTGTTGATTTTGTAGCCTGCTTTTGACCCTGTTTGATGCTATCGTTTTTGTTAAGTGCTTTGTTGAAAATGTTGTTTGGGATTTTGTATAATTCTTTTTCGGGACGCAAAAGATTTAAGTGTGGGGATGTTTGATGTGTTGCAAAACACATCTCTTCTCCTGTGTATTTTGTATATTATTTGGTCATGTTTTAATTCGTTTCGTGTTGTTTTTATTATGTATTTATTTATTTTATTATTTTATAGGTATTCGTGAGAAAGGAACTTAAAACAGTGAAAACTAATCAAGACGCGAGCACCTGGTGTTCATAGACGTTGGAGCGTAAACGAACAACTATGATCAAGTCAAGAACACCTGAGCCAAAAACACCCGAGTCGGGAAGGAGTAATAACAATAATAATAATAATAATAATAATAACAATAACAATAATAATAATAATAATAATAATAATAATAATAATATAATAAGACTGAATTACAAGTTTTGTCCTTTAGCTTTATACCCGATTGCAAAGAATGTCCTTTAACTTTAAAATTGATTGGTTTTGTCCTTTAGCTTTCAAAATCTTGCACGTTTTGTCCTTTGACCCTAACTCTGTTAGATTTTAACGCTAATTCACCACCATCACCAAACCTTCAACCCCTTAACTCTTCCTTTCTCTCTCTAAATTCTGTACCACCCAACACCACCCCAGACCTCTACTGCCACAACAAAATACCACCAACTTCCAACACTTTAAAAACCACCACCCACTAGCCATGGTGATCACATGAGTCTCCTGCAACAACTGTATAATGTCCTTTCCTTTTCAGATGTAAGATGTTAGAAGGTTGAAATGTGTCATTGATCACATCTAGAGTTAAAGCGTGGACCGCTGTGGTAATCCGGAGGTTCCGGCTACATCTTTGGTGATGGCGGCTAGGGTTCCGGCGACGGTGGCTTTTCTTCTTCTGACTTGTTTCTTGTGTTGCGGCGGTGGCTGTTTTGGTGTATTGTTGTTAACATCATGAAAAAATTCACCATTTTCACTCCATCTAATGAATCTTTGGAGGTCAATTGATTTTGGACTCAATAAACAAGAGGAACTCAATCGATTTGGGGGATGTGAAGATAGCTACATATATAAGAAAAAAAGAGGAACGCGTGCACGCGCCGGACGACGACGCCTCTACCACGGCGCCGCCTGTTCTTCGCCATAGGTGTGGTGTCGGTGGCCGGACCACCACCCTCCTCTCTAGAACGCTCTCTCTCTGTCCCTCTAATCTGAATATGTTTGGTGGTGTAGTATAAACTTTATAAAAAACACATATATTTCATATTGATCCAAAACTTTAAATTAGTTATACACTTAGTCCCTAGAAGATTAAAAAGACAAATTTACCCTCAAATTAGCGTTAAAATCTAACAGAGTTAGGGTCAAAGGACAAAACGTGCAAGATTTTGAAAGCTAAAGGACAAAACCAATCAATTTTAAAGTTAAAGGACATTCTTTGCAATCGGGTATAAAGCTAAAGGACAAAACTTGTAATTCAGTCATATAATAATAATAATAAAAGAAACGTGAATGTGTAATAAATGCCACGAGCCTTAGGCCCAAAGAAAAGAGCCAAAAAGGGCAATACATCATCACAACAAAGCGGCACAAAATAATATTAGAAGGAACAGAATAGGCCGCAAGCGGCGGATATTATCAGAGGGGAGAAGATCTCAAGAGCCGCCAAGGGCAGAAGGCACGATCACAGCAGCTCTAAAAAAAATATAGGAGAGGAAGTGAAGGGCAGGAAGGCGTGGTTCAGTATTGAAGGCTCGGGTTTAATCACTGCAAATATTGGTTTATATTTTATTTACTTTGTGTTTATAATTATTGGTACCATGACTTTGCTATATTTTAAACCTATGTTTTTATCTTGTTCCACTACTATTATGTTTGGCTAAAACATTAGTGGCCACCTAGGTTTGACATGACGACTTTTTGATTTTGGTTTATGTTTCGGATTTGGATTTTATAGTTGGATTTATGTTTTAGTAAGAAACTTGTTTATGATTCTATGACGTGTGTGCGTATTTTTTACTAATTTATGATCTTTTGATGTTTCACGAGTGTCTTAGTGAATGTCTTTCATGTTTGGACACTTGTTAGAATTACTTGCTTTGTGCTTGTAGTTAATTTATGGTTTTAGGCCTAAATTCCATAGGAATATTAATTGGGAGTTTAGAGGTAATTAGTATTCTTCCTACTCTTGAGACCGAGAGGTGATAGGTAGTCAGGTTTGTCTTTGGTGCTAGAGGTTTATGCTAGAAACACTAAGAGATCAGGTTTTCCTAGGTTCACTAGTATTATTTGCTTATCTGTGTCATAGATTGACTTTACAGGTTACTCCTCGCACTTTAGGGTGTATTGTGATTGGAGAGTGAGAAATCTAAACCAGTCTAGCGAGTACTTTAGCATAGTTAGTGAGACCGAGAGGTGATCTAACCAATCAGTGAGAATTAGTAGCCTTTAGGATTCCTTTTCGGTCAGTCTTGGTAAATGATCGGGAGCCACTAGAATACTAGGGGTGAATATTATAAGATCCTGATTGCCAACATAGTTTCCAAAACTGGGGCAGTTCCAATTTCATTAGTAGGATTTGATACCTAGGTGGTTGCCTTTCCCATCTCTGATTTCCCTCATTAGTGATCCTCTGCTATCTTTTAATTTAAGTCTTTTAATTTATTTAATTTAGTAATTTATTAATATAAAAATCACAAAAATCTAATTTGCTAGGCTAGGAGTCGATAGAGGTCTAGTACCGAGAGTCGCCATATTGTGTCCACGGGTTTATCCATTTTTAAAACTTGACCCGAATTTATTTAATACACATTTTCACACATCAGTCCTCAATCTTGGTTTCAGTTTCAGCTGTGTTGGATATGTTAGCCAAAATGGCTGGACAGCCCTTACGAATACATTTCTGGGCTTTCAAAAAGGAGATGATGCCCACCATGGCACCACCATGATCACCCTGGATAGATAAAAGCTCTCCACTTGGGAGGGGGAATACGAACAATCTTTCCCTGACAGAGAATTTCAGCGTGTTGCTTGGACAACCAGTCCATGCCAACCACGAGATCAAAGCTTCCAAGGGTGATAGGTAGAATGTTGATGGCAAACGATTGCCCATCCAACTCGAGCTTACAGTCACGATGAATATGGGTTACCTCAACAGGCTTTCCATCAGTTAACTCTACGGTGTACGGGGTATCAAGAAGAGTAGGAACCATCCCTAGTTGTTTGCTAAGTTTTGATGACACAAAACTGTAGTCCGCACCAGTATCATATAAAATAGAAGCAAGAGTGTCGTACCCGTCACGACATTGTTATCAGTCCTAGCTTCCCCAGAGCCAATCACAATTGCTATTCCACGAGCCCCGTTGTTGTTGTTGCCGTTGTTGTTGTTGTTGTTGTTGAAGGACTTACACCTCACACTATCCCACATTCTCTTGCTATCACTAAAAGTAGAAGATGAAGCACCATGCTTCGGAAAAGTACCATGCTCAACAGCCTCGTCAGTGAGTTTGCAAACCAGGTGAAAGATTTGTTCGATTTTCGGGTAGGTGAGCTGCGGGGGCCATGCCACGAATCTAAGGGACAAACCCTTTTGGTATGAAGTTCGATCCGTTGGTAAGGTAGGTTAAATAGATTTTTAGCATATAGTAGCTATCTCTTGTTGCTTGGTAGTGTAGGCGTCGATCTCAGACCCAACCGTCTTTAGATAACCATTTTTCTAGATTTCACCACAGGGTGTTACGTTCTCCATCCAAGTATTTGTAACTCATCGAGTGTGCATGTAGCATACATTACCCCATCCTGCCTTGGGCAAATGCACATGGCAAAGACTTATACGATCGAAGCAATCAGACGGTCTCTTTCAGTTCCGTTGGAGTTATCGAGGTTTACGATCAATAAAAGGCTTGAAAATATGATGGCAGGTTGTTATTGTGGCATGTGCGTTCAAGGAATAAGAAAGTTCAAATGTGGAAGTCAGGGGAAACGAACGATTTAACAAAATGGATCTTTATTAGCTTGGAAAGATGCGAGGGCCTCCACCACCCTATCGTTGGTCATAAGAACTCAGTCTTTTCTAAGTTAACAAAGGCAAATGAAAGAAAAGATAGGTAAGAAAAGGTAAGAGCCAATCGTCGCCATGCTCTGTCTAGATAGTAGAGCCTTCATCCTCACTTTCAATGTGCTCGTCCTGCTCAGGTTCCCCTTCCATCCCCTCTTCTTCCTCTTCCTCGGTGTCAGTGTTATATGGTTCTCATCACGTACAGTCTCCTTCTCTAGTCCTATGTAAGCCAGTTTGGTGGTAAGTTGTACCACTCGTTCCTCCAATTGTGGCTATCAGCCATTAGTAGGTTTCATCTTCCCTTGTAATGTTGCACTACGTCGCAGGCTTTACATAACTCCCCAAGAGTGTGTGTAACAAGCCCCGATCTAATGTGTTCCCATGAATCTACCATATACTTATGAGTAACAGGGATATGCAGTCATACGTCCGCCCGCTCATACTAGGCGTAAGGTACTAAGGTAAGAAATAAGTTCTATATGCGTAACCCAGTCCCGTCTGAGTTTCGAATGGGAGTAAGAAAGATCAAGTAACAAGGAACAGAAACTAATTGTCTCCTTGCTCAGTGAAAAAGGATAAGTCTCAGTATTTGAGTTTCTTCACAGTTGATTCGATTTAATGGTATCACGTCATGCGCATCGTGCAGCCTCCTGTGTACATGCGCCACAACGCTCGCAAGGGCTCCCTCCCTTGTACTATTGTTGTTTCCTCATCCATGAGGTTTGTTAAGATACTACTCCTAGTAATGCGCCACCTGGTGTAACCCTGGGTTCCCACCATTGACGTGTTCAGAATTAGGTCTAGAACTAGAAGATAACATATCTCCCGAAATCATATGTTGTAGATATATGTAGCTAAAAGCTAGTTGTGCACTTAAGTTGTGAGTGTACTTATGCTATGATGATTATAGACTAGACTCAACATGCAGTCCTAGTTCACTATAACCAATGGCTCTGATACCAATCTCTCACACCCTCAAATTTCCACTGCGGGGTTTATACCGCGAGGCGTATGACATACCAGGATCCCATAGCCATAAGTCATATGAACGAACTCTAAATGCCGAAACCATTTAGTTCGTTTTCAAAAACCAAGTTTAGTTAAGCTGCGGAAGCGTAAACCAAATTTAAACCTTTTAAAAACCATGCGCAAAACAACGCGCCCAAATTAAAACCATATGAAAGAAAATGTAAAAACATAATATGTAATTTAGGTGTATGCCCAAGACCCCGAATGCAGTGAAGTGTGCAGTGCTTTCTAATCCTGGCACCGGAAGCTAACTACCTGCAAAAGCATGTAAATCGTTGGTCAACAAACAATGTTGGTGAGTTCACTAAGTAACGTAAATGAGCAGGTAACTGCGCTGGTTTCCAAAACCACGTAAACAAGTAATTGAGTTGGTTCCAAGAACCGTGTAAACACTAGTTCGTCGCATGTCAAGGGTAGCTAGCCCATTCATGATAACTAACACCGAATATACCGAACTGCTATGTACGTGTAGCCACAAATGTGCGCCGCATGCCTGACATCATTGTCTATCCACAATGATAAAGTTTCGTTAAGTTATAGTTCACCCCCGCGCTCCCCGAGCCGGTGTGAGGTTTGTAAGACCTAATAGCGCTATCAACTAATAACCCGCTTGCCAATCCCGGCAACTCATTCGGTACGTGAGGACTTACAAATGATAGAGTTGGTTTAGTTCATCAAGGACACAGTTTGCGAACTAGCAAAGTAAACGACCCACACAAGGATCCATCAAAGTAAACGACCCACACAAGGATCCATAACATCCCAACTAGGGATATGTAAGTAGTCCCAAACCGGACTAGAAAAATGTTAAGTAAGTTGTCTCATACCTGAGACGCATGCTTTTGAGAAAAAGAGTAATGAAACTCACCTTAGTGTGTAAGCAAAAGAAACCAAACCGCAAGTAAAGTATGCTACCTACACCCTAATATAAGTGTCACTAAGTAAGCATAGGCGTAATATCTTTACACCATATAACTCGTTTGTCCAAGGCGTTTAAACGTTCAAAAGTGTGTAGGTGACACATAGTGACTCTACATGCAATAGTAAACCCTACGAACTCGTTGGTGAATATGTTGGTTATAATTAGTTTTCACATTCCATATGCGTCTCATACAAGTGCCCGTTCGGTTACACATCAATTACATAACACCTATGACTTCAATTAACCACATAAGCACATAATACACAATCTGTGTTTTTAGGACAGATTGTGCGTCATCAAAATTAATTTATTTAAAATAGTAAATCAGTGAGTTAACATCCTAAATTTTTACTGAATATTCTTTGGGATTCACTTAACAACCTCTATTTTTGCTTTGTCTTAAATCTAAACACAAAAATAACTAAAATTCGTTCAACACAGCTATATTCAGAAAACTTTCATAACAGATCAGTTTGGTAGAAAAATTCCCAAAAATTGTGTATTCATCCAAACGGGATGAATACACCTGTAAAACTCAAATTACTCCTATGTTAACCTTCTGTAAAAATTTTATAACCCAAATCTTTATAAAACTCGAGTTATGATGACTCGAAGTCGACTCAATTTGTTACCCGAAATTCTGATATGACCTATTTTTAATGAAAATTCCAAAACCGACTCAACCGACATCCAAATCACTTGATTTTACCCATTATGAAAATCTAAGACCATGTGTGATTAAACCATGCAAAACCAAAATCATCATGTTAAAGTCGTGTTACAGCCCCTACAAGTTCATCTAATCATTCTGTCCAGATTTTAGTTACGCCTAAATCTTTCTTTAAACGACTACCGTGTGCATACAAACAACCAACAATCATCAATAACCATTACCAAACATTCTTAATACCTATTTTGATCAGATTCTATCATTATTCATGCAAAGATTACAACTTTAATGATCAAAACTTCAACAACCTGCGCAACAAGTAACCTATGATATTACTAATCGCCTATCATTATGTTTAACCCGTTTAATCTTTAAAAATCTCAAGTTTTAGTATTTATAAAAAGGTCTCAGACCTGGACAAACTTAGTTATAGGGTTTTTTATAACATAATAATAAGATTAAAGCGTAGAAGATTAAGGATTATACCCCAAGCTCTTCGATACAATCAACCGAACGCTCTTGAAGCTTCCCGATCGATGTTCTTGCGCCTTAGCAGGTGGTTTGGGGTTAATATTTCGTAGGTAGGGCAGTAGGGGGGATTAGGGTTTGAGTTTAGGTGATACAAGAGGCTTAGGGTTGCTTAAATAGCTATTTAAGTCGGTTTGGTGGCGTCAGGTACCGGCGAGCAGGCGCTCGCTCCCTGTGAGCGGCCGCTCACAGGGCCTTGGCCCGCGTGGGTGGCCCGTTTCGTCACCCGACGTGTTTTCCTTCGACGTTTTCGCTATTTCGGACCGTAATAAGTGTAACCCCATGTGTTAAGACCCCAATCATCCTAATGGTCCACCTTTAACGATTCTTATTAACGTATTCGGTTTAAGTTCACATAATCACATATGGTTTGCACATAGTTTCACCGAGTATCACCGAAGAACGTAATCGCGATCAATCCAAATTAGTTAACTCACAATTATTAAACTTCATTATTCAACAACGTCCGAGGTTCACTAATCATGTATACAGTCTGGTAATTCCTCGAATTACCACCTTATGCAGTTATTAACATACAACTATGTAGCGTGTGTCCTATCTAGCTAACCCTAGTTAAGTATAATGCAAGGAACGTAACTAGAGTTTAGTTAAAGTGAGAACCTGAAATTGCGGGGTATCACAAATAAACCATGTAATTGGACAGATACGGGTTGGAACCAGTTAAAGGCTGCTGAAAACGTTAACAAGGCCTTGCAGTTGGTAATGTCAGAATGCAAGTATAACGTAACATTCATGGATGAAGAAGGAATAGAGTTAAGATCAAATACAACTTATGGGAGATTGCAGTTCATTGTTCGGTTAGTTCCCGAGTTCAAACATGGTAGGTATGCTGGAGTCGTTGATTCAACTAAAGAATTTGATTCACTAAAGAAACAATTAAGTTGGACTGATATCGGTTGGAAATGGATGAACATTCTTATTCAGAACTTTAGCATTAGTGATGAAAAATATGATTTTAATGCATCAATGATGGTTCAGTATAGAAACACTTACTGAAACAAGGTGTTTCTTAGATGGTAAGATGGTTCACTTCAACAACAGACAAAAAGGAAACTCCATGAATTCAAAAGCTGGAAATCATCATATTCTTGTGTTTCTTGTCATGCTTTAAATGCTGCTACAATTGGTTGTGCTCATGGAAATATGATTGTGTATAATATTCGTTATGGTGAAGAACTTGTTATGTTTAGCCAATCCATTCGAGGCATTGCAGGTAACAGTGGAATTGGCACTCGTATACACACAAAGATACAGTTGGTTTCAACATCTACTGATGCTGTGAGCCAGAGGTTAATGGGTCAAGGTGGATCTGTTCAAATTTTTGATACTTGTGATTAGTTGACTTTTGAGGTTAACTCAAGCTATAAGGTTGCAAGTGGCTATGGCTGCTCATTTAGCTAAAATATCTCAAGACCACTTGACCAAGGTTTTGATGGAATTGGAAGTCTTAACTCAAGTTCAATTCTTCAAGCATTGCAAGCCAGTTGGTGTATACTTTTGATTAGAAATTTTTTTTTCTTCTTTCTTTTACCTTGTAAGGATTTTCTAGGACAAAACTCTTTTAAGGGGGGAGTAATGTTAGGTGTTAAATAGTAGAGGGGTAAAATGTAATTGTCTAATAGTTTAGGGTTATATCTGTAATATGTCCATATACATATGCTTGAATTTGTGAATAAGAAAGGCAGGTAATTGTTTGGATGAATTCCTTCTTCACTAAGTTCTACTATTCTTCTTTAATTAGCCTTTTTACCAATTTGTTTCGCATCAAAATGATTTTATAACCATTTCTCTTGTTTGTTCAAAGCTTTTATTTAAAACGGGGTGTTATGTCTCTTATGTATACATCTATATCTATAATCTATAAATAAAAGAATTGATGTTTGCTGATGTGGCATTCAATGGTGGTCTCACCCCCCCCCCCCATCCCCCTTTGAATGTGCCATGTGTCACTCTCTATAATTTAAAAAAAAAAAAAAAACTTACCTATAAAACATCTTTTCTTTCAACCCAAACCCTAAACATCCAATTAATCTCCACCTCTCTCTCTCTCTCTCTCTTTATCATCACAATCACATAAAATTCACGGTGATATAGGCCTCTTTTCTTCACTCAAGATAAAACCTGATCATCTTCTTATTCCCCTTTTCTTCATTGTCCATCTTCAACATCCCTTCTCTCAAACTAAAAACCCTACACACCCAAACAAAACCTAAACAAAACTTCCAGCAGTCTATCCCAAAGTATGTAACCTCTATCTGCCACCTCCACCGCCCCCTTTCCACCGGCACCGCCACCGCCCTTCCATCCAAACCCGACAACACCTCCGACCATTAAAGGCGTTTGTCTCTCTCTCTCTCTCTCTCTCTCACTCTATCTCTGAGTCAATCCTTTGATCGAACGTTCAATTCTGCCTCCAAAGGTGAAATCTTTATTCAATTTCTTTTATTATTTTCTTTTAATTTTATGAATTTAGGTCTTTTTGTGCTTATTTTCTTTCAATTCATGCTCTCATGTCTACTTTTTTGCTTAATTTGTTACAAAGTCTTCTACTTTTGATAATATTTTCATCAATTTTAAGAGGGTTTTTTTTATGATGTCTGATCTTGAATCCTGATGCAAATGTTTGATTACCATTGTTTGTCTTGCAGCTATCGGCAGGAATGTTATGAATCGAAATCTGGCCCGACGCTCTTGGACCTCATCCTTGCAAAGGTATGGTTATTTATAACATGATGTATGAGTTTTATGCGGTTCTTAGAGTTATCAACATAATATTAGTTTTGAAAATATATGTGTGTCTGTGTAGGGAAGAGTTCTACACAACACAAAACATAATGAATTATTCATTTTTATTGAGTCATATTAGATTTTTCAACACCGGGACCTTCCGAGGATAATAAGCTAATATCTATATATATTACGATTCAAAACACGAAATTATAAATGGCACTTAAAGATGTCATCATCCCCGATTGAGTGTGCAATGTGACATCTCCTTATTTCCATCCAAAAGTTGTTTCCTCTCTCATGTTTCCCCCACAATTTTAAAACGTTAATACTTTTTATATACGAGATTTTTTTTAAAAGAAAAATTACATCAAATTAACGAACATTTTATTATCTTCCCAACGAGTGCCATAGTGCTATACAAATTACAAAAAACGAAAAAAACAACATTTTTTGTCGGTTTTTGTTCATACATGTCAAAAAACACAATGTGTTCAGTTAATTCATTAATCATGTTTAGACAAGTTACTAATCATGTTTAAATTAGAAATTCTATTTCCATCAAGAGTAGAATAGGTTAAAACCATTTTATTTAAAAAAAAAAAGTCACAACTTCAAGACTACCGCCTCAATCACACCCTGCAATGGTTGTTTTTTTTTATGGTTGTTTGTTCCTCATCCAAACATACATCTTCTTTTTAATATACATTTTCATTCTTATTCACATGATTAAAATTGTTGGTTTTTTTTTTTTCATATTATAGTGCATTAATATCTATGTTACATCATAACACATATTTTATCATATCATATTAAATTTATCTATCCCGAAAAGCTTCTAGGATATAATCCAATTTAA